>JACEEZ010021093.1:0-10000 GCA_016584305.1 Chionoecetes opilio
TTCCTCCGCTCGAAAAAAGTATTCGCTCGAATCGTCCTCCGCTCGAAAAGTATTCGCTGAATTTCCTCCGCTCGAAAAAGTATTCGCTCGAATCGTCCTCCGCTGGGAAAAAGTATTCGCCGAATCATCCTCCACTCGAAAAGTTTTCGCTCGAATCGTCCTCCGCTCGAAAAAGTATTCGCTCGAATCGTCCTCCGCTCGAAAAAGTATTCGTTCGAATCGTCCTCCTCTCGAAAAGTATTCGGTCTAATCGTCCTTCGCTCGAACAGTATTCGCTCTAATCGTCTCCGCTCGAAAAAGTATTCGCTCGAATCGTCCTCCGCTCGAAAAAGATTTCATTCTAATTCTCTCTCTCTCTCTCTCTCTCTCTCTCCTCTCTCTCTCTCCTCTCTCTCTCTCTCTCTCTTCCTCTCTCCTCTCCTCTCTCTCTCTCTCTCTCTCTCTCTCTCTCTCTCTCTCTCTCTCTCTCTCTCTCTCTCTCCTCTCTCTCTCTCTCTCTCTCTTCTCTCTCTCTCTCTCTCTCTCTCTCTCTCTCTCTCTCTCTCTCTCTCTCTTCCTCTCTCTCTCTCTCTCTCTCTCTCTCTCTCTCTCTCTCTCTCTCTCTCTCTCTCTCTCTCTCTCTCTCTCTCTCATTGTTTATCTTATTAAGTAACCCTTTCTTATTATAGCTCCCATTCTCTGTTTTTCCTCTCACTCTCATTCTCTCTTATTATGTCTTCTCTCATCCTTTCTCCCATTTTCCCTCTTCCCATTCTCTTTTTATTCTCTCTTATTCTCTCTCTCTCTCTCTCTCTCTCTCTCTTCTCTCTCTCTCTCCTCTCTTCTCTCCTCTCTCTCTCTCTCTCTCTCTCTCTCTCTCTCTCTCTCTCTCTCTCTCTCTCCTCTCTCTCTCTCTCTCTCTCTCTCTCTCTCTCTCTGACGACATTTTATTGATAAACTTGCGGTCAAGTCGGCTTGAGAAGGGAACACTTGATGACGGTTTGTCCGGTTTGTCCTAGGGGACAAGTTGGACAATGGAAAAGATGACCTCATTATGGTATGACCTGATACCCAATTGACTTGTGTCTTTATGACTTGGGATGCAAATGTCTTTTGGGTCAAAGACTTCATTCACAATCGTCTCAGTATCATTTGACATGTAACCTAATATTATCACTATTATTATTATTATTATTATTATTTTTATCATTATTGTTATTACTAATATTATCATTACTATAGTCAACCCAGCCTATCTTGACCCCTTTGGTGCGACTGGACAAGTGCGCGGTGTTGTCACATCACCCCGCTACTACCTCAGCCAGGCCGCCACCCTCCTCACCCCGCTACTACCTCAGCCAGGCCGCCACCCTCCTCACCCCGCTACTACCTCAGCCAGGCCGCCACCCTCCTCACCCCGCTACTACCTCAGCCAGGCCGCCACCCTCCTCACCCCGCTACTACCTCAGCCAGGCCGCCACCCTCCTCACCCCGCTACTACCTCAGCCAGGCCGCCACCCTCCTCACCCCGCTACTACCTCAGCCAGGCCGCCACCCTCCTCACCTCGCGCTCTCTTTCGCTCACGCTCTCAATATGGCTTGATTATTAATATCCGTTGTAAATACCTTCTTTTGCTTGGCTGTGCAGAACACGAGAGTCCGATGAGGGGGAACCTTCCATGGCGGGCGAATGAACAAAAATTATGAATGAATTATCCTGACGTCAGTGGTAGGTAAATTATTGGAATCTGTTATTGCAAAAAACATTAGAGAGCATGTAGAAAAGCATAGTTTGGTAAATGATTCACAAAATGGGTTCACCAAAGGTAAATCATGTCTCACTAATTTATTGAGTTTTTATAGGAAAGTTTATGAAACAGCAGATAATGATGAGGATTATGATATAGTATACCTGGACTTCAGTAAAGCATTCGATAAGGTGCCACACGGTAGACTCTTAAATAAGGTTAAGGCTCATGGAGTAGATGGGAAGGTTCTTCGTTGGATCAGAGCGTGGCTAAGTGATAGGCAACAAAGGGTTACAATAATTATTAATGGTTCTAAATCTGAATGGGAGCAGGTAACAAGTGGGGTTCCACAAGGGTCTGTTTTGGGTCCATTACTATTTTTGATATACATCAACGACTTAGATAGTGAGATTAGTAGTGATATCAGCAAGTTTGCGAATGATACTAATTGATTTAATTTATTTAATGCCAAAAAGGTGAATGTGCCAGACATCAGAGGTCATATGGCCGATACTAAGGTAGGTAGGATTATTAGATCACAGTCTGATGTAAATATATTAGTCCAGTCAAAATATGAATGGACCCACCACAAATTGCAATAGAAACGAAGTTATATTTTTCTGAAACCTTGATGCCTACTGAATATCTGCCCAAGATTATACTTAAATTTTTTGAGTGGAAACATGGTTTTCAGGTCTTTTGCGTTTTGGTTACTTTTTCGGACTACCGCAAAAATTGGGAAAATTTAAAAATATAGACAATATCAATCTTAATAATACAACAAAACAACTTTTAATTATTTATTTAACCAGTTGTGGCCTGGTTATGGCAAATGACAACTGTCACATGCAATAATGAACAAAATATTATGCCTATCATTTTTTGCACATCAAAAAATATGGGATTAAATTTTATACTTAAAATGTGACGCTTATCTTTTTAAACCCATTTTACTGATCCCCCCTTAGCGTGAAATGCAGCAATAAAACTTGATTTATATATAGCCCTCACCAAAAATGTATGCTTCTTCTTCGGGAAAAAACTGCATTACCCGTAAAGGTTTGATACCGGGTTTTAAATTTTTGAGCTGATGTGAGTCGGGAAAATTTCGTGCTTTCCCACTATCATGTGGGTTGTAGTGTTGCTAGCATTTTGCAACTTCCGAAGCTTTTTGAGTCCTGTACCAGACATCAGGTGGCCAATACCCCCAAGAAAACTCATGAGTGTATGGAATCCTCCTAGTCTTAGAACAATCGATGAAGTTTGCTGTCCGCGGGCTCGCTCTTGCCCTAGGGTGAGAGCTTTCCACCAAGGGGCTGATCAAATGTTCAGTATCAGGGTTACACATATCTCTGCGCATGTTCACAAACGAAATGCAGTGTGGAAGTTGATGCAGTCCAAGTCATTTGGGCCTGAGATCAATCATGGGCAGAAACATTATTGATGCCTCACCCGGATGTTCTCCCTTGTGTACCATCTGCATCATTCCAGTCCAAGAGGGTCGAGGTGATCGAACTGTGAGCAAAACCCTTCCAGAGGAGATCAACATTGAGCTGATTTGTCGCAGGGTCAGTAGACCCCGGGAAGCTTCTCGTAGATAAGTGACTGCAGTCCTCCACATGCTGATGTGAATGGACGTATTTGATTCGCCCCACTTGTGCGATATCCTCTGCTGAGACAGCTCTACGGGCAATCTGAAGTGTCCGGACTGCTTTTGGTGTCCACACACGCAATGATGCCCATGCCATGGAATGTGTTTCTCCCATTTATGTGCAGATGTCATGGTCAACATTTGTCGCCACATATTGAATGAAATGCCCAGGGGTTAACAGGGATATCGTTCCACTCGTGACTGCTGCGCTGCGCTCATACGTTTGCACCTCCGTGTATGAACAAGTATACCCATGTGCAAAGAGCGTGTCAATGAGAAATCGAGAACCGAAATGTAGTGCATTTGATACCAAGACCCAGCAACAGTGGAGCTTGAAGGATCCTAGGCCTCGTGGCTTGCATGATCGCCTGTCCGAGTGAGCAGATTTTTAAGTCTTTTCCTTCCCCACAAAGAGCATTTCCAGCAAGAGCTTTAGTGACTCTGGTAGGAACTTGGTTGCAGCATTGACAGTGGACATTTTCGATAGTAGTCGGGAAAAATGTTCCTAATTTGAGATACCTGTTTTATGTCACTTTTTAATGAGATCAGCGGGGTGTCTTGATCAGGCGCAACTTTTCTGCTTCAGGATCACTTTCCTTTGTTGACGATAGAAGGCCCGAAAATCGACGATGCCACACCCCTAAATGTCACACATTTGGTTTTCCATTCATGTCTGCAATTATGATCTTATCACCAAATTGATTGAGAAGGTTTTCCTTCATGTATGAAAAACCATATGCATCACAGCCAGTGTCTACTAGGAAGTCCTCCATTTTCCCCAATTAAATCACTAAATTTTGGTTAGTTCCCCATCATTTCCTTCTAGGTACTTTGCCACCTTCAGGAACGCTTCATGTCTGATTTGGTCCCTTTGGTCGACCCAACTTCTGCTTTTTGGATAAGAGGGCCCCTTTCCCATTGGAATTTAAGTGGTAACTGTTTCTTTGTACGAAAGTTGTACTGCAACGTTATGGTATACCGCATCTGCTGCGTGTAGATCGCCAAAAAACTGCAATTCTGCTCCTCACTGTATCTGACCAATGTCTAATCGATTTTCACAGGCAGTCGAACACATGATTGGAAGTCGAATGTCTTAACATGGGTCAACATATGATCCTTTTTCCCCCCCTGGTACTTGTCAGGATTAAACCCCGAAAAGACACTGAGTTCGGTAGTCAAACGCTGAATCCAAAGAACGAAGGCACCTCCTTTGTCTGCATAGACGAAACATGTTTTCGCTCAGAAAAATTCAATGTCTCTCACATTACAGAACACCCCCCGGCAATCTGTATGAACTGCTGTCCCGGATGGACTTTGGAAATTCTCACCACGCCACTTCCAGCTTCTTGATCCTCGTACAACCTTTACCGTCAGTGTACTGTTGGATCACAGGGAGGGGTTTCTTTTCAGAAGACGCAGTCACCCATGTTGCTGAAAAGAGAGGAAACTTAGGATTTCATTTTTTCCCTCTGTTTTTCCCACTATAATGTACATGTTAATATACATGTTCATACAAAATACAAAATACAGTATACTCTCCAAGTTTTTTAAGTTAATCGGGTAAGGGTTAACGGCCCAAATTGGTACTAATGAAATGTTAAAAAAAATTTTAAATGTTAAAAAAAAAAAAAAAAAAAAAAATTTTAAAGTTAACAAATGTAAAAAAAAAAAAAATTTGTAAACTTTAAATAAAAATAAAACCTTAAACAATCCTACATTTAAAATAATACTCCTAACATTCACAATGACCGCAGCGTATACTCTCCAAGTTTTTTTAAATTAATCGGGTAAGTGGTAACGGCCAAATTGGGACTAATGAAATGTTAAAAAAATTGAAATGTTAAAAAAAAAATTTGTTGAAAATTTAATGTTAAAAAATGTTACAGAATTTTTTTTTTTTTAAAACTTTAAATAAAAAAAAACCTTAAACAATCCTAAAATAAATATAATACTCCTTACATTCACAATGACCGCAGCGGTTTAACTGTCCTCTGCCACACCGATCCAATTTCTCACTGCAAGCGTCACTCCACCTCTCGTTCAACGGCTCTCGTTCAATCTAAAAAATAATTGATCCCCTCATTAGAATTGAGTATAATTTCATTTATTTGTTCTGGGGATCAACAGGTTTCATAAAAATATTGTTTTCTTTCTATTGCAATTTGTGGTGGGTTAGGGGTAAACACGCGCTAAATTGATTGGACTATATTGCAAGGAGATTTAGATAAATTAAATAAGTGGGTAGATAGATGGCAGATGGAATTTAATATTGATAAGTTTAGCGTAATGAGTGTTGGTAGAAAAATCCTGGTTTAAAAGATACACCATACGGCGCAATGTATCGCTGAAAAGATCAGAAGGTGAGAAAGATCTGGGAGTGCTGGTAGCCGCAGACCTCCGTCCTAGGAAACAATGTATTGAGGCTAGAAATAGAGCTAATAGGGTGTTAGGATTAATTACCAGGAGTGTTAAATGTAGAAGTGCTGAGGTTATTCTAACGCTTTATTTGGCACTAGTCAGACCTCACCTAGACTATGCGGTTCAGTTTTGGTCTCCATATTACAGGATGGATATAGCCTTGTTTGAATCAGTCCAGAGAAGGATGACTAAAATTTATTCAAGGATGTGTAACCTTAGTTATGAAAAGAGATTGAAGCTATTAAATTTACACTCACTCGAGAGGCAAAGAGTAAGGGGCGATCTGATAGAAGATTTTAAGTGGTTAAAGGGATACAATTAATACAACCTTTCCTGAAAATCTGGTTGAAATTAGGACCGAAATGGCGAACTCTTAGCGGGACAGACTGACATCCAGTGAATGTGGTAAAAACTAATTTCTCGGTACTGCCTTGCTAAGTTTCACTAACTCTATAGAGTATAGACTTTTATGCAATATTGATTATTATAGTAAATGTAGTAATTATAGTAAGGTGCATTATAGTCAGATTACTATTTTCAATGGTTGTTATTGTTGATGTCACGTTCGTGTTCATCCAGGAAGCAGGTTGTACCGCGTGCAGGTGGTGAGGGTGGTGGTGTAGGTTAGAGTTAGGGGGCGGGGCGAGGGACCTTGGAACACCATCCATAATGGGTAATATAAGAATAATATAAAATAATAGGAATAATAATATTGAAATACTATTATCACAATTATAACTTTATATTTTTCTTACTAGTGATATATATATAATGGCCGAATATAGTTTAAAACCAAGAAATAAAATAAATCGAGAGTACCGTAAAAAAGTTGAAACAAGAAAATAAAAGGTTATAAATAATACTTGATAAAGAAGGTCTTGAATTAGAAAAACAAGTAACTGAAGGGAGAACCACTTAGGGGAGTGTTGAGAGAGAAAGAGGGAATGGTGAACGTAATGGTTAGGGAAGCAGATCATTTCATGATAAATAAATGAGGGAATAAGGCGGGTAAAAAATAGACACACGTGCTTATTATAGTTATTTTATTGAAACAAAATATTGACCCGCCACAAACACAGCTGAACAAGGCTTAGAGAGCAAGTGTTAGCTGTGTAATGCGTACACACACAAGGATATATAAAGCATGCAATGATGATAACATTAAAGGGATGAAATAAGATATTGAGATAGCAAAGGCAACAGACTGGCACTGGACACATTTCTCCGCTGCTCATCACATTTTTCTAATTTCAAAATCATCATAAAATGTCAGTGTGTGTGTGCAGGCAGCCATTACAATAACAAAAGATTTTTTTCTCACTTTAAACAACAAACTAAACGTTCCATTTGGTTTACATGTTGCTCTATATTGTTTTTCTTAGTATTTTTTTCAGTTGTTTCATTCATTCATTTGTTTTGTTACACAACTCAATAGTCTTCTGGCCGCTAACTTGCTGGTGCCGCGCCCTGCCTCGCCTGAGCCACCACACTACGGTACACCGGGTGGTGCTGCAGGTCAGGCCCTGCGGCGGTGCCGTGTCCGTGCTGCGCCTCCCAGCACACCAGCTCCAGGAACTCCTGCAGCTGGTGCGGGGAGTGCCGCTGGACCAGTGCATCGGCCTGCTGCACCACCTGCCGCAGCAGCCACTCCAGACTCAGCCCTTCAACCTTAGAGTGATGCACGCATGTCCCCAGCTCTTGATCTGCCTCTTCCGAAGCTCCAGCTCTCCACAGCTCCTCCTTCTTCGGGTCCTCAACGCACACCTACATTTCCTTGTCTTCCTTTTCTAGCTCCTCACTGACAACGCTTCCCTGTGACGTTACGTCCACCATGATGGTGGTGTCATCACTCAGAATTTGTTTCTGTTCTTCCTCGTAGTCCTGCCACGGCCGCACCATCACGCTGCGGTACACGGGGTGGCGCCGCAGGGCCGGGCCGGCTTGGCTTACCAGGCCGTGTTCGGCCTCCCAACACATCAGCGACAGGAAGTCCTGAAGCTGGTCACAAGAGTGAATTTCTACCAGCTAGTCTTCCCGCCGCTGTACCTGCTCCAGCAGCCACGCCAGGCGGGGACCTTCGATGGGGTCGGGCAAAACTGAGGCACACTCCATGACTTCACAGTCCTGGCTCACACTATTTTCTTCTTCCATTTCGGCCTCGTACTCCTCGCCCGTACTGGGCAGTGGCTCGTCGGTGGCCGCCACGTCGTCAACTTGGCGAAGCTCGGCGGCGCGCAATTCTCCCTCACCGGCAGGGAGCTCATCCTTAGGTGCTCGCGACTCACCTGCTTACTGGACGGTCTCGAGAGGCGCAACAGGGGAATATTTAACTTGCAAAGACGCTGTTAGTGGAGTGAAGGATAACACATCCACCGACAGGTCAACCATCCCTTGCAAAACACTTAGTTCTTGTAAATCTTGAATCAGACGTCCCGTTTGTATAATCTTCTTTCGAAGGGTTTTACGTCCTCTCTTAATTTTGATCTTCACAAAGGTGTCGGCCTCAAGGGTATTAATTATCTCTTCATTCAGTGTCACGCTACACTGATGAAATTCCTTGACATTGTCCAAGACTTCACAGCGTTGTGGGTCCAGGTCTATGGCAGCAATGGGAAGGAAGCACCATTGCTTGTAGCACATCCAGGTGTTTACTCTTTCTGCCACCAGGTGGATGGCAGTCACTTCCTTGCCTTCTGGGATGCGAACTGAACAGGATATTTCCGTTGTCTGGGTCATCCTAGTACGCCTTTACTTTTGAAGAGGCAGTGATTGCACGTACCCCCGCTGTATTAAGGAAAGAAACGCCGTCCTAGGTATTGTAGCTTGGAGGCTCACCCTCGTGGTCGTTAAGGAACAATACACATGAGTAAATACGGAATAATTACTCTTATGTAGCGTCTTTTCCTCACCCCTCAACTCCAACCTCATTGGTTCCAATCTGCTGGCCGCACCAACACCTTCATAGTACAGAATAATTACTCTTATGTAGAGAGTTACTGCAAGCATCTTTCCCTCGCCCCTCAACTCCAGCCTCATCAGGTTCCAACCTGCTGGCCGCAAAAACACCTTCGTAGGGGGTTGCGGCTCTTACCTACACTGTGTTGTCACCGGCGCAATATCTACACGACTATCGATCAACTGATCAGCATTTCTTTGCAGCAAAAATGCTTGACAGCAAATTTTGTGTTTTGCATGAATGTATAAACATGCAATATGCTCATAGCTTTTTTTTTGCTGCATCCTGTTTCGTCTCTCTCTCTCTCTCTCTCTCTCTCTCTCTCTCTCTCTCTCCTCCTCTTCTCTCTCTTCTCTCTCTCTCTCCCTCTCTCTCTCTCTCTATCTCTTCTCCTTCTCTCTCTCTCTCCTCTCTCTCTCTCTTCTCTCTCTCTCTCTCTCTCTCTCTCTCTCTCTCTCTCTCTCTGACATCACCATATATAATGACACCATAGATATAAAGATAATAAAAAAATGCAGCAGTATACATTTACAACACATAATCAACAGATCATTTGAAGAAGGACTGTTCCCAAAACAGCTCCAGATAGCAAGAGTTATTCCCATAAAAAAAAGGTGATAAATCTCTCCACCAGAATTACAGACCTGCATGTATCAGTTATGCCATGCTTCAGTAACATTTTTGACCAGCCCACACGACCCAGCGGCCCAACGGGAAATGTCCCGTTTGGCCCTATGGCCAGTCCGCCCCTGTTTCTGTGCGTGCGTACGTGCGTGCGTGCGTGCGTGCGTGCGTGCGTGCGTGCGTGCGTGTGCGTGCGTGCGTGCGTGCGTGTGTGTGTGTGTGTGTGAGCGGCTACAACTTGCCCCGTTTGTTATAAAAATGAATTCCGAGAATCCAGTGTATTTTTCCGCTTGTTGCGTAAACCAATTATACTCCTCTTTCTCTCTCTCTCTCTTTCTCTCTTTCTCTCTCTCTCTCTCTCTCTCTCTCTCTCTCTCTCTCTCTCTCTCTCTCTCTCTCTCTCTCTCTCTCTCTCTCTCTCTCTCTCTCCGGGCGTGATGCCAGCGGTGGAGGGATGGGCTGAGGGCAGAGAAGGAAAGGGAGAAAGAGGGAGAAAAGGTAGGATTGGAGGAGGGGAAAAGGGAGGAATAATAATTTTAACAATAAATGATTGATAAATAAAAAAATAAAAAAATAATAAAGCAAAAAAAATGACCTAACGAAAAATAAACTATGAAACTAAAT
>JACEEZ010021093.1:15000-17013 GCA_016584305.1 Chionoecetes opilio
TACCGTATTAAAGTATCATTGAGTACGAACGCTATACTTTTATTATCATTTGCTAAGATATTATTATTATCTTTCAGTGGCCCAATACTTGTTTTGACGTTTTTCTACTTCGAACGTATTGAAAGAACCTTTTCGGGTTTTGATTTGGATTCCTTTGCAATTTTTTCTTCATACTCGCGCTTTTTAGACTTAATTAGTCTTTTGCAGCGACGTTTTACGTCGTTGTATGTCTAGAATCGCAGTCTGCATTTGATCGTTTGTAAACTTTATACGCTCGGCGCTTTCTGTCATGATTTGTTGGATCTCATTATTCATCCAACTTGGTCTGTTTATGTTATTCAAACGTTTTCTTACCATGGGAACATGTTTTTCCACCACCGATTGGAGTTATTTGTGAACTAGCCGCAAAGCCGCCCTCCGGGCGAACTTTTTGGCTAGCTCCTGCGGAGGGCTATTGGTGGTGGGCCGAACCAAACACGGACTCTCCAGATAGCCCCTTCTAACTTTCCTGAAATCATGGATGTAGAAATGTATGTATTCCCCCCACCCATTCACTCACCCATACCCATCACCCCCCACCCATTCACTCACCCATTACCCATCACCCCCACCCATTCACTCACCCATTTCCCATCACCACACACCCATTCACTCACCCATTACCCATCACCCCCCACCTATTCCCTCACCCATCACCCATCACCCCCAACCCATCACCCCCCACCCATTCACTCACCCATCACCCCACACCCATTACCATCACCCCACCCATTCACTCACCCATTACCCATCACCCTACATCAAGGTTTCCTCAATTCTCGCAACCCACTTTTTTTTTCACAATTATCGCTAATAGGCTGCTAAAAAAAAGAAAAAAAAAAGTGATCGGATCATCTCATAATTCGACTTAAAACCCTCCCTGGTCAACCCGGTTCCAAAAATGTGCCATATGAGGTGATTGCGCCACGGGGGGTGGAACTTATACCAGACACACACACACACACACACACACACACAGACAGACAGACAGACAGACAGACACACTTTCGCTTGTATTTACATTACCCATCACCCCCCACCTATTCCTCACCCATCACCCATCAACCCCAACCATCACCCTCCACCCATCACCCCACACCCATCACCCACCCATTCACTCACCCATTACCCATCACCCTACATCAAGGTTTCCTCAATTCTCGCATCCACTTTTTTTTCACAATTATCGCTAATAGGCTGCTAAAAAAAAAAAGAAAAAAAAAAAAAGTGATCGAATCATATCATAAGTGGCTTAAAAACCTCCCCTGGTCAACCCGGTTCCAAAAATGTGCCATATGAGGTGATTGCGCCACGGGGGGGCGGAACCTATACCACCAACACACACACACACACACACACACACACAGACAGACACACTTTCGCTTATATTATTATAGATACATTACACATGTTTTCGGCGTTATTACCATTTAGTAGGTCAATCCATTCAACTTCGCTTAGTACCCTGCTGATCTTCGTGAAATCTGCTTTATTATCATTTAGGACTAGTAATCGATTTTCTGTGATATCTACATTGCAATTTATGCCGCATCTTGATTAGCCTGTGATCACTGTTTGCCAAATGTTCACCTATATCGCAGTAATCAATCAGATCAATGTCGGTAGTGAAAACTAAATCTGTAACTAGGTGGAGTGTTCATAGCTTTGGTTTAACTGGAATGAAGGATACTCATTTGGCCAGTTAGGTTAATTTTATTTCATAAAATCTGGAGTATATATACAAATTTCAGTTCTCATAAATGGTTGTTTTTCAAGGTGTTATGCAAAAACTCGCCAAGACATGCGAGTTTCACCAAGGATACTTCCTGGTGTATATTGCTGATTTACGTTGTACATAATTGATTATATTGATAAGCTGATAACAGTGCAAAAAACCTGATAATTTCCATAACAATATGAAGACACAATTAAATAGTCCCCGTCTACTCTGATTCTCTATAAGACCGCACTTGG
>JACEEZ010021094.1:0-25000 GCA_016584305.1 Chionoecetes opilio
GGGGGCCAACCCCCCACCCCCGGGTTAAGAAAAACTTTTTTTCCCCACACCCCCCCCCCAAAACCCCCCTTAAAAAATTTATTCACCCCCAAAAAAAAGGGACCTTTTTCCCCACCCCCTGTAAACCCCAACCCCCTTTTAAACACCACATTTAAACCCAAAAAACACACAAAAACACAAACACACCCCCAAAAAAAACCAAAACACACACACACATACCAAAAACACACAACAAAAAACACACAACACACAACACACCACCAAAACACACAAAAACCAAATAAACAACACGCCACATAACCACAAACCAGAAAAAAATCAAAAAATTGCGGAAACAAATAGGGTTTGTTTTTTCCCCCTCGATAAAATTCAGATTAATTACGGTCATTAAAACCCCCTTTCCCTGATGCTCGCCACTCGCCCCCTGTAAATACTCGCACCCCACACTCATTTGGGTTGCGGCGGCCTACTCTCACGCCTCCTGAGCGGTCGGCGAAGGTAAAAACATCGGGGGGAGGCTGGGGGGGTGAGAGGGGGGGAAGGGGTGTGCTGGTGCATGGGTCAGGTTTTTATAGTTTAGCAAAAGATGCACCTGAAAATAGGGGGTTTGCGGGGGTGTTACGGCGGTGGGAAGGCAACTGATGGCTACTTATGTTACTTCTACTACCCCTACTAGGGGGGAAACGGTGACGAGTGGTTAGCTCGATGTCCCAATTTTCGAATCCTGCCGGGGGAACTGTTTAAACCCATTTTAAAACGGGGTGGATAAGACCCGGGGTTTGTGAGCAAAAGGCCCCGAGTTAAAGTTCACCAGGGCAACTGTTTCTTCCATCGTCAAGGGGGCCAAAAAGATACCCACTTTTCCAAAAAACTCACCTTTCGACTGCGATTACACGTGCTGCGGGGGGCACCAGGTGGCAGCATCAGCCTTAGATAAAACCCTCACAGAAAACCCACAGTGTCCTAAAAGAATCCAGCCTGCCCCCACGGGCGAGGGCCCAACCACACACCCTTCCAGAAGGGCGGGGGCCAAAACCAATGAGCCCTCAGGAAAAAGAAGAATAGCCTACAGGCGCTATAAGCTACAAAGTAAAAAAAAAAAAAAACTACTACTACTCTACTTCCCCCGAAAATCACCCCACCACATCCTAGACACCCCTTTGCCCTGGTGGTCGACGAAGGGTCACATTGTTTTTCTCCCGACTGCTGGTTTGCGGGAGTGGATGACAAAAACTCCTCCTCCCTTCCCTTTTTCCCCGCCAGACAGGTCACTCCCAAGGATAATACAAGGAGGGCATGAAGTGGAAACGGGAAAATAATGAAAAAGTTCGCTTTATTTTCTTGATTACTTTTTTTTTTAGTTTATTTTTTAACCCCCAGGCCCATCCGGGTATAGATCCCTTTGGGCACTCCGCAGCCAAAACCAAAGCTAGCCTGGGAAAAGCGTGGCCGTGAGTATAAGTAAAAACCAGAAATAAAGAATACACGAAAAAAGACCCCCTGGCTGCCCCCAGTAAAGGTCATTAATCAAAAATTGCATGTTGGGTATCTGCAGGTCATTACGGAGGGTTTAAAAAAAAAACGCAGAACAAGTTTTCGGGGTATAATATTTAAAAGACGGCATCCCCGCAAAAATAGCATGGTCCCAAAAAGCCGTGAGTCTGGTTTCTGGGACGGGGCCGCACTGTGGTTTTTTCCAAATTTCTCAAAAAAAACACGGAAACAAGACCTCCCCCCTTTGGGAACCCCCCCTTCGACAACTTACAACCCCCGCCCGGATAGGAGCTGCATATATAGTTTATTCGGGTTTGTGTTATATAATATTTCATATAAAATTTTACAGTCAACAAAACCACAGTCCATTATTAAACCGAACCTTTTATGGACCTCATGTCATGATATTTTTGTTGTCTTTCGGGACTAAATAGACTTATATACATTTTTGACTATTTAATAATTCAGTAATAAACGAAATGATGATAACAAAACCGTGATGTTGTAATGGGAAAATATAATAGAAGAATAACGTAACTGCGAGGGGCGGGAAGGGAGGGGCGTGGATTAGGGGGGGGGGGTCTTTGTCTCTACGGTGAAGTATACTCAGACAAACCACACCAAAAACAGGGGGGGCCCGGTTTGGGTATCGACGGCGGCCAGGAGAAAACCCAAAGGGGCACTGCGGGGCCCTCTTAACCCCCCCTTTCCCCCCTTTACCCCCCCCTAAAAAGCCCTTTCCCTTGTACCTATCACCCCACCCCCCAGCCCGCGACACCCCACAATAAAAGTACGGTTATTTGCAAAAGATGACCCCCCCTTAAAACCCTCTCCCTCCTCCGCCCAAAAAAAAAAAAAAGTAAAGGCTTTCGTGGGTGTGGACCGCCAAAAAAATTAGGGCGGGGAGTGGGGGGGAGTGGTCCCCCGCCACCTGATGGAGGGCGGGGGGGGCCTGAAACAACAAACAAAAAGGGGAACACCGCGGGCAAAGACGGGTTTCCCCTCTCCACCCCAAAAATATCACCCTAAACAGGGGCGGGGGAGGGGGGGAGGGGGAAAGGGAAAGGAAGGGGGGTAGAGGGAAATGGAGGGGGGTTTTAAAAGGTACAGAGAACAACACAAACACACAAAACATACATGAATGCAATTAAATAATGCAAAAAGGAACCCGATGGACGGCTCTATATAACTTTTTAAAAAGCCTTTTCCCCCTATGTTTTTTTGCGAGCCAAAGTGTTGCCCAAATTTTTAACGCGGGTTGGCCCCCTGAATATTTTCAAGGGAAATGTTCACACGTTTCTCGCAAAAAGCTAAGTATGACGCCCGTGTTCCTACCCCAAAGGCGATATATTAATTTAAAACACTTTCCCCAAACCCCCGTTTCAAGTTTTCGTTTAAAACCCATCCCCACATTCAAAAGCAAAACCTGATTGGAAAAACCTCCCGAAGAAAAATTTTAAATATTTGACACTTTTACCCCCCCAAAACCCCCACCCAAATCACCCCCCAGGTAAACCCCTAGTTAAAAGGTCTAAAGGGGCAGGGGCCCAGGGGCATAAAAAGGGCGGGCTTAGGTCAGGGGCGGAGGCGGTGCGTGGGTTCTAAACTCCCACGACACAAATTTCCTCAACGTGCGGACTCTTGAGAAGCACTGAAAAGGACGGGAAAATGAGGGGCAGCCCAAAAAAAAGAGGGCCTAAATTTTCATTCTGTTGCCCCGGGCCCCCTTTCTCTTTCAAACCCCCGAACCCCTGAATACTGGAACCTGGAACCGCCCGGGGGCCCAAAGGGGGGGCGAGGGGGGGGGGGTGAGGAAAGGGGGAAAGGGGGAGAAAATGAAGAGAAGTGAGAGACAGGGGGTGGGGGGTGTTTTGGGGGGGGGGAGGAGGAGGGAAAAAGGGGTTTGACCCGAGAAAAAAAAGGGGGCGCCCTTTCAATTCCCTCGCTTTTTTCATCTCCGTTTTTTTCCCCTTCACAAAACAGTTTAAATATATGTCTATGGGGCTGCTTCCCCGGTTTTTAAAAGTTTAAAACCTAACTCGAAAAATGTTTTTTTGGGTCAGGGTAATTATACCCCTATACAGTAAACTCAAAACTCTTTTTCTGCAACCGGGGGATTATACAGGGAAAAAAGAAGAAGCTTTCGTACGTAAATTTTTCTTCCAACGGCATTGCAAAAAAACCAAAAACACACAAAACACACGCCCCACACACACCCCCACACACACCCCCACACACACACACACACACACACCCCACAAAACCCCACAACACACACCCCTCCTTGCCATTCACAAAACGCTTCTATCTTTTCTTCCCAGCTCCCCTTCCCCCTTTTCTCTTGTCTTTCTTTTTTACCCTTTTAAATCGAGTCCATATTCCTTTTTAAACCCTTTTGCTTTATTCCCTCCTCCAAAAAAACATTCGTTTGTCCTTCATCATTCCTTTTATTTCCTCCTCCTCCCCCCCTCCTCCCCTCCCCTCCTCCTCCTCCTCCTCCTCCTCCTCCTCCTCCTCCTCCTCCCCCCTCCTCCCCCTCCTGAAATTTTTCTCGCATTAATTTGAGATTCCATTTTAAGGTCTTGATTTTCTTCTCTTTACAAGCTTCAATCACATACACTCAGCCAGGCCAAACAAACACAAAACACACAACACAACACCACACACAAACACACACACACCACACCACAAACACACACACACACCACAACAATTCTCTCCCCTTTTCTCTCTCTCTTTTCTCTCCTCTCTCTCTCCTCTCTCTCTCTCCTCTCTCTCTCTCTCTCCATGCAAGGAAACAGACAAGGGGGCGGGGGGGGTGTGTGAGGTAAGTTTTGTTTTCTTTGGTTGATCCATAAAAACACCCGGGTAGAAAGGAAAAAGCAGCACAAGCCCGTCCCGCCCCCCCGCCCCCCGCCACCGCCCGCCTGCCCCGACCCCGCCCCCGCCCCCGCCCCCCGACCCCCCCGCCTGCCCTCCACTTCGCCCCCCCCCCGCCTCTCACGAAACAACTTACGGGGGCCAAACCCTTTATGACGCGGAAAATACGAAAACAACGAAAACATGCGCTGATTATGCGAGAGAGAAGAGGGGGGAGAGAGAGAAGAGAGAGAAGAGGGAGAGAGGAGGAGGAGAGAAGGAGAGAGGAGAGAGAGAGAGAGAGAGAGAGGAGGGGGAGGAGAGAGAGGAGAGAGAAGAGAGAAGAAGGGAGAGGGAGGGGGGGGGGGGGGGGGGTTAAATTTTTTAAAAAAAAATTTTAAAAAAATAAAATAACAACAACCAACAACGGACTGATTTTAAATAAAATTTTATGAATAAGAAGAAAATTTACTGGATTTCACAAAGAAGACCGTGATGGAAGCCGTGGTAGTAGTGGTGGTGGTAGTAGAAATAGTGTAGGCAAAAGGAGTAGTAAAACAGAATAGCAATAGTAGTTGTTATTCAATAGTGTTATACAATTAATTAATTTAAAATTTAAATTCTCAATAGTAATGTCCCTGGCATCAAAAGGGAAAGTGGACTCGTTATTCTGATAAACCAACAACAAAAAGAAAAGAAGAAAGCGGCGCACTTTCTCATAAGATTAAGTAAAAAAAAAAAAACAACAGAGTGAACACTGATGACTCCTAATGAGGTTTGTTGGTGCTTCTTCCTCTGTCTTTGTCCCCTCTCTTCCTCTCATCCCCCCCTCATCTCCTCCTCCCGCCTTACATAAGTACTCTCCTTGCATCCCTCCTTCCCCTCGTCTCTCTTCCCGCCTTACATAAGTACTCTCCTTGCATCCCTTCTTCCCCTCATCTCTCCTCCCGCCTTACATAAGTACTCTCCTTGCATCCCTCCTTCCCCTCATCTCTCCTCCCGCCTTACATAAGTACTCTCCTTGCATCCCTCCTTCCCCTCATCTGTCTTCCCGCCTTACATATTTTCTCCCTCTGCCTGTGTTGGTTAGCTATACACAGAATAATGTAAATTGCTTTCTCGAGTCAGAATGTGTAGTAACAACTGAGCGACGACGTGTGGCGATGGTGGAGACGGGCGGCAAATAATGTAAAAAATGATGTTTGCGTTAACCATCCTTCACATATTCTGCATTCACTCTTTCGAATGCGGAGCTGTGTAATGATAACTACATATAACTCAACACTGTCTATGGAAACACCTTACTATATATTTTTGCTGTATATTTGGCTGTACTGCAGGGAAACTGAACACATGTTATGAGTATCAGTATTTCACTCCTCCATTTACTCCTGTATAATGGTTACTTTATATAGTTTTTTTTTTTTTTTTTTTTACGTTGTAGCTTATAGCGCCTGTAGGCATATGGAGTCTTGATGTTGGTCGATCTCGCCCGATGGGCGCAGGCTGGATTTTATAGTGACACTGTGGTCTCAGGGAAGATCCATTTTCTGCGATGTTCAGATCTTCATTAGGCGAAGGCAGCCCCTAGAGTCCACCGTCACACTCGCAATCGAAGACGGTATATGTGCAGTAGGTGGCTTCAAACCCCCCTCGGCAATGGCTTTGATAGTGCTCCTTTATGAGGCTTGAACTTGGGACCTTCTGCTCCCCTACCAGGCTCTTGAAATAGTGTGGCCCCCCGGCAGGTTCGAACTCGGGACATTGAGTTTTGCACTACAAGATGCTTAACCACTCGGCCACCGCCTCCCCCATAATAATGCTTCAGAAATTCCTAATAGGGGTTTCTGAGTCCACATTGCAAAGGGTGGAACTTAGCAAATGTTTATGAAAAGTGGTATTTTTGCCGACGAGCAGGGCTGGACAAAGCCCTTAGATTGGCTTTCTATTTCTATACTACCTGGGCTGAGTCTTCCGATCTAAAGGCTTTGGGGTTGGATATATTGCACCACGAGAGGCCGTTATATAGTGGTTCCATTGAAGCTTATGAATGCGCGCAAATCCGCAAAGGGGTCCTATCATCCGCGTTCGTCCCACCGTCGACAGAGTGACTTTTATCCTTGCGACACCCCCTAACCCATCCAAGAGAGACTTTTATCCTTATCAAAACTCCTATAGTAATACCCACCATCATCATAACCATTATACCACCATCAACAGAGTGACTTTTATCCTTGCGACACTCCTAACACCATCGACAGAGTGACTTTCATCCTTACAACACTCCTAACACCATCGACAAAGAGACCTTTACCTTTACGGCACTTTAACACCATCGACAGAGTGATTTTTTAAATCCTTACAACACTCCTAACACCAATCGACAGAGTGACTTTATCCTTACAACACCCTAACACCATCGACAAAGAGACCTTTTCCTTACGGCACTCTTACACACCATCGACAGAGTGACTTTTATCCTTACAAACACCCTAACACCATCGACAGAGTGACTTTCATCCTTACAACACTCCAAACACCAGGGGGACAGAGCCCTTTTACCCTTTACGCACTCTAACACCATCGACAGAGTGACTTTAACCCCTTACAACATCCAAACCCCCAAAATCGACAAGATGATTTTTATCCTTCAACACCCTTAACACCATCGACAAAGAGACCTTTATCCCTTACGGCACTCTTAACACCCATCGACAGAGTGACTTTTATCCTTACAACACTCCTAACACCATCGACAGAGAGACCTTTATCCTTACGGCACTCTAACCCCATCGACAGAGAGATTTTCATCCTTGCGACACTCCTAACACCATCGACAGAGAAAACCTTTATCCTTACAACACTCTACCACCATCGACAGAGAGATTTTTTTATTACCTTACGGCACTCTTAAACCATAATGGGAGTGACTTTTACCCTTTACAACACCTTTAAACCATCGACAGAGACTTTTATCTTACGAACCCAAACACCTCGACTAGTGATTTTTAAATCCTTAGGGGCCATCCTAACACCATCGACAGAGGACTTTATCCTTACAAACCCCTAACACCATCGACAGAGAGATTTATCCTTACGGAAACATCTAACACCATCGAAGAGTGATTTCCATCCTGCGACATCCTAACACCACGACAGAGAGACTTTATCCTACGGAAACTCTTAAACACCTCGCAGAGACTTTTTTCCCTTTATGACACTCTAAACCATCGACAGAGTGACTTTCACCTTGGCACACCCTAGGGTTTTTATCGTTTCCCGAGACTTTACCCTTTTTAAAACACTCCTAACCCCATCGACAAGACCTATCCTTACGGCACTTCTTAACACCATCGACAGGACTTTTTATCCTTACGGCATCTTAACACCATCGACAGAGACCTTTATCCATCAAACCCCTCTTAACCCATCGACAGAGACTTTTATCCTTCTATTTGCACTCTTAACACCATCGACAGAGACCTTTATCCTTACGACACCCCCAACCCATCGATGAGTTTACTTTATCCTTACAACCACTCCTACCAACCATTGACGAGTGACCTTTATCCTTACAAACTTAACACAACGAAAAGAGGTGACTTTTACCCTTTACGAACCACCCCAACAAACCACGAGGACCTTATCCTTAAAACACCCTAACACCATCGACAGAGTGCCTTTACCCCTTTTACAACACTCTTAACCATCGAAATGAACTTTTTTTCCTTACGACACCCCTAACCCATCGACGAGTGACTTTTATCCTTACGACACCCCTAAACCATCGACAGTGACCTTTATCCTTAAAACCCCTAACAACTCGAAAGTAACTTATCCTTACAAACAACTCCAACAACCCATCGACAGAGGACCTTTATCCTACCAACACTCTAACACCATCGACAGAGTGACTTTAAATCCTACAATACTCCTAACCAACCACCGACAGAGAGACTTTTATCCTTTAAACAAAACTCCTACCACCATCGAAAGTGACCTTTTATCCTTACAACACTCTAACACTCGACAGAGTGACCTTTATCCTTAAAACATCTTAACACCATCGAAGATGATTTTTATCCTTACGAAAAAACCCAAACACCAATCGACAGAGGACCTTTATCCTTACGGCCCCTCTTAAACCATCGACAGAGACCTTTCCTTACGGCATTTAACACCATCGATAGAGGACCTTTATCCTTAGGGACACTCTTAACAACCATGGGACAGAGACCTTTACCCTTACGGCACTCCTTCCCACCATCGACAGAGCCCTTTTATCCTTACCCGGCACTTTTTAAACCATCGACAGAGAGCCCTTTATCCTACGACACCTAAAACTCACAAACCATTTGGGCATTTTAAACACCTGGCAAAACCTTATTTAGGAATTAAAACACCATGCTTTTATTTATTTGGAACCCCCCCAAAAAAAAAAAACCCCACACCACCACAAACTAAAACCACACCACCCAACAATCCCCCCAATAAATTTCGGCAACAAGGGGAAAATAAAAAGAAGCCCAAAAAAAGAAAAAGAAAAGGGTTTTAAAAAATTTTTTGGGGTTTTTTTTTTTTTTTTTGTTTTTTGTGAAAAAAAAAGAAATTTAAAAAAAAGAAAAAAAAAACAAAAAAATCTTTTATTCTTCCACCCCACAAAAAATTACCCCCTTTTTTTTAACCTGCTTCAAAATTTCCGTATCAGGCAAAAAAACCCCCAAACCCGGAAAAAAAGGTAAAATAATTTTTTTCAGGCCCAAAAAAAAAGGGGGGGAAAGAAAGGGGGGGAAAAAAGGGGGAAAAAGGGGGGAAAAAAAAGGGGGAAAAAAAAGGGGGGGGAAAAAAAAGGGGGGGGAAAAAAAAAAAAACAAAAAAAAAAAAAAAAAAAAATTTTTCAATTTTTTTTTTAAAATTACAAAAAGAAAAAAGGGGGGGAAAGAAGGAAAAAAAAAGGAAGGGGGGGGAAAAAAAAAGAAGGAAAAAAAAGGGAAAAACCCAGGTTTTTAGGAAAAAAAAAGCTGTTTCAGGCTTTTTTTCCTACTATTTTGGGGGTATTGGGGGGGGAAAAGTAGGATTTTTTTTAAGGTTTTAAACCCAGTGGGGGGGGGGTTCCGCCCCCCCCTTTTGGGGGAGGGAGGCTTTTTTCCCCCCCCTTCCCTTTTGGGGGTTGTTTACTTTGGGGGGTTTTTAAAATTTGACATGAAGTCCCCCATTGGCCTCTTGGAAACAACACCCCCCCCAAGGGGGGGGGAAGGGGGCCCATATGAATTTTAAACCTTTTTAAAACCCTTTGTGTTTTAAGAGGCAATTTAGGGGGTAGGTCAGGGGGTTTTGGGGGGGGGGGGCCCTTTTGGGGGTTTTTTGGGGGGGGAAGTAAAAACCCCCCCCAGCCCCCGGGTTTCCCCTTTGGGAGGAAACCCCAATAGGCCCGTCCCAATCCCCCGAAAGGGCCCCGGTAAAAAATCCAAAGGGGCAAAAACCCCAAAGGGCCCCCTTTACTAAACCAAGCCCTAGGGGCAAAAGGTAGTAAAATTTTTTAAAATTTTCCGGGGGCGTCTGAGACGTGTGGGAGGGGTTGTGTAGACGCGACTCGCAAACATTTTACGCATGTGAGTAAGTATCAGAGGCCCGCGAGATAAATTTATTATTCCCGGATAAAAAGTTTTCAAAAATTTAATAAAATTTATCGGGCGGGGTTTTTAAATATTCTTTGTATTTGATTTTATTGACGGCAGCCCACCATCGTTTTCAACACGGGTTTTTGAAGAAGTACTTTTGCCCTTTGTTCGTTACAAAAAGTTCCGCTTATTTTAAACCGTTTTTTTCTAGTTGAGCTTGACCGGTTTTTAGCGTGAAAGATTTTTTGGGATACGTTTGTAAATCCATTGAAGATTTTTTTAAAGACTTCGATGAGGTCACCCCCTTTTTCCCCCGTTTTGTTAGTGGGAATAAGTTAAGTTTTTTGGCCGTTTTTGTACGATTTTTTTTCGCAATCTAGGGATCTTTGGTTACTTTGCGCTTATTTTTCCCATTTTTTCTAGTTTATCTATGTCCTTTTTTTAATAAGGTGACCAGAACTGACACAGGTTTTAGATGGGGGCGAACAAGCGAGTTTTTTAAAAAATGATAAACTTTTTCGATTTGAAACTGAAAGTTTTGTCCCAATTTAAAAAAACAACCAAATTTATTGAGTTTTTTCTACCTCTTAATTTTGGTTATTCGGGTTTTGAGATCTTTTGAGATTATAAAAGCCTAAATTTTTTTTTTTAAAAACTTGTTAGTTTGGAAATCGTTTATCACGTAACTTTTTGTGAGGGTTGTTTTTCCGATATGAGTCATGACATTTTCAAGGTTGAAATTATTTCCCGTTTTTTTTTTTCCATTCTGTTAGCGTGTTTTTTAAATCGTTTTTTATGAGGGGGGGCTGAGATTCTGTAGAGGCTATGTTTCGGTGTAGAGGATTTTCGTTTTCTCCCCAAATTTCAAAATCCTGATGTGATTCCCTCGTCAATGATTTTGTATATTTAAAAAAAAGGATAGGGCCGAGAACGATCCTTGAGGAAAACCCCCCTATTTACACTGGGGCCAGTAGAAGAATTCCATTTATTTACACCCTTTTGTTTTTCGATTTGACAGCAGTTTTTTTTTTTTCCAATTTGAAAAATGGCCCGTTTTTACCAGGTTTTTTTCCTTTTCTAATGAGACGCTTAGAGGAACTTTGTCGAACGCTTTTTGAAAATCGAGGGTTTAAAAAACGTCTATGCCCTCGTGTTGTCTACATTTTAAATCATATTGTAAAAAATCAAGTAAGTTTTGAGAGGATGAGCGTTTATTTTGAATCCTGCTGCGAATCTTTTTATTATGTCTTTTCTTCTAAGAATTTTTCGATTTTTTGGGCCTTTTTGATGGATTCCCTTTAATTTTCCAAACTGATGTTAAACTGTTGGGCGATGTTTCCGGGCTGCGACTTTGGTTCCTTTTTTTTAAAATGGGTGTGACATTTGCTAGTTTCCATTCGCACGGAAAAAACCAAACACAGTAAGACAGAAAACACCAAAAACAGAAGACAGAACACACCAAACAAGAAGACAGAAAAAAACCAAAAAACGTAAAAGAAACACCAAAACAGTAAGACAGAAAACCAAAAAAGTAAACAGAAAAAAACCCCAAACAAGAAACAGAAAACACCAAACACAGTAAGACGAAACCCCAAAAAAGAAAAAAAAAAAACACCAAACAAGTTAAAACAAACACACCAAACAAGAAGACAGAACCACCAAAAACAGTAAAACAGAACACACCAAACAAGCAAGAAGAACACCCCAAAAAACAGTAAAAGGAAAAAAAACAAAACCCCCAAACATAGCAAGAAGAACACACCAAAAAAAAAGTAAGGTCAGAACACACCCAAAATAGCAAGACAAACCACCAACCACATAAGACAAACACAAACCCAAAAAGTAAGACAGAACCACCAAACATAGCAAGACAAACACACCAAACCAGTAAAAAAACGAACACACCAAACAACGGACAGAACCACCCCAAAAACCCCAAAGACAGAAAAACACACCAAACCAGTAAGACAAAAACCCAAAAACAGTAAGACAAAAAACCAAAAAAGAAGACAGAAACACCAAACACAGTAAGGGGCAGAACACACCAAACAAGTAAAAGAACACACCAAAATAGCAAGACAGAACAAAACCAAAAAAAGTAAGACAGAAAAAACACCAAAAAAGTAAGACGAAAACACCAAACACAGTAAAAACAAAAACCCCCCCAAACAAAGTAAAAAAACAGAACACACCAAACATAGCAAACAAAACACCAAACACAGTAAGACAGAAACACACCAAACAAGAAACAGAAAACACCAAACACCGTAAGAAAACACACCAAAACAGTAAGACAGAACACACCAAAAAAAGAAGACAGAAAAACCCAAAAAGTAAGACAGAAACACCAAAATAGAAGACAGAACACACCCAAAAACAGTAAGACAGAACAACCAAACAAGTAAAAGGGCAGAACACACCAAACATAGAAGACAGAAAAAACACCAAAAAACCCGTAAGACAAACCACCAAAAAGTAAGACAAAACACACCAAAACATAAAAAACAGAACACACCAAACAAGTAAGACAAAACACCAAAAATAGCAAGGGAAAAAGAAGAAAACACCAAACATAGTAAGACAGAACACACCAAACACAGTAAAACAGAACACACCCAAAAACAGTAAGAAGAACACACCAAAAAAGAAGACAGAACAACCAAACCAGAAGAAGAACACACCAAAAACAATAAACAGAAAAAAAACCCCAACCAAAAACGAAAAAAACAGAAAACCCCCAAACACTAAAACAGAAACAAACAAAAAAAAGCCAACAGAACACACCAAAAACATAAGACAGAACACACCAAACACGTAAACAGAAACACACCAAAAAAATAGAAGACAGAACACACCAAAACAGTAAGGGAAAAAACACCAAAACAAGTAAGAAGAAAAAAACAAAAACAAAACACCAAAACAGTAAGAAAGAAAACCAAACCCAAAAAAGAAACAAAAAACCAAACAAGTAAGACAGAAACACACCAAAAATAAGCAAAAAAACCCACACCAAAAACAGTAAGAAGAACACACCAAACTAAAGAAGGGAAAAAACCAAACCGTAAGAAGAACAACACCAAACAAGTAAGACGAACAACCAACTAGTAAACAGAACACACCAAACACAGTAAGACAAACACAAAACACAGTAAGACAGAACACACCAAAACAAGTAAAACAGAACACACCAAACACAGTAAGACAGAAACACCAAAACATAAAAAAAACCCCCCCCCCCCACACCAAACACAGTAAGAACAAAAAACCAAACCCAAAAAAGTAAGGAAAGAAAACACACCAAACACAGTAAGACAGAACACACCAAACACAGAAGACAGCCCCCCAGAAACAAAAACCCAAAAATAAAAACCAGAACACACCAAACAAGAAGACAGAACACACCAAAAAATAGAAAAGAAAAAACACCCAAACACAAAACAGAACAACCAAACAAGTAAGACAGAAAACACCAAACAAGTAAGACAAAAACACCAAAACACAGTAAGACAGAAAAAAACACCAAAAAACAAGAGGGGAACCAACCAGAACACGAAAAAAAAAACAGGGCACCCCAAAAATTAAAAAAACCCCAAATAAAAAAAAACAATAAAACAGCACCAACCCCAAAGTAAGTATTTTGATTTTTGGGGGAAGACGAAAAGTAGCAGAAACAAAATTATTTTTTTATACAAGGCACCCACTAGAAGGCACCGAACCTTGGAAAAAAACAATAACAAAAATTTAAAAAAAAACACTAACAAAAAAATTTTTAAAAAAAAAAAATTTTAAATTTTTTAAAAACAACAATAAAAAAAAATTTTAAAAAAAACAAAATTTTAAACATTTTTAAAAACTATTTGGCCCCCAAAAAATAAAACAGAAAACCCAACCTCGAAAACAAAACACTAAACGAACCCACATGCAGAAACCCCCAAAACACCAAAACGTTTGCCCAAAACCCAAAAACCTGGAAAAAAATGTAAAAGACCCCAACATAGACCCAAAAAACACCAAAACAAATTTTGACAAGAAACCCCATGGTTTAAACCAAACAACACCAAACCACAAACCCCCCTTTGCCCCCCCCCCCCTTTGCCCCCCCCCTTCCTCCCCCCCTTTTCCCCCCCCCCCCAAGCACCTTTTACCCCCCCCAAAACAGCGCGGGCGTTGGGGCAGCACACCAAACACAGGGCACCCCAACCCTTTAATACAGCCCCAAAAAACTAACCGCTTTAAACCCCGTACCCCAAAAAATATTTTTTGGGGAAAAACGTAACAGAAAAACATTTTTTTGCCCCAACATAAAATAAAAAAAAAAATAAAAAAAAAAAATAAATAAAAAAAAAAAAGGGGGGGTTTTTTTTTGGAAAAAAAAAAATTCAAAACAACATATAAAAACCCCAACCCAAATCCCCCCTAAAAAACATATTATTATTATATTATTATTATCATTATTATATTTAATTATTATTATTATTTATTATCATTATCATTATTTATCATTATTATTATTTCTTTTTATTATTATTTATATTATTATATTATTATATTATATTATTACATTATTCTTATTACTATTATTATTATTATTACTATTCTGGCCTCGTTTTCAAGGAAATATAAAACAGAAAACGTTGAATTTTCCTCTGTAATAACAATTGCGATTTATCATCGTTTTTTTATCTCAGCATGTTCAGAAACTCAAGAGAGGTTACAACATAATGGACGTTGTCTTCTCAACAAATACCGATTTAGTAAAAATGTAAATATTGACCCTGAATTTGGCACTGACGACCATAGAATTACATCCTTTGATATAGATCTTGAAGTCTAGACAAGGAAAGCGTTGGCGATGGTTAAATGTTCCTGTATAGACAAGGTCACTCTGAACTACCTACTATATTATCTCTCTCTCTCTCTCTCTCTCTCTCTCTCTCTCTCTCTCTCTCTCTTCTCCTCTTCCTCCTCTCTCCTCTCTCTCTCTCTCTCTCTCTCTCTCTCTCCTCCCCCCCTCATATGTTCAGTCGTTTCGTTTTACTTCCCCCACAAACCAACAGCTTGCCTGGCGTCTGGTACAGCACACCCAGACATACATCACGGGCTACACAACCTTTCAATAGCAGCCTCCAGATTTTAAACTAACCGTCTTCGATATGGGGCGGCATTGTACCAGAAAAAAATATTTTGGGGTATAAATACGTATACAGAATGAAGACATTTATTTTTGTCATTCCTTTTCAAGCTTTATATATATATATATTATAGTATCATATAAAAATAAATTATATATATAGCTATATATATATATATATATATATGTGTGTGTGTGTGTTTGTGTAAATAAAATACTAATTCAAAACATACATATAAGAACTCGGAATCCCTAGATCTCCAACGCACGTAGGCGGATGTCAGTTATGTTACATACGTACTATTTTACTGTGAAAAGTATGTCTTGACCAAAGCCGAGAGAGAACCCTCCTTCCCTTAGCCTTGGCCTTGACAAAATTTCTGACTCCGGCTGTTTCTGTATCAATACATTCTAAACACATTACAAGGCGGCAGTACTCTGTCAACGCGTTTCATTAAAGATTGAAGATTTTGATCATTTCCATCAACATTCAGTGTATGAAAATTAAAGTAAACACCTTCATGTAATGAATTCTCAGATACTGTTTACACAAAACTTTAATAATTGGCAAATATAAAATAACTGTAGACTGGTTTTTTGTTTCGGATAAATGTTATAAAACATGCCACTAGGCCCCTTTAATTAGGATCACCCGACTACAGCTGTCCCGTAGGTGGAGGACTGTCCTTTTATGAGTAAATAGTGGAACGAGGAATTAATCGGACAGGAGCTCAATGCTGGAGCGCCGCTTTATGACAATCAAAGTAATCAATATATCAAGATTTTCCTTAATAGGCTGTGACTTGCTTGTGTTTGAACTGAATGTCTCGATGATAACATTGTCCATTATGAGTGTTTTTACCTAATCATATTTACCTAGTTGTAGCATACAGGGCCTGAGCTATACTAGTGTGTCCTGTCTCCCCGTATCCAGTGTGTGTGTGTGTATTCATCTAGTTTAGTTGTTGTATTTTACAGGGCCAGAGCAATGCTCGTGTGGCCCCGTCTCCATATCAACATTTTTATCATTCATCCTTAGTGCTTTGTGTTGGCCGAAGCCAGCACCCCGGAGAGCAGGTCACAAACCCCGGCTAACACCCGGTACCCATTCACTGCTGGGTGGACAGGGGCTCGGGTTTTAAAGAAACAACCCATCTGTTTCCGCTCCGTCCGGGGATCGAACCCGGGACTTCTCGGTTGTGAACCGAGCGTGCTTCCTCTACACCACGGAGTACCCTGTGTGTGTGTGTGTGTGTGTTGTGTGTGTGTGTGTGTGTGTGTGTGTGTGTGTGTGTGTGTGTGTGGTGTGTGGTGTGTGTGTGTGTGTGTGTGTGTGTGTGTGTGTGAATGTGTGTGTGTGTGTGTGTGTGTGTGGTGTGTGTGTGTGTGTGTGTATTAGCGGTGAAATAGAATTATGGACTTTTTCGTGTAAGTGCAAAAAATTCACTGGTTGAAAAAATTGCCTCAAATGTGGAAGAAAAGAAAATGATGAGGAGAGGAGAGGATGAGAGAGGGATGTGAGATGAGAGGATGGTGGAGAGATGAGAGAGAGATGAGACGAGAGAAGAGAGAGATGAGGAGAGAGGAGAGAGAGAGAGATGAGAGATGAGAGACGAAGAGGAGCCAGAGAGGTGGAAGAAGAGAGAAGAAGAAGAGAGAGACGAGAGAGAGAGAGATGAGAGAAGAGAAAAAATGGTTGATGAAGACGGCAGGAGAGGGAGGGAGGAGGAGGCAGAGAGAGGAAGAGAGGTAGGAGGGAGAGGGAAAGAGTGAAGAAGGGAGGGAGGGAGGGAGGGAGGAAGGATAGACATAATGCCCAGGAAAGAAATATGGAGCAGATAATGACAGTAAACGGTTGCAAGAGGAAAAAAAAATGACTTGTTAATGATGTGATGAGATGGGTGAACCGGAGGGAGGAGAGGAGGAGGAGGAGGAGGAGGGAGAGGAGGAGGAGGGGAGGAGGAGGAGAGGAAGAGGATAGAGAAGAGGAAGAAAGAGGAGAGAGGAGGAGGGCGGGAGAGGAATGAGGATGAAAGATGGGGGAACGAAGGGAGAGGAGGAGGGAGAAGAGGAGGAGGAGAGGAGAGGAGGAGGAGAGGAGGAGGGAGGAGGAGGAAGAAGGAAGAGAAGAGAGAGAGGAGAGGAGACAGAGGAAGAGAGGAGGGAAATCTAAGGAGAGAGAGAGAGAATAAAGAGAGGACATGAAGGAGACAGGAGAAGAGAGAGAGAGAGAGATGANTTGTATATTTGTGGTCATTTCAATTTCCTGCGTAAATATATTTTTAGTCACACAGCCTCTCCTTCCCTCCCCTCCCCTCCCTCCTTCTCTCCTCTCCCCTCCCCTCCCTCCCTCCCTCCTTTCCTTTCCTCTCCCTCTCCTCTCCTTCTCTCCCCTCCCTCCCCTCCCCTCCCTCCTTTCCTTTTCCTCTCCCTCTCCCTCTCCTTCTCTCCCCTCCCCTCCCTCCTTCGTATTCGACAAACTCTAACAGAAAGAAAAAAAAATCTAATGATCGACATGTGGAAGAAAAGAAATTGCAGGAGAGGTAGTCGAAGGTCGGGAGATAGTGGAGCTATTTCGGAGGGAGATGAGTGGAGATGTTTAGGGAGATGAGTATAGATATTTCGGAGGGAGATAGTGGAGATATTTCGGAGGGAGATGAGTGGAGATGTTTAGGGAGATGAGTGGAGATATTTCGGAGGGAGATAGTGGAGATATTTCGGAGGGAGATGAGTGGAGATGTTTAGGGAGATGAGTGGAGATATTTCGGAGGGAGATAGTGGAGATATTTCGGAGGGAGATAGTGGAGATATTTCGGAGGGAGATAGTAGAGATATTTCGGAGGGAGATGAGTGGAGATGTTTAGGGAGATGAGGAGATATTTCGGAGGGAGATAGTGGAGATATTTCGGAGGGAGACAGCGGAGGTATTTCGGAGGGAGATAGTGGAGATATTTCGGAGGGAGATAGTGGATATATTTCGGAGGGAGATAGTGGAGATATTTCGGAGGGAGATAGTGGATATATTTCGGAGGGAGATAGTGGAGATATTTCGGAGGGAGATAGTGGATATATTTCGGAGGGAGATAGTGGAGATTTTTCGGAGGGAGATAGTGGATATATTTCGGAGGGAGATAGTGGATATATTTCGGAGGGAGATAGTGGATATATTTCGGAGGGAGATAGTGGAGATATTTAGGAGGGAGATGAGTGGAGATATTTAGGAGGGAGATGAGTGGAGATGTATGAGGGAGATGAGTGGAGATATTTAGGAGGGAGATGAGTGGAGATGATTAGGAAATGAGTAACAGATGATGATGATGATTACGCCCATTGTATTTAATTGTCTGAATTCATTAATTTTCATTGACTAAAATTACAATTATCATTATTATCACTATCATAATCTATTTTATCATTATATAAGAATGTCATTATTAGAGTTCACAAATTTCTGATCTCTTAATTAATACGCCTTTTCTGTCGCTTTCCCTTCCTTTACCTTCCCCTTCCCTTTCCTCAACACACCCAGTGCATGTGCCCAAAATATACATCTCGGAGACTACGGTGGGGAGAGAGAAGGGAAGAGACGGGAGGGGAATGTGGAATGGGAGGAAAAGGGAGGGGATGTTCAACTAAGTAAACACACATCTGGTTTCTGTTGTTCACGATCAGAGTTCACCTACCTCTCCTCCTCCTCCTCCTCCTCCTTCTCTTCCTCCTCCTCCTTCTTCTTCTTTTCCTCCTCCTCCTTTCCCTTCCTCTCCATCACCTCATTATCTTCTGCTTTTCAGACCTCTTAATAACTCATCTTTTTTCTAGTTTATCTACTTTCTTCCCTTAATCTCTCTCTCTATCTCTCTCTCTCGCCATCACTTTCGTCAAAAGTATTAGATAACACTACTCTTATTATTAATAGCATTATTACCCAATTTCTCCTACATTTATTCCCTTCTCCAGACTGTTGTAACTAATTAATGGTTCACAAGAAACTTTAACACTAAGGAACGACTGGAAGTCACAGATTTTCTCTCTCTCTCTCTCTCTCTCTCTCTCTCTCTCTCTCTCTCTCACTTCACTCCAAGTTTCCCTTCCTTCTTCCTCCCTTCCACATATTACCTTTCTGACAACCTCCAAACGCCACTCCATCCCCAGGTGTGTGTGTGCGCGTGCATGTGTGTGCATGTGTGTGCATGTGTGTGTATGTATGTGTGTGTGTGTGTGTGTGTGTGTGTGTGTGTGTGTGTGTGTGTGTGTGTGTGTGTGTGTGTGTGGTGTGTGTGTGTGTGTGTGTGTGTAACTCGTCACCATCATCACAAAAATATCTACAACAAAGTATTTCTAGTATATCAGACCCCCCCCTCTCTCTCTCTCTCTCGCTCTGTTTTTGTTTCACGTATACGTTTCTAGAGCACGCACAGGGGAGTCCACACAACCACATACATACACTTATAATACTACGTGCATGTATGTGTATATAACTGTGTGTATGCATGCAAACACACACACACACACACACACACACACACATTTAGATATACCAACAACTTCGCCGCATTCACCGTTCGCTCCTCACCTATTGAATATAAAAAAAAAAAAAATAATAATAACTCCGTCCTCCCCCGACCACCACTCCACCACTAAGCACTCCCTTCGTCTGCCTCTCCCTCCCCCTTCAGGCTCTCAACGCTACAACGCCAAGTCCTCAGGTTTTCGCCACATCGCTCGACCCTCCATTATGATCGGCAGCCTCCGGGGGCACCACACACACACACACACACTCTCCCATCACCGCCCTAATGTTAATGCTCTCCACTTGCCGCTGCTCCTGTCGCCATCACGGGTTTCTGCTACAGTTGGTGGTGAAGGGGGGAAAGGGTAGGGTGGTTGGGGGTGGTTTGAGGTAGGGGTGGGGTAGGGAGGTAGGGGGGTAGCAACAAATTCTTCAACCTCTTACCATTTTATGAGAACCGAAGAGGAGGGAGGGAAGAGGAGGAAGGAGGAAAGTGAAGTTTTGGATATACTTTTGTGTGGAGGAATAATAAGGAGAGGGTTGGAGGGAATGGCGCAGGTTGAGTTTTGGCCATATACTTGAGGAGGAAAACTTGACATCCGGAAAAATTTGCTTCAGTGAGCGAGGTATAGAATGAGAGAGAGAGAGAGAGAGAGAGAGAGAGAGAGAGAGAGAGAGAGAGAGAGACGAGAGAGAGAGAGAGAGAGGAGAGAAGGAGAGAGAGAGAGAGAGAGAGAGAGAGAGAGAGAGAATGGAACAGGGAAGTAAGAAAGTAGAAGTGACAGTAGAGGAAAGAAAAATAAATACAAATGAGATGAAGGACGGAGAAATAAAGGAAGGAAGGAAGGAAGGAAGGAAGTACAAAACTTAGGCAAGGATAGAAGTAGAAATGAAATGAAGGTGAAACAGAAAGAAAAGAATAGAAAGAGAAAGGAAGGAATAGAGGGCAGAGAGGGAGGGAAGGTAGAGAAACTAGAAGACTGTTTACAGGGTGATTCAGGGTGACAGCATGCCCTTGGAGAGGCGGAGGAGGGAGGGAGGGAAGGTAGGGAGAGGAGGGAAGAAAGGGAGGGAGGGAGAGGAGGGAAGAAAGAGAGGGAGGGAGAACACAGAAGCACAAACACAGAACGTTGCTAAGGATGACAGAGGATTGTAGGGAACCAGCAACAGACCGAGAGAGAGAGAGAGAGAGAGAGAGAGAGAGAGAGAGAGAGAGAGAGAGAGAGAGAGAGAGAGAGAGAGAGAGAGAGAGAGAGAGAGAGAGAGAGAGAGAATAAATACGGCAAAATATGGGTATGGGGGCTACATGGGATAGAGGAAGAAGGTTAGGGAAGGAGGAGGAGGAGGTAGCAGGTGGTGGGAAAGGCGCGGTTGGCCAAACAAACAGACCACCAAACAGAGAGCCGTTTATACACAGACAGGCGCCTCTGCTCTGCTCACCGACCACCACCACCACCACCTTCACCTTCCCTCGTCCAGCCAACACGCTTATCCGGCGAGGCACAGCGCGGTATAATCAGGCATATCGTAATTCCTATCATAACACCGCCATCGCTCAAACGTGTAACGAGTGAGAAAATTACCATGAAGCTGAGCGACTGCCGCCCGCCAATAGCAGCGCCTTGGTAATGGGGGTGACACACGTTAGCGGCGGCGGGCGGGCGGGTGAGGGCGGTGGGTAGATTTTGGCGGTGGCGGAGAGGCGGTGTGTGGACTCAACAGCAAGGGCGGCAAGACAGGGTAATCACAGCCCGCCTACACTCACGGCCCGCCCCTTGCATTACCGCCCATGATACTCACTTGACGCAAAGTAAACACCGGGATGAGCGTACAGGCGGGAGGAGGAAAGGAAGAAGGTGCAATTTCAGTTTTATTCGTCAAGGCATGATCGTCTCTCGCTACCCGCCTGGCCGCCGACATCATGATGGCAGGGGCGGCTAACAGAGGGACTGGTGACGAGAGAAGGGCGGGCGGGCGGGCGGCGGGGCTGAGACGGGCTGGTGACGAGCCTGTTACCGCCAACCAGGGATGACATCGCGCGGTGACATAACAACACGCCGCACCAACATTTTACCACCGCTCCTGCCGCGTCTGGAGCTACACATGTGGAAGGGCGGAAGATTCAGAGAGGTAGAGGGGGACTTCTACTACACGGGGCGCCCTTAAGAACCTCTGTCTCATCCTGCCCTGAACCATAGAACGTGCCTGTTGTAAGGTGCCCAGTGAACAGCGACAACTACCCAGCTTCGCGCCAGCCCAGCAGCCACCGCGCGCACCTCTCTCTCATCTCCTCCACTCGGCTCCTCCTCCAGCAGTGAGAAGAAATTATAATCAAACCAGGTGATCATTTAGAGAAACCACCCTCCTCTTCCTCCCCCTACTTGTTATGCGGCGTCAAGGGGTGGGGGAAGGTGTGGGTTTAGATAGGGGGGCGTGGGTGGGTGTCCGATGCTGCCATATGGGCTAGAACGGCACACCACTGCTAATCATTCTCTCTCTCTTGGTCATTCCCTGCAATGCTTCTCTTCACACCTTGCTTAGCTCCTGTGTATGTATGTGTGTGTGTGTGCGTGCGTGTGGGTGTAAACATTCTTATGCAGGTTGTTACTGTCATGTGTGATTAGCGACGTAATGTGTGTGTGTGTGTGTGTGTGTGTGGGGCAGAGGAAGAGGAAGAGGAAGAGGAGGAGGAGGAGGAGGAGGCAGTGGGAGAAGGAAGAGGAAGGGAGTGATGACAGTTCGCGATTAGGAGGAGGCGAAGAGTAGGTGAGAAAAACGAGGAGAGGATAGATGAGGAAGATGAGGAGGAGGAATGGCAGAGGTGTGAGGGTGGAATATCAGATTAGTGGTAACGTTTAGGCTCTGCTTCAAGGAGGAAGAAGAGGAGGAATGAGAAGTAGAGGAAAATGTGAGAAAGGAGGTATGAGATATGGACGAAAATAAGAGAATAAGAGTATGAGAGAGAGAGAGAGAGAGAGAGGAGAGAGAGGAGAGAGAGAGAGAGAGAGAGAGAGAGAGAGAGAGAGATTAGCTATTCTTCTACACATGCGATTATTCACCAGGTGTCAAGGATTAGGCCGTAGGTGCAACGCCCACAATGTGCTCAGTGGGGCGCACTGAGCACACACACACACAGGTCAGTTCGGTTACCTCTCTCTCTCTCTCTCTCTCTCTCTCTCTCTCTCTCTCTCTCTCTCTCTCTCTCTCTCTTTCATTTCTAGAAGACTAAAAAAGAATTATCACATTTTCCTTCCCAGTTTTCCTTCTTTTCCTGTCTCCCCTCTTTGCCTTCCTTCCCATAAGCTCCCCTCCAACGTTCTCTTCACATGCCTGTCTGCCTCCCCTTCCCCTTTTCTCTCCTTCCCTCCCCTTTCTTCCTCTGGTCAGCCTGTTTACGAATGAAAGTGGAGGAGTAAAGGAGGAAGGAGAGAAAGAAGAAAGGAGGGGGAGAGAGAGAGAGAGAGAGAGAGAGAGAGAGAGAGAGAGAGAGAGGAGAGAGAGAGAGAGAGAGAGAGAGAGAGAGAGAGAGAGAGATTGTAGAACGACACAAAATGAGGAAAGGTAGGAAAGGACAGAATGACAGAGGGAAGGAGGGAAGGAGGGAGGGAGGGAGGGAAGGAAGGAGGGAGGGAGGTACTCGGTCTCGGAATGCTGTACAGGAGCGATTAAGGAGATAAGGGAACGAATGACATTGAAGGAAAACACTGGTATTTGTCACCTTCCCTCCCTCCCTCCCTCCCTTCCCTCCCTCCCTCTCTTCGTTATTCTCCTCTCCCCCTTTCCATCATCCATCAATGCTGTTCTCTTCTTGTTTCGTTTCCTTCCTTCCTCTTCTTCCGTTTAATGATCCATGTAGAAGAACGAGATTTTGGTGGAGAAAGAATGTAAGGAATATAAAGGAAATAGTAAACACACACACACAAACCTGCACTTCACCGCGTTAACAATTTGGTGCGATCACTTACCTGCAAAGAGAGAAAAAAGGTAATTAGTCAGATATTATTGAAAACAAAATTAATATCAATACAAATTAGCAGTTACACAACTTAACACAAAAAAATATAGATTTGTACACTATATTTATCACTGTGTGTGTATTCATCTAGTTACCTCCGCCAACGAAGTTGGAGGGGTTATGTTTTCACCCCGATCTGTCTGTCTGTCTGTTTGTTAGTGTAGCTACAGGATTTCTCGAAAAGTTACGAATAGATTTGGACCAAACTCGGTATATCAAGTCTATTTGGTATAAGGAAGGACTGATTTAATTTTGGATGAAATCTATTGACAACTGTTGCCATGGCAACCAATTGATAAAATATTCGGCCGGAGGTATGCACTCATACTGAGTGCATATATATATATATATATATATATATTATATATATATATATATATATATATATATATATATATATATATATATATATATATATATATATATATATATATACGTATATTTGATGAAATATTCGGGCGGAGGTATGCGCTCCGCTCTACTGAGTGCCCCCCCCCCAGTTCTAGTTGTATTTTACAGGGCCAGAGCAATGCTCGTGTGGCCCCGTCTCCATATCAACATTTTTATCATGCATCCTTAGTGCTTTGTGTTGGCCGAAGTCAGCACCCCGGAGAGCAGGTCACAAACCCCGGCTAACACCCGGTACCCATTCACTGCTGGGTGGACAGGGGCTCGGGTTTTAAGGAAACAACCCATCTGTTTCCGCTCCGCCCGGGGATCGAACCCGGGACTTCTCGGTTGTGAACCGAGCGTGCTTCCCCTACACCACGGAGTACCCGTGTGTGTGTGTGTGTGTGTGTGTGTGTGTGTGTGTGTGTGTGTGTGTGTGTGTGTGTGTGTGTGTGTGTGTGTGTGTGTGTGTGTGTGTGTGTGTGTGTGTGTGTGTGTGTGTGTGGTGTGTGTGTGTGTATTAGGGGTATATTATATATATATCCCTATTATTATATATACTCTCAATAGGAATGATTAAATATGGTAGCTTTTTTTCTTAAATAACATTTTCCTTAACACAAAAACTATGATAGTTACGTAAAACATGTATATATTAATAAACATAGCAGATCAAGGCCTTTCATTTGAGTTATAATAAAAAGAAATCGGGTGATAAATAATTAACTGAGAAAATTAAATTCAAATGTTTTATAATAACATTATATACTTGTTCAAAATATGACTTTTTTTGAGATACCGAAAATACCAATGGGCAGAACACCTCAAGCTTAACATTTGTTTCCCTATTAATCTTTCCTCTAGGAATAACAGTTTCGCGTTAATATGGTAAAAACAAAACTAATATATTCTACGGTCCCCCGGTGGTGACCTGCGCCACGCTCTGGGCGAGTGCAAAGGCTACTGATTTGAGGTTTTTT
>JACEEZ010021095.1:0-17500 GCA_016584305.1 Chionoecetes opilio
CCGAGGGGCCCTTTTTCAGTCGCACGGGGGTTAAGGGGTTGGGGGGGACGGCCGATTCAAGGACGCTCGAAAGGCATTGCCTCGAGTGGTCACGATCCGCGGAGCAGGGCGGGCATCGTCCTACCCAAAGCGCTACCTGGGTCACAAAGTCGCGAAAGGGGAGAAGTATCTCCTCAGTTAGTCCACACCATGGGAAAACTTGTGGGGGAAAAGAAGGACCTTCAAAAAGGCTTTCTGAATGGAAACAATGAAACTGTCTGTTTTGGTTTCCTAATAAGTTTCTTTCTAAAAATGTGGGATGTTTTGAGTTTTTTTTTGTTTTAAAGGGTTTTTAGAAAATTGTTCGTTTGTCGCAAACCCTAAATATTCTCCGAATTTCATCTATTTCACAGAAACTCTTCTTATGCATGTGTAAACAGAAGTAAAACACGAGCAAGTGAAAAAAACATGTTTAATTTTCCCTCTATGATCTTGGGACACCCTAACTTTTATCCTACTCTAGTATTTACTTCCGGCAACCCCCTATCAACTACCCCGCCGCGGACTTTTATGTCACTTTGTTGTTGTATTTGGGGCTGCGGGGAAATCCCTTGGGGGAAACACTATGAGCCATGATGATGTCCTATGATGCTATCAGGCGCTGTAGTTGACCTGTCTTCCTCAGGAAAGCACAGGTGCCGGGGGATGACAGCGTGTTTGCCAGGAGGGGTGGACGCAGCCGCTGCCAGCAGGGTGGGCAGTCACAGGTGGCGACGTTCAGGGCGAGGAGTTGAGAGCGTAGCACTACACGGTGGGAGAGAAGCGCGGACACTGCAGCAAGAAAGTGTTCAATAGTCTCAGAGACTTCCTGCACCAGGGCAGTGGGAGTCAGGGGACTAACGGAGGCTTGCAGGTGAATCGTGAGTGTCATATGCCCAAATGTAAACAATACGACCGCTGAGCATGCTGCCACCTGGCGGGAGGCAGCAAAAAGTGTTCAATATTCTCAGAGACGTTCCTGCCCATGGGCAGTGGGGTCAGGGGACTAACGGAGGCTGTGCAGGTGAACCGGGAGTGTCGTGTCCCCAAAATGTAAACAATACGACCGCTGAGCATGCTGCCACCTAGCGGGAGGCAGCAGAAAAATGTTTCAATAATTTTCAGAGACGTTCCTGCACCAGGGGCAGTGGGGGTCAGGGACGGACGGAGGCGGTTTGCAGGTGACGTGAGTGTTGTGTGCCCAAATGAAAACAATACGACAGCTGAGCATGCTGCCACCTGGCGGAGCGCGGACACTGACCAGGGGTGACAGGAGACGCTCGGCCCGCCGGACAATTTTGGTCGACTTACGGACTGGACCAGGCATTTGTCCGAGACCTGACATATCCCCGAACCTCGGATTTTGTCCGGCAAATCCGTATCCAGAGAAGGGAGGTCCGGGAAAATGGGGGTTTTGTGTATAATTAGAGTAAGGAACCTTTTATCTGTCTGTCTCCTCTGCAGCTAATACGTGCCGTGGCCGGACACTTTGCCTACGAACATTTTGCCTATGGACACTTTGCCTACAGACAGTTGCCTACGGACACTTTGCCTACGAACACTTTCCCTATGGACACTTTGCCTACAGACAGTTTGCCTACGGACATTTGCCTACGGCACTTTGCCTACGGACACTTTGCCTACGGACACTTTGCCTACGGACAGTTTACCTACGGCCCACTGTGCCTAGGGAAACACTTTGCCAAAGGACACTTTGCCTACGGACAATGTGCCTACCGGACAGTTTTGCCTAAAGGACATTATGCCTACCGGACAGTATGCCTCCCGGGAAATCGGACATTAACCCAGGCACCATGCCTACGGACATTATGGCTAAGGACATGATGCTTAAAGGACGACACGCCTAACAGACGCAGCTTATAGGGGCAGCGTTTTTATTTCGTTCAATTTTTATTTTTTATATTTTAAATCATTTAATTTACATTCATTAGAATTTTGACATAAATAAAAGAATAAAATACATTAAAGTTATATAAAATTAGTCTTAAATTCATGTCTAAATTTTTTTTTTTTACAAAGCATATATAAATAAGATTTAAAAAAATCTAATTTGAAACCAAAAATCAATCTAGAATGGACAGACATAGTCAGAAATTCTATAAATTGCGAGCAAGCATGAAGATATTCAAGAACCGTGGTGGTGTCATACTTCTCAACGAGGTTCTTCAGGCGTTGATTGACATACTCTTTCTTTTTTTCTTGGTGGTGGCAAAACAACTCCAGCGTTGGCGTGATCAATAAGGAGTTTTGTTGTCGGCTTGCTCTTTACGCAATCAGTCTACTTTACTTACGGCCTACTTTACTTTACGACAAGTCGACACACAGTGGGTGTTAATGGCGACTTGTTGGTCGAAGGCTCTGTGCAGACTTCTATCAAATTGTTGGTGTTGTTGGTTGGTGTTGGTGCAAGTCTGGTAAAACTTTTTCATGGACATTCCAAAGTTCTTGTGGAAAAGCAGGCCATCTTTTTCTCCTCGCTGCACATTTCCAATCCACGTAGCCTCTAAATAGTTTAGAAAGTCTCCCAGGATCTCATCCGTTTCCTCGTCCAGTGCAGACAAATTGTTCAAAGGTTCGCTAACATCTTGTAGAGAAAAAAAAATGCAAGCGCTTGAAGTGAAGTTTAGGTTGATAATGATTGTTCAAAATACCCTCACTAGTTTATGAAACAGTTGTTCGCTAGGCATCGTTCATTGTTAGGCATAATGTCCAGTAGGCATAATGTCCGGTAGGCAAACTGTCCGTAAAAGGGACATTGTCCGAGGCAACTGTCCGGCCGTAGGCACCCTTGTCCCCAGGCAAACTGTCCGTAGGCAAAATTCCCCTAGGCACATTGTCCGTAGGCACATTGTCCGTAGGCACATTGTCCGTAGGCAAACTGTCCGTAGGCACATTGTCCGTAGGGAAACGTCCGTAGGACATTGTCCGGGAGGCCAACTTTTCCGTAGGCCCCATTGTCCGTAGGCAAATTTTCCGTAGGCAAATGGGCCGTAGGCAAACTGTCCCTAGGGACATTGTCCGTAGGCAAACGTCCGTAGGACATTGTCCGGGAGGCACATTGTCCCGTAGGCAAACTGTCCGTAGGCCATTTTCCGGGAGGCAAATGTCCGGGAGGCACATTGTCCGGTAGGCACATTGTCCGTAGGCAATGTCCGTAGGCACATTGTCCGTAGGCACATTGTCCGGTAGGCACATTGTCCGTGGCACATTGTCCGGTAGGCACATTGTCCGTAGGCACATTTTCCGGTAGGCACATTGTCCGTAGGCACATTTTCCCCCGGGAGGCACATTGTCCGTAGGCACATTGTCCGAGGCACATTGTCCGGGAGGCACATTGTCGTAGGCACATTGTCCGTAGGCAACCCATTTTCCGTAGGCACATTGTCCGTAGGCAAACTGTCCGTAGGGACATTGTCCGTAGGCACATTGTCCTAGGCACATTGTCCGTAGGCACATTGTCCGTAGGCAAACTGTCCTTGGGAGGCAAATTTTCCGTAGGCAAACTGTTCGGGTACCAATACGTGCAAAACACGTTGGTTGATGTACATTTTTGTTAGCATTTTGTCATTATTTCCAAGTCTTGCAGCAATTACCAGTCATTTACAGCATGGTCCATATTCTTTGAATGGATTCAAGCAGGGAAGCTTCTTGGGTTTTCGAAACTTCAGTTTTATTGCTTAGCATGCAAAAAAACCTTAAAACAAATGCAATGCTCACCAGGGCTGTTGGGCATATGAAAATGCATTGATGCTAGTCCCTCATATGGTCTGAAATCGAAGTAATGGCGGTTGGTACTGTTTGTACATACGCCCAAAATTTCATAGAACCTTTTCCTCTTAAACATGTGACAAATTCAAGCCCAAGAGCTCAGCCAACGGGCCCCCGCAGGTGGGGGGGCGGGTCTGCGGTAAAAAAAAACCTAGCTCAGCCTCAAGTAATATTTTGGGGGGAAATGAATAAGGGTTTTAAATTCTGTTCTGTAAAAAATTTCTTTCTTTCATTCCCAATTTGAAGTCCAACTAATCTGTGATTCATTCCCAAAATGGTTTTTTCATTACCAAATTTACCCATTGGGAAATAAAAAAAATAAAAAAAGGGGCAACCCGCAGCCACAGACGCATGCACACGTCCACATGAGTTAGAACTCCATGTACGAAACGGTAAAAAAGAAATTACATAACGGAACTAATGTATTTTAAAAGTTTTGTAGTATGATTTAATGATAAACCCTTTGGATCCGGGTTGTTAAGACAATTTTGACGAAAAAATCTTTATAAATATAATTCCCAGCCTCCTTATAAATATGATACTGAATTTTTGGGTCACATTCTTGTCCCCCGGTTTCGCCCCCGGTGAAAGGGTTTGTACCCCCAGGTGGTACAGGTCCCCCTGGTTAAAAACCACTTTTATAGAGGAATAACACCCAAGGCTCTACCCTTTCTTCCCCCTTTTCCCTTACTCTTCTGGATCAATAATTAATCATCATGCCCAAAAAGGGGAAAATCCTCGTGTAATTATTTGGCCACTATCTTCATAAATTTTTCCATTTTTTTCATTATGTTTACATACGACTTTTTCCCATTTCCCCACTTGAAAACATCTCCAGTCATGTGAAGAAATCAGAAAAAACACATATACCTTTATATATATAATCTCAAAATTTGTCTGCTGTCGTGCTGTATTTTCGATAGACTCGGCTACAGATCCCCAAAACCCCCATGCCCACATATTTGGAATCCTCATGCCCCACGGAAAAAACATGTTTCGAGGGCTGGCCGACCCTGGTGGGGGGCCAGAAAAAAACAACCTAAAAACGACTGGGGCTGCAAACCGGCGAGATACAGACTTGACACTGTAGTCCAAAAATTGTTGGCCTGATCTTTGGGGGGGGAGGGAAGATGTTTTGGGGGGCGTGCCCGCCCCCGGGGGGCGTGGCAAGAAAAAACCTAAAACAGCTGTAGCGGTTTTTAACCGTGCGAGATAAGGACTTATTTGTAGTCCAAATTTTTTGGGCGTGATCGACGGGGGGGAGGGAAGTTTTTCCCCTTTCCTTCACTAATTCGGCCCCAAAACCGTTTCAAATGTACGTAATTTTGGAAGTCAGCTTTGCAAAGCTGAAGGCCTCTAAATTTATTAAACCCAAAAAAAGTTCGACCAAAACGATCCCCCGGGGCCCCCGTCCCCTGGCGGGTAATGCCAGAGGTAAAAACCATAAAAAAACATGGCCCGGGCCCCCCATTGGGCCCAGCCACAGCCCTCCGCAGGAGCTACCCTTTCTGTAGTTAATTAACACTGTATAAGGCTAAGAAAGAAGCAGTGTATAGATAAAAGGAGGTAAGGAAAGGTGAACAACCTCCTCAGTCATAAAAAAAAGGGAGACCATCAGTATGTAGGACTTTTTTTTAATAAGGTACTAGCCCCAAAAGCAAAAATTACATAAGGTTAACGAAATTAATTGGAAATAATTAGGGGGAAAATTTATTGAAACACTGAAATAATCATGGGGCTTAACTGGTGCGCGTGGCCTTCGGTGCTCATCCCGTGGCATTAGCCCTTTGGCCCTGTGGTGGGTGAGGACCCTTTACCCCGGGACACAGGGCGTGTGAACTGGATTACCACTTTACCTTTCTCCGGTTTCCCCAGGTACCCTTTATAAACCCCAAAAAGGGAAGAACGCTGGGTGGGAGGTCCCGACTTCCCCCTGGCCTGGATTCGAACCAGGGCTGCAGATCCGTAGCCAGGCACGCTAGCCACTACCCCACGGAGGCGAAATGGATAGGAGGCTGAAAATTAAGAAGAAATATAAAAAAACAAAGAATATGTGGTTGCTAGAGCTCAAAAATATTGAGGGGAACTAAAGCCTTTGTTGATATAGGTATTAGAACCCCAACATAATACAATTTTTGGAGGATCTGGTTCCAAAAACAGCTGCTGATAAGCATGAATGGGATGTATAGCTAAAAAGGAAAAAGTCATGCACCACCAAGCATGACAAATTAAGGCATGAAACACAGCCCACATCACTGTGCCTCCCCTCCTATCACCAGGGAACAGTTTCCACGCCCCAAAAACCCCATCCCTGCCGCACACATCTGTCCTAAATACCTTCGAAGGAGATAACAGATCAAAAAAAAATTTTTAAAAAACTAACTTGACCTTGCAAGTGTTAAAGGGAGTTTATTTTAAATGTTGCCTTACCTGCCTAAAAAAAGGGATTGTTGAGGGGGTTTTTCTGCAATCACTAACACACTGTACTGTATCATTCCACACAGTCATACCTTCTCACTCCATGGGGTGCTTTTCCTCTTCAATCTACAAATTTTTTTTGCATCCCTCCATAAAAATGTTTCCATCACTTCAGCCGTCCTTTCCTCATAATTTTACAAGGAAAGTTTCTACTCATTCCACATAGTTTATATCCATGCTTCCCATTGGCTTGTTCTACTCATCCTTTTTTCCTACTACACAGCCTTTATTTTACCTTACACCTCTATTTCCTTCCCTCACACCTAATCCTGCATCTTTCACACAGCCAAATCTGTCATTCCCACAGCCAAACCCTGCATCATTCCCCCCAAGCAAATCCTCATCATTCCACACAGCCAATCCTCATCATTCCACACAGCCTAATCCGCTCTTTCCACAGCCTACCCCTGCATCATTCCACAGCAACCTCATTTTTCAGTCTTCCTGCTCATTTCCATCTTCCTGTCATTCCCCATTAACCCATCATTCCACACCCCAATCCCCTGCATCTTCCACCAGCCTAATCCTAATCATTCCCCCCAAACCCAAATCCTGCTCATTCCACACGCCTAACCGCCATTCCCACAGCCAATCCTGCATCATTCCAAAACCCTAACCCTGTCATTCCACCAGTCTAATCTACATCTTCCCACGCCAAATCCTGCATCTTTCCCACACGCCTAATCCTGCATCATTCCACACAGCCAAATCCTGCATCATTCCACACACCCTAATCCTGCTCATTCCACAACCCTATCCACATCTTTCCCACCCTAATCCTGCATCATTCCACAGCCAAATCCTGCTATTCCGTCTAACCCTGCATCATTCCCAGTCTAATCCGCTTTTTCCCACGTCTAATCCCATCTTTTTCCACACAGCCAAATCCTCAATCATTCCACACAGCCTAATCTGCACATTCCACACAGCCTAATCCTGCATCATTCCCCAAGCCTAATCCTGCATCATTCCCACAGTCAATCCGAATCTTTCCCAACAGCCAAACCCTGCTCATTCCACAGCCTAACCCTGCATCTTTTCCATCTAATCTGCATCTTCCAGTCTAATCCTGCACTTCCAAAACCCTCTCATCCACAGCCAACATGCCATTCCCCAGTTAACCTAAATCATTCCACACACCCAAACCCTGATCATTCCACACACCCTAATATGCTCTTTCCAGTCTAACCCTGAATCATTCCACACAGCCTAATCATGCAACATTCCACATGCCCTAATCCTGCATCTTTCCCCACAGTCTATTCCAGCTTCCACATCCTCTATCATTCAGCCGGGATCATTTTTAATCATTCCATCTGTAACCCATCCCATTCCACCCCCTCTGTTCCTGTTTTATTCCCTGTCATTCGTTCCCTAGCCAATTCCCGTCCCAGCCGCCGACACAATGCCCCCCAAGACCGCCTCAATCGGAGAGAAAGCCCGACAGAACTCAACAAAACTGGTTCCTTTGTTCCCCCCCCTCTTTCTTTTTTTTTCGCTCTCTCCTTTTCACAATCTCCCTCCCTCGTACATCCTACCCGCCTCTATTTTTCCCCATTCTCTTACACCAAATCCTTCCTGTATTTTTTTTTTCTTCCTTTCTTTTCTCGCCCCCCTTCCATCTTTCTCCCGTACCCCCATTCCTCCTCTCCTCCTCCTCCTCCATTTTCTTCTCCTTCACCCCTTTCACCCTCACCGCCAACCCCCTCCTGTTCCCGCCCTACCCCCTACGTATCCCTCGTCACTTCCCGTCCTCCCTTTGGGGTATTTTTTCCCCACTCCCTTTGTTCTGGGCGACAAAGGGAAAGGGCCTCAGCATTCCCAAATTCCCAAAGAACAAAAATTAGGCAGGGCACCACCAGACACACATTTGGGACATTTTCTAAAAAAACAAAAAAAACTCCCCAACTATAAACCCACAACCTCTTTATTTGGTAGTTCTGTTGGACCATTATGGTTTTAAACAATCGCTATATAGAAATAATCTACATCAGGGGGATAGCAGATAGGGCTACTTTCAAGTTTTTTCGTACTTTGCTTTATTTAAATACACTGCATATACATTGAGAAAGCAATCTTGAAAAATTTTTAAAAAAAAATTAGTTATTAGCATATTTTTCCAGGGTTCTTTACCTCCTCTTTTGTCCTCCCGGGGTTTTTATCTTTCTTCATCTGGGTTTGACAGACTCCCCTTTTGTTAACCCAATTCTAAAACATTTACCTTATTCATATTCCCCGTGTTTCATTCTGGGTTTTTGGGGTTTTTTTCTGTCTTTCCCAATTTTTATTCCTTCCTTTCTTTCAAAAACCCATTCTTTCTCTTATCTTCCTCTTCTCTCCCTCCATTCCTACTCCCCCTATACATTTTCCTTCCTCTACATTTTTTTTCTACTCCCCTCCTCTTCCCCCTTAACCTATTCATCTGCCTTTCCAGGTCAAAAAGTAAATACACTGGGTCCCCCCATACAATTCCCGGGGCCCCTTTTTTCGTTAACCAAAAATTAAATTTGTAGTTATGTCGACCACAGTAAAGTCCCTTTTGCGGAAATATATTAACAATATAATTTAAACCATAACCTACTAGTCTGCTTTCGGTTCGCGTTTGAAATTTTGGTCTAGTTTTTCAGTTTCTCAAATAAAGGCTCACATTTAATTTTTTTTAGCAAACCCTTCTATATGGGGACCCCCATGTGCATAATGCTACAAATTTTTCCGGGAACGCTCTTGACATAATGGAAAATTTTCTTATTTAGCTATTCAAATTTAGAAATTCATTTATAGGAAAATTTTGATTAATCAAAATGGGCCTTTTCTGATTTTGCTGTTAAACGATTTCTGATTATAGCAAAACCAATATAACGAAACTAAATTTAGCAAAGGCCTATTTGGTAAATCAAATTTTCCGCTAATTGAATTTCCTTTTTGCTCCTGATATAGCTCGTATAAGGAATTTTCCATTAAATCCAAGCGTTCCGGGAAATCCCTTTGGGGAACAATGCACGCATGACTTCTTGAAAACTTTTAGAAGACTTAAAAAAATGTATAATTAAAAATAGCTATTAACAGTAATAAAAACAGTAGGGGACCTTTAAAATAGGGGTTCTGCATTAGCGATGTAGCCCGACACAGGTAAAACCTCACGATGTTCTGTATGGGTTCCCGCATGTTCATCCGATATCATACACTTTGGGTTTTTTTTACCCCCTAGTCCTTATATCGTAGCACAAGGCATGCCAACTCGTTTTTTATAAAAATTTTAAGTTTTGGGTTTCAAGAAAAATTCACCCTTTTTTTTTTCGTTTGGGAGGTTATTTTTTTTTTTTTGTTTTTTTTTTTTTTTTTTTTTTTTTTTTTTTTTTTTTTTTATTTTTTTTTTTTTTTTTTTCTTTTTTTTTTTTGGTTCCTTAAATATGTGTTAGGTTAGGAAAGCAATAACCAGGGCAAACCGTTTCATGGTATAAAAAAAGCCTTTTTCCCCTAAAAAATACCCCAAAAATTCAGGGGTCCCAAACAAAATTTTTAGGATTTCTTATACTTTCAGTTCGCCTCTTACTATGATGTAATAGGGCTTACCTGTTAAAAGTATTTTGAATACCACAAGACATTCAAATATAATCTTTCCTATCTTATGTTTCTCAGACAAGGGGAGTTTTCCGTGCAAATTCCCCCAGCCCAAAAAGAACTCCCTCTTTATGTTAGTATTTTTACCACCCAGCTTTACAAATAATCTTTTCGGGCCCGGAAATACAAAAAACTAGGGAATCGCCAAAAAAATGGAACAAAGCGCAAAAGCCCACCACCCTCCGAAAAAGTTGATTTTATACCCCAGGTGAAATTTTAAATTTTTTTTAAAAAAGAAATTTTTCCCCCAAACAGGGTGCGCCCAAAAATGCCGTCAAATGTAAAAATACCCTACTTTTTAAAAAAAAAATTTTTTAATTTTATATTTCTACAAACCCTTCTAATGGCCTCAAAAAAAATAAAAAAATTGGATGAACCAGAACCACTAAGGCTCCGGGCTCAAAATCAGGGGCCCCCCGCACACAGTAAAAAATCGTTGCCCCACCCCCTTTTACGGCCCTGTACCTTTTTTACCGGGTCCCCCTGGACCTCAACTTCAAAAAAATTAAGGTATTTAAGGCTGCTAATTATTTTGTATGAGGTTGATTAAAAGGGGGGTCAGTTTTGGTAAAGGGTTAGATAGGTTAATTAGATTTTATTTAAATGGAGTTTAAAATTCCTTTAAAGGGGGGATCGGGGGAAGGGTCAGGGGGGGAGGGAAACCGTAATCAGTTATATTTGCCTCCACCCCCGAAAAAAAGGTTGGGAATTTTTTTCCCCAAGCTTGTGTCTTTTAAAAAGAAAATGGGGGGTTGGAATATTTGGTTAAACTGCTATTTTCCCAATTTAGTTTAGGTAAAACATTTTGATTTCCTTCTTCCCTACTTTGGTTTCCCCATGTTGGGAGTTTCCCCAAAAATTTTAAAAATTTTCCCCGACTCTGGGGAATTTTTCCCTTCTTTTTCCCCCCAAAAAAAAAATTTTGGCATTTCCCTAATTTTGAAACCCCCTTTTTTTCTTTTTTTTCCCCAACCCCAAAAACCCCGCTTTCCCCCCAGATCCCCAAGTTTGGGGAAATATTCCGCAGGAGTAGGCAGCCATCAACCAGCCAGGGCAGCTGTTCAATCGCACACCACCATCAGATTCACTTATTTAGCCTAAATATAAACGTAACAAAACCTAACTAAAACCGGTATTTTGGTACTTTCAACCAATAGCTAATGAGTACGAGGTGAGATGTGCTCTTTTCCTATGTATCTTGATTTGTTAAGAATGATGGTCTCGTTAAAAAGTCGGAAATGTCTCATTTTGTATTTATCCGCCCTTTATTCCTGCTTCAGGTTAGGCTACGCCAACCAAAATCCAGGTTAGGTTAGCAAAGTAGCGGGCGGGCTGCGCCCCCACAGTTATGTCAGGTGACGTAACCAATTGCCATATATTGTACTATTATAGAGCACTTTTACCATTGAAAAGATTCAACTACGGTATTTTCCAAGAATAGGTCATTTACCTAAACGAGGTCATTCCCAACGGGTCCCCAGGTTTGTTATGGAAGAGGGAAAATAACTGCAAAATGGGACATTTCCGACAATTTTCAATGTGACCATCATTCTTAACACAGCAAAATACATGAGAAAAGAGCACTTTGACCTCGTACTCAATTTCTGGTTGAAAGTAATAAATACTAATAATTAACCCCCAAACTCTACTAAAACCTAACCTAAATCTAACCTAAACATAAACTAACCTAACCAAACTTGAAGGTACCTAACCAACCTACATATTATTCAGTTGTTGGTTCAGTTGTTGGTTGGGAGTCTGCCTTTTTCAACGGCACTCCCTGACGTGTTTCTTCTTGCTGTCTGGGTCTTTAATTAGTTGACTTCTCTTATTCTATATTTTTAGTTTCTTTCTCTTTCTTTCTTCTTATTTTCTCTGGTCATCCAAAAACTGTTGATTGTTCTTTTTGCTTCTTTCACATTCCCATCTCCATACAAATACTCTCCCACTATATCCTCTTCCTCTATGTAAGGTTGTAGTAGTCTCACACTTTTCTTTCTTTCATTAGTGTAGGCTGGGCACCATAACAAAAAAAATGTCTTAAGTCCTCCTTTTCCGCCCCACACAGCTCACAAATTATTTCTTCTCCCCAGAACCTTCTTCTGTCATTTAGTTGTAGGTTGTTCGTCCTGCACTTAAACAGTAGTTCTGAAGCTTGGTCATTGCTGTATACCTACTTCTTCTTGGCCTCCCTTCTCTTTTCTCCATTTTCTATATATTTTCAAACTAGTTTTTTCATTCATTTCATTCACCCATTCTCTTGTGTCCAACTCTCTCCTTTTCCGCCTTATACTCTCCTTTGTCTTACACCTCACACCCTGGTTCATGACTCCTTGTCATGAACTTGCTGTGTCACTTCACTCCTTGTCCTTGACTCAGGTCTTGCTCAGATCTTTCAGTAAAGCTTGCATTCATTTATTTGGTGTTTTCTCAATCATCTCCTCTCCTATCCTTTCCACTAGGTCATTCCCGTCTACTAATACATACCTCAATACTTCCATTGTCCCTTACCACATATAAAAATAACCTAACCTAACCTGCTGGTGCGTAGCAAAAATATATTAAAAAAATAATATATCAGGAATGAGTGATTTCCGACGGAAAACCAATACACAGTGTCTTGTATGTGCAGAAGGCACCTCATATAACATATGTGGGTATTATCCCAGATGAACACCTTATTCACTTTGGTGGACGAAACTACTTTTTTTCTGGTGAGTTTTGATGTGTTTTAGAATTAATCTGCTAACCGTTTCTGTCGCATTTTTGTTGTTTTTTTGTTAGATAAAGGTTAGGTTAGGTATAGGTCAGGTTAGACTAGGTAAAGGTTAGGTTAGGTATATGTTCGGTTAGGATCAAATTGTTTTATCTTTTTTGTTCCAAATCACTAAAAAAAAAAAAAAAAAAATTGCGACAGAAACGGTTAGCAGATTAATTCAAAGCACATCAAAACTCACCAGAAAAAAGTAGTTTCGTCCACCAAAGGAAGTTCGGTGTTCATCTGGAAATTTACCCATGTGTCCACGGTGAGACGGGTGTTATTCTGGAATATCAAAATAACTGTTTGGTATATTTTTGGTTTCCGAAAGTGAATAACTACGGCACAATATACTCCGCCGAAAATAACAGGAAAACTAAGCTGTACCTAAGATATGTGGAGGCAGCTCCTGCGGAATAGTAACCAAGTTGCACGACATAGGGAATGAGAAAAAAAGTTAGAGAGTATTGTTTTACACTGGTTTTACTGATTATACTTATGTCTGGTTATGTAGGCCGACTCGTGTAACTTCTGAGGTCCCTATCTTATACCTGGCGATCCACCGCGCCTTAAATAAGTTAGCTAACCGGGTGATCGCAGGTAGTAATGAAGGGCTGGGGATGCCTTGCCGGTGTTTCTAACGCTATACAGGTTTCGGCTATGTACTATACCTTTACATCGCCATCCATGCACATACATATATTAGTGACACTTCTTACCTTTGTACAGAAGATTTGAAGGAAAATCTATGCGTATTTCAGGGTCATAAACAAGACTTATTCAACAACACTGTTTTTCACTCTCCTGCAAGTAGCCACCTGTCGGCTGTCGGCCATTAATGTTACGTCATTGAGGCAGATATAACATCTGTAAAAAAGTAAAAGATATATGGAAAAGAAGTGATTCTCAAGCTGAATTTCTGCCTTTATTCCCTCCGTGTATTTGATAGCAAGTTTCACCGATATAAAAGTGAGTAATTTGTATCTTAATGTTATCATGTGTATAAATTTGCCTCTGTCCAATAGCTACCTACCTATCTTGCACGTGACGTCACAGCCCTTGTTGTGGCTGCGACAGGCGCGGGAAATGCGAGCTGGAGGCACTGAGCTCTATATGAACGCATAAATGCATAAATTAGCGTTAACTAAATAAATAACATCATGAAATAGGGTAATTTTTCCCGATTGATGAGGTTATTTATTTAGTTAACGCTAATTTATACATGCTGCTAATTCATTTTTTAAGATAATGAAATATATCAATGGAAAGCTAATGAAATTCCGCTTCTATTGATATTGTCCATGTAAAATGTTTTCGAGAAAAAATATTAAATGGGAGCTGGAGTTGGTTAATATTAAGTTCTGCATATTTCTTGGGAGTCTCATAATGGCCTTTCTTAGTGTGTTTTACGGTTTTTTATTTGATAATATTATAGAAACAATCATTTCCGAAGATAACAGTATATCTTTTATACTGATAAACATATATTTGGTAGGGAAAATTACCATAAGCTGGCAAACACGGGCGGCAAGTGGAGTTTGTTGGTCTCCAGCCTCTCCGACGGGCGGCATTTGGCTTGAAGCCGCTAGATCGTGACTCAGTGCAAGAACCTATACCTGTATGCCTTCGGGAAAATAAAACTATTATTAATTACTAATTATTGTAGATTTCTAAATCAAGTAGTATAGAAATTTTGCTTCTATAATGCCATAATGATATAGTAGTTACACCTGGACATATTCATCACTGAATCATCAGGCCCAAAATAGAGATGTAAGTTCTTGATGTACATATGAGATTGGGCCTTGAACAGTGCAGAAGTATTTGGTCATCAGATAAGAATGGATACGCTTTTATTATTCCTTCATGAAGAACACGGTTAAAAAAAAGATTATTACGAAAAATTATATATTATTGCAGAATATGGCAGTTATTGATTACAGTGTCATCATCATGTTGCCAATCTGGTCATTGTTTACGAATATTTGCACGGGAGGGAGTGTCTGCATCGGTGGTGGTGCAATACTGTCTAGAATTGATAACACGTACGCCTTCAGATCCATACCATGGGGCCAGGACGTGAAGTCGTGAAGGTAATTGCATTCATGCATTGACGGGTGCCATAACGGCTCGGCCTGTGTGAGGGCTCAGAGAGAGGAGCAGCAGGCCACGACGGCAGGTTGGAAGAGGAAGTGACAGCCTGACAGGTGGCTGCGGGTTGCCCGATGACCGATCGTACAAGGTAGGGGTTTTGTAACCACATTCTGGTAAATCTTTACACTAGTACCAGAATTCTCTACACAATTGGGAGTATGATTTCTGTTTACCTTAATTAATTCTGAGAAACATTTTCTCTCTGAGCTTTTGTAACGTGAGTCACAGTTATAAGATGTTTTGGTAAAATTTCGATAGTGGGCTTTCAACCGATTTCGAGGCCGAAACCTAGTTTTCCTGAATAGTTTTGATGTGTATTGAATGAATCTGGCACTCGTTCTTGTCGGAAATATTTTTTTTGTTACAGGTGTGGGGCGATGCCCGCCCCGTCCCTCCCGGACTGCCCCGCAAACCTTGCTCCTCTTTGCACTGCCATAGAATTGATAATTTTATTTTTTTCTTAATATCATCTGGTACTAAACCAAACCCTACCTCTAACCTAGCCTAACCTAATCTAATTTGACCTAACTTAACAGTTTCTGGCTGAAATAACAGGGGATTTTCGGTAGTGCCGACCGGGGTAATTTGGTCCTGGTTTTGACAAACTTTGATCTAGTTTCCATATCTATTGAAATAAACAAACAAAAAGTTAATACAATCATAGGAGGGTCACTACCTATATGTCATTAAGTTTGAACAAATTTCCATTATAGCTCTATTAGCAATACACTGCGAAGTGCGGACCGCATTGTTACACTAAATGGGGTAAATCGGACCTAACTCTGGGGTAAATTGGTCATAATATATATATAAAAAAAAAAAAAAAAATCTTAAAAATTTGACAAACTTCCAAAAACTTAAACAACATGTCATACCATGCCCATGGACACTATCAAACATTATGTGAGCTGTTCTTCACATTCTCTGGTTAGGCGGAAAGGATGACCAACACGCACACGTTTGGGTTCCAGTCTTTGAGTTCCTAGTCTTTCTTCTTTTTCTAGGTCTATGTTAGTTTTTCTTTTATAATTTCTAGGCATTGTTACTTAATTTAGTAATACTTTACACTAGGGCCAGAATTCCCTACACAATTGGGAGTATGGTTTCTGTTTACCTTATTGGATTCTAGGAAACATTCTCTCTATGAGCTTCCGTCACAAAGCACTTCTTTCGGAGATATAAGATGTTTTTAATAGGAAGAGATCCGAGTGTATAGGAGATATGAAATTAAACTAACCTAACCCACCTTTTGACTCACTAACCTAACCTAATCTAACCTAACACACGCTTTAACCTCCAAACCAATGTCAAATCTGCATTAAAAAAGGTCCGCGGCAAGGAAAGAACAGAGGCGATGCAGGTTACAAGGGAAGAAGAGTCAGGCGCACGTAAACACTTGGCTCTCGCCTCCCTATGAACATGTCATTATCTTCGAAAGTAATGATTTGCGACGGAAACTCAGAGAAAATGTTCCTAGAATTAAATAAGGTAAACAGAACCACACTCCCAATTGTGTAGGGAATTTTGGTCCTAATGTAAAATAATACCGTTAGGTTGCGTAATCAATGCCCATGTTAGGTTAGTTAACTAGCAGGGAGGTATGGGTGGGCATAGCCCCCCAGTTATGTCAGGAGAGTATTGGTTTATAGAAAGTATTGGTTGAAACTGCACATTTACCGTATCCATTAAGGTAAACAGAAATCATTCTCCCCAATTGTGTAGAGAATTCTGGTCCTTGAGTAAAAATTTACCCTTAATTTATATACCAGCACCCTTAAACTAATTCCATATTAGCATTCAACAATCTGAAACAAAAGAAACAAGTGCAAATAAGCAGTTAATCCTCACCGTGATATGCCGTGAGTGGTACATTACACTGGGTCCAATTTACCCGCGAGTGTTTTTGTCACCGGGGTAAATACGGACCCAAACTGAGCATTGATCATACGAAAATGAGACAAGATAGAGCATTTCTGATATGTTCATGTTAAAGTAGAGGAAAAACGCTCTATATACGCTTATTTACAAGAATGTACTCTATCTCGTATTTGAATCCCATGAAAATTCGCCAAATCAGCTGATTTTGTAAACAAACTGCCGCAACTTTTTTTTGCTGTCATTTTACTCATTTTCTATTTTGGTTCCTGGGTTCAGTTACATATTGATATTTATATTCATATTAATACTAGAAATGTTAAAATGGTTGTTTTACTACAGGGGATATTCAAAACTGTTACACTCTTATTTATATTGAAACAAACACCAAAGCAAAAATGGCGGTCCAAATAGAACCGGTCCGTTGGAAGGACCAAATTACCCCGGTCGGCACTACTACATGTAATGCCATATCATTCAATTGCGCCATGGTAAATGGGCTCAAAATACTCAGAATGAAGAAATCTACACGATGATGTAGGTAAGAGTCATAAGACTTTTCAAAGCCCACTACCGAATTAATACCGATGTTTTTAATAGGAAGGAGAGTGTATAGGAGATATGAACATTAACTAACTTAACCCCACCCTTTAAGTCACTAACTTAACCTAATCTAACCTAACCCCACGTTTTAATCTCCTAACTAAAGCCAAATTAGCATTGAAAAGGGTCCGCGGCAAGGGAGGAACAGAGGCGATGCAGGTCACAAGAGGAAGAAGAGTGAGGCGCACGTAAACACTTGTCTCT
>JACEEZ010021095.1:25000-29508 GCA_016584305.1 Chionoecetes opilio
CTCCACTTTTGATGTTAAATAGCCGAAGAATTTTACATAGTCAGAGGAGTTAGGTGAGAGATATACAGCACAGATAAATTTAGTAAGAGAGTGACATTGAAGTCGAAGCCAGATGGTAGAAAATTCGGAAGATTCAAGGCCGTGGGCACGAGAGCAAGTGATGTCATTGCGCACATATACGCAACAGCCAGCTTTGGATTGAAAACGAGAATAGAGACAGTAAGAGGAGACAGAAAAAGGTCTGCTGTCAATGCTCACAGACAACTGAGTTTCGGTGAGGAAAAGAAGTTTGAGGTTTAGAGGAGAGATGATGTTCAACAGAGAAAAAAGTTAGATCTAAGGCCGCGAATGTTGCAGAAGTTAAAAGGAGAAAAGGCTAGAAGTATCAAGACACCTCGAGTAGGATACGCCGTAGGCCCAATAAAAAAGTGAAATATAGATTATTTCGAATTTGGCAGGGGGGTTTCTTATGTAAAATTGAATTTTAAGGGTGTTTGTCCGCTTCAACTTTTTGGTTTGAGCACTTTTTGGGCTATGCAAAAATGGATTTTTATATTTATATGCAAAACATAGCTTAGCCCCGCTAAAGTAACGGCTTCTTTTGCACCTATCATCAATTCTCGATCGTCTTTTCAGGAGGCTTCTCCTTGTAACCAAGTGGGTCGAAGCCCGAAAACTAGACAGAGCTCTGGATCCAAGTTGGCCGCCTTTGTTGGCGGTGGACGAGGTTTGCTGAGAGTGAGGTGCCTACGTACCCGCGGCGTGATGAAGAGGAGAATCCTTCTCCAAAAAACTCAGCGGCATCCGGGAGGGTTTTGACAAGCGGGGGTACCCAGTGAGAAAACATTGCGAAGGATCTGACCCCCATGGTGTTTGCCCAGTGAAAACAAAAGCCCAGTTTGCCCCTCAGGGGTTGTTATTGACCGGTCCCGTGACCAGAAGGATAGATACTTTTTGGAAGGTTAGTGAAGTGGTGAGAGACAGAGAAAACTAAAGCAGTAAAGGAATTCGTGGAGAAGAATATGGACAGGCTGTTTGACATAATGGCCTGCCCTCACACGATCTTCCTCTGCAAGGACCAGGAACCCCACTGCTCCAACCCCCAGCTGTGCCACCGAGAGCATACGTGCAGTGTGACTCCCCCCTGGCCAGCAAAGTCCCTATTTTAGACGTGGAGTGGTTTGTACTACCAGAGGATCAAAGTTGGAGAGGAGAGGTGCAATGATGATGACAGGGGTAGACAAGAATGAGACGCATAGACAAGTGAAAGCAGCAAAGAGAAAGCAGTTGGAAGAGGAGGCTAAGCTTAGAAGCAGAAGCAGAAAGATGAAAAGGTCAGACGTCTTGAGCTGCAGGAGCAGATGTCCTGGGCCAGGCTGAAGATCACCAGGATTCTGAGGATGGGACGGAGGAGTCGTTCACTTGCCACTCAGAGGAAAGAGGCAGGAAAAGAGGAGGCTTTCCCTACTGTAGACCGACTGCTCAGGGAGAGGCTGGGTCCCTGGCACCCCTTGGATGCAGTACTTGGACAGGCCAGCTGCAAAAAAAGAAAAAACAATGCCAGTCCCGGGAAACCCGGCCCCTGGCAAGCATCCGGTTCGACGTTCCGCCCACTGCTGCTGCTGCCTTGGCTTCTGGACTCCTCCAGGACCTTATCGCTGACGGCCACCTCTCTCCAGACATGTCGTACCTGGTCTGCGATCCTAACAAGCTGAGGAGGGCCAGGCAGGATGCCATGGCATCGGCCAGGGACCTTGACCAGGGGAAGCACCAGGGTACCAAAATAGTTGATTTGGCGAGTCAGAGTGAGGACGACCGCAGGTTTGCGTCGCCGGGTGACCCAGAGTTTGAAGCTGAGGGCTGGCGAGGAGTATGGGGACACAAGTGTAAGACCTCGCATCACACCAAGCTGAACTTGTCAGCCACCAGCTTGCAGACACTAATCAGCTGGCAGCCTGGCCAGGTGCACGAGCCGGCATTCACCTGTTCACTGTCCGGGGATCAGATCCAGGAGATCCTGGTCAAGCCGTACGAGGTTCCGGAGTTCTCTATCCACACTCAGAGCACCGAAAGAGTCGTGAAGCAGGTGACAGAGGCTGCGGCAGCAGTGGTGGGGCAGCAGGCCAGAGACGGGTTCATCCGGGCTCGGGCCCACCACCGGGAGACCATGCCTGCTTTAGGTCTAGAAGGACATGATGGACACGTTCTAGGCCAACGTAGAGGCTGTGACACTGTGATGTAGTGCCTGATGAACAACTGATCAGAAAGAGCTTACCACGCTAGTCATTGGAACTCATATTGGTGCATGATGCAATAAACAGGACCAACGGACACTGCATACTCATTTAAGCATTATTCGATAAGGGTGCAATATAAAAGTGCGATTTTGCATAGTAAGAATTGCTCAAATATAAAAATGGAAATAAGATAAAATCGTCTTATGAATTCCATTTTACATAGGAATTGGCATGCCAAAGTTGAATTTTTTGTTTTGTGTATAACGGCGTACCCTAACCTCGAGTCGTCATCTTGAGACTGTCCGACCTGGGGATATTTCTGGTCCCCTCCCCAGTGTGTGTGCGTGTTATTCACTCATGGTCTTGTCCACGCAAGCTGGCTCGCGATCGCCAGTTTTCACCCTCTCAGTGCGAGATTGGAGCTCATTATTACCGATCTTTGGGCAATGCTGGGACCTCACACAATACACAGTGTGTGTGTGTGTGTGTGTGTGTGTGTGTGTGTGTTCTTTGTGTGTGCATGCATGCATATGGGTGTGCGTGTGTGTGTGCATGTGTGTGTATGTGCGGGTGTGTGTGTGTGTGCTTGCAGGGCAGGAGTGGGACTGAGGTGAGACAGGCGTGGGGCTTTTAAAAGTATTAAATTACAAGAAGAAACTCTGCGGTAACGCCTTGCCTAATTCCACTTACTCCGTAGACTCATGAACTTACCGTTTGTATGTGTGAGTGTATTCATCTAGTTGTATTTTACAGGGCCTGAGCCGCACTCGTATGGCCCCGTCTCCATATCAACATTCTTATCATTCATCCTTAGTGTTGGCGGAAGCCATCACCCCGGGAGGCGGGTCACAACCCCCGGCTGACACCCGGTAACCATTTACTGCTGGGTGGACAGGTGCTCGAGTTTTAAGGAAACAGCCCATCTGTCTCCGCTCCGCCCGGGGATCGAACCCGGGACTTCTCGGTTATGTGCCGAGCGTGCTACCTCTACACTACGGAGTGTGTGTGTGTGTGTGTGTGTGTGTGTGTGTGTGGTGTGCATGCATGCATGCATGCATGCATGTGTGTGTGTGTTTGTGTGCATGTGTATGTGTGTGTGTGTGTGTGTGTGTGTGTGTGTGTGTGTGTGTGTGTGTGTGTGTGTCTGTGTGTGTGTGTGTGCGCGCGCTTGGGTCGATATTCTAATATACTCCACGCACGGCCAACTCTACGTCATCCTGTCAAGGGTTGGCTGTGCTGATGCCGTCGAAGTGTTGGCGTCCCGTGGAATCACACGGAACGTGGTCTACCGCGAGGCACCCTGACCAGTGACCAACGACAGCAATAACACGATTGGAGTTTGCACTCAAACTGTTGTCTAATATATACTACTTCTACAAACATCAATACATGGGTCCGAAGGGCCCACAAGCACTTGTATCTCTCTCTCTCTCTCTCTCTCTCTCTCTCTCTCTCTCTCTCTCTCTCTCTCTCTCTCTCTCTCTCTCTCTCTCTCTCCCCTCTCTCTCTCTCTCTCTCTCTCTCTCTCTCTCTCTCTCTCTCTCTCTCTCTCTCTCTCTCTATATATATATATATATATATATATATATAGTATATATATATATAATATATATATATTATATATATATATATATATATATATATATATATATATATATATATATATATATATATACGATATATATATATATATATATATATATATATATATATATGTATATATATATTGTGACATTGCAGTGTTCCTTGCAGCCAATTTTTTTTAGGCGTAACAAACATTCTGGCTCTCGTGTATTCAGTCCCTTTTCAGCACCATCTTAGTAGGAATCAATATCCCACAATAATAAAGCCCTGCTGATAAGAATGATGCTGAAATTTAATAGCATTGAGCGGGGCTCTAACGCGGCACCACATAAGAACATAAGAAAATAAGGAAGCTACAAGAGGCCGCGAGGCCTACACGTGGTAGTTCCTGTCACCTAACACTACCTACATCCACCTTTCATCCCCATCCATGAACCTATCCAGCCCCTCTTTAAAGCTCCTTAATGACTCAGCACTAACTACCTGTCTACTGAGACCATTCCATTCATTCACCACCCTATTTGTTAACCAGTTTTTCCCTATTTCCTTTCTAAATCTACGCTTTTCCAGCTGATCCGTTACTTCTGTTCTACCCTGGTTAAGAGCCGTAAGAACTTTCCCACCTATTTATTAAATCCATTATCCACTAAAACTTTATCAGATGCCTCTTACTCGCTTCTCCTCGCA
>JACEEZ010021096.1:0-18798 GCA_016584305.1 Chionoecetes opilio
GAACTTTCCTTTGGGGCATCTCAGTTTCCTGTACATGTTCCCCCATATTTCCCTTTTTTTGTAATCGGGCCCTTTTGGCAGGCACAACACCTGGCAACACTGCTGTCTCGGCGTGGAGACGGGGCTTCTGGGGAAGGGTGTCCCCCTTTTGTAATGTGCATTGATGCACACGCTAACAGACATGCAGGTGATATCTCGGGTGTGGTGGATATGCATGAGGAACGGAAACCCTTAAAAATTGAAAACAAAAAATGCGAAAAAAACCATTGTAAACTAGTAGCCATATTGCATGACGTTTTTTTACACAACTTACAGCAAATCAATTGGGGAGGGGGGTGCGGGGGGGTTAGTGTTTTGGGGCGTTCTGGGTGCCCGAGTTCGATCCCCGAAGAAACCCCAAAACCCTTTCCACCGTCGAGTGGCCTAAGAACACCCACTGCCCTCCCCATCAACTCTATTTTTCGATTGCGAGTGCATGGGAGGACAAGGGGGGCGGCATGGCCTTAATCAGAGAAGCACTATAAAATCCGCCTGCGCCCCACGGGCGAGGACCAATTTCACAGCCCTCAATAAAACCTCCAGAGCCTACCATCCAGCCCGGGTCACCACTCTACAGGGTATGGGCACAAATGTAGAAATGAACCGACCATTCCTAAGTAATAAGGGAACATTAATTACAAAACCCTGTGAAAGTGGTAAAATTTCCCAGCATAATATAATAAAAGAATATTTCTTTTATAGTGAGGGGGGGGGTTACCGGGCGCGGAGGGGGCGGGGAGGCCAGGATAAGAAAATAAGAATTTTGATCCTATCAGACATTTTGCAAGTATAAATACAAGGTTATTGCAAAACAAAGCGCCCCACGCCAGGACAACTTGGTGGCCTCAAAGCGCCGAATGCGGGACTCTGCACGCTAGCAACAGCTCTACCAACCCGCCACCCTGACGGGTGGGAGGGCCCAGTTGGGAAGTAGCATAGTGGGGGTGCGGCTGGGGGGCGAGGCGCCGCCCCCCCGCTGGGGCACGCTGGCCCCAACAGCTGCTCGGGCTGCAGGGGCCAGCTTTTACAGTCCCCTGAGTGAAATAGTATTTTAAGTTTTAATGGTACTACAAAAAACAGTGGTCATTTGTAAGTAAGGAAGTAAGCTATACCCTGATAAAACTTCCTGTTTTTGCATACATTGTTTTTTCAGAGTTTTGGCCCATTATCCCCGTAGAGTGTTTGGGTTTTTTCTGCAGTGTCCTGTGGGTCGAGGGGGGGGGGCGCGGGGGTGGGGTGCGGGGATGGGTGGTTGAGGTGGGGGGGGGCGGGGGTGTGCGGAGATGGGTGGTCCCGAGGTGGTGGGCGCGGAGGGGGGTGTGCAGAGATGGCTGGGCTGAGGTGGGGGAGCGCGAGGTGGGGTGCGGAGATGCGGGTCGAGGTGGGGGGCCGGAGGTGGGGGTGCGAAGATGGCTGGGTCTGAGGTGTGGGGCGCGGATGGGGTGAGAGATGGCTGGGTCTAGGGGTTGGGGGGGGCGCGGAGGTGGTTGGGAGATGGTGGGTTTTTGGGTGGGGGGGGGGGGGGTGGTGTGCAGAGATGGCTGGGTTGAGGTGTGGGGGGGCAGAGGTGGGGTGCAAGATGGTGACAAGGGTTTTTTTTTATATAGCCTTTTCCTCTACATTATAATATTTTCCTTTATTAAAAAAAAATGTAACAAAAATTGCTCCCAAAAATATATCAAAAAAAAACTTTGCTATAACTTTGCGTAAAAAAAAAGACCATATAGTAACAATGGTCCATTATATTTCCCCAACTTTTGTACTAGTTAAACTAAACAGCGGACCCCTTGGTGGTGTCTCGCGTGCCCCACCGGGGCCCAGTGACGGGGCGGCCTGGGGGGACACAGGGGTAAGGGTCGGAACTCGGGACAGGGGCCTCAACAAGGGGCGTGTGGACACACCACACCAAAAAAACATGCACACGGCACGTCACACTCATTACTGCCGCTGGCACCCTTTGCAAAACTGGGTTTTGGGACAGGGTGGGGGGGGGGATATCTTTGAGATATGAGCAAAATTTGAAATTCCATGATGGCGCCCGGTAAATTTTCATATTAAAAGGGGGTTTTTGGAAAAAAGCTCAAAAAGTGTCAGGGGCAACCCTCCCTAAAGTTTAGTAGGGTCTTAAAGGGCATGAAAATGTTAAAATTTTACGCCCCCCCGTAAAATTTCCAAGACAGTTACACTGGCTGAGTTCGGCGTGGGGGGTGGGGTCCGAGGACTGCACTTAGTAAGTAGTCAGAGCACTGGCGAGGAAAAGAGCGTCTCCTTTAACCATTTATTTCCACACTAGCCGCAAAGCCGCCCTCCGGGCGGACTTTTTGGCTAGCTCTGCGGAGGGCTATTGGTGGGCCTTTGGCCACCACCTGTGTTTGGTGGGCCAAAGGGCCCCACCAAACACAGATCTCCACATAGCCCTTCTAACTTTCCTGAAATCATGGATGTAGAAATGTATGTATTCCCCCCACCCATTCACTCACCCATTACCCATCACCCCCCACCCATTCACTCACCCATTACCCATCACCCCCCACCCATTACCCATCACCACACACCCATTCACTCACCCATTACCCACACCCCCCACCCATTCACTCACCCATTACCCATCACCTCCCACCCATTCACTCACCCATTACCCATCACCCCCCACCTATTCCCTCACCCATCACCCCCCACCCATTCACTCACCCATCACCCCACACCCATTACCCATCACCCCACCCATTCACTCACCCATTACCCATCACCCTACATCAGGCTTCCTCAATTCTCGCAACCCACTTTTGTTTTCACAATTCTCGCTAATAGGCTGCTAAAAAAAAGAAGAAGAAAGTGATCGGATCATCTCATAAGTGGGCTTATGACCTTCCCCTGGTCAACCTGATTCCAAAAATGTGCCATATGAGGTGTTTGCGCCACGGGGGGCGGAACCTATACCACCCCACACACACACACACACAACAGACAGACAGACACACTTTCGCTTATATTATTATAGAAGATGGTACTTGAGAAGGCACACACAGTTACAGGAGGGGAGTGTATACATTTATCTTCACACACAAGCACACGCTCCAAGCATTCCAGGGCACAGGCGTAGAGGGTGAGAGACGGGAGAGCAGTTCCATACTTTACCAACGACTCCAGGGGACCCCTCTGTCCTTTTCGCGCGTGGGCGCACCCCTGCCAGACTCCCAACCTCTCCCTCCTGCCTCTCTCGCCACCCAGACTTAAAACATACAAACCATTGCCTCGCACGCCACCCAAAAACATACCCCGATTAATGTTACAGTTTTACAATGTAACAATATCTTTTATGGGGGACTCTATTGCAAGCCACAAAAAATAGGGGGTTGACTGCCGGACATGGGGCCGGGCGGGGGAGGAGGGCCACGGCACCGCTTCCCCGCCATAAACAAAATCTCCTCTAAAAGGGGAAAAAGAACAGAGACCTAAAAAACATACACAACATAATAAAAACCCAATGGCCGCCGACTCGAGTCCCGGGCCCCCCCCAGCCACCCCGGGCCCCAAAAAACAAGAAAGCAAGCGAGGAAAAAGGGGGGGACCGCCGGTTTTAAGCCCCCATTGCCTTCTCTTGGTATGTGACTCGGGTGGTGGTGGGCGGTGTCTCCCCCGGCGGCCGTGACCTCACGGGCTCCTGGCATCAGGGGACCCCCTGGGCCCCCGGTCTGCCGCCGCCGCTGATGGAGGGCGCGGACACTGTATGATCCTCTGATGCCCGCTGGGCAGAGTGGAAGGGAAAGGCGATTAGCAAAGTAAGGGGAGTAAGTGCCATCCCTTCATGGGAACGTAACCTATCCCCTATAGCGAGTCAATGGGAGCTTAAAAGGAGGCTAGATATTTTCATGGATGGGGTAAAAGGGGGGTTTAGGTGTTTTAAGTAACAGGAACTCCCACGGTGGGTTTCACTGCCTCTTTAGTGAAATGCCCTTTATTGGGAGAGACAGTATTGAAAATTTTATTATTATAAAATTCCCCCAAATTATTCTTGTAAGAAAATTTTTTTCTCAGTTTCCTATGACTCATCGTTTTTCTTCTTTCGCCATTTTTTTCGATCATTTTTGGCCATCCTAGAGCCATTTTGTTCTATCTTTTTCGTTCTTTCACTTCCTCTTTCCGACCCCCCCTTGTGCGAGGAAAGTTCCGGGAAAAATTTATTCTCATCAGTCATAACTAACATTCCATTTTTTTTCTTTTTTTTCCCAAAACCCATTTCTCCAGATTTGGGAAAACCCTCCAAAATCCTCTGGCTTTCAAAATAATCCCTATCGTTATGGGTTAGGGTCATTTTGGGGCGGTGTATAATGATACACGCTAAATGAAAGCCTACCAAAGTTCAAACACGATTTCCATACCCTCCATTTAAAATAGGTGTTGGGATTGTCGCTTTACAAAAAAAAACCATCCTTCTAAATTTTAGATTAAAGACATTAAATTCTCTTACTAAAAAGTAGACATTTTGTATTGGGGAGGGCCCTTTGGGGGGCCCGGGAGTTTTTCATTATTTAAAATAGTTGGTTTCGGGATTAAAGTTGTTCATTTAAGGGTCACGGGGGGAGATTTTCCCCAAACAAGTTCCTTTTTTTTGGGTGCGGAAAGCCCGCAGGGACGAGTCATTTTTCTCTCTGCGCTCTTAAAGGTAAGCATCTCCCCCCGGGCTCCGGGGGGGTTTTTTTTCTCCCTTAGTTATTATATTATAATTTTATATAATTATAGTACTTTCCCCCGGTCCAAGGCATAGATTTTTCCCCGGCCCATCCTTATAAGTGATTTAAGAAAGGATTTTTTCCCCTTTGCGCTCTTAAAGGGTTTGGCGCGAAACCTCCTCAAACGGCCACATGGTCTTACTGTAACAATACAACACTGTTCGCCATTTCTTCTCTATAGATACCTATTTCCCCTGTGGATTTAAAAATTTAAGTGATATGTTACCTGGGTTTTTAGGGCTTCCTGAATAGTAATTCTGTAAAGGAGATTTTGCTCATTAGAGCTTTTACTCTAATTAGGAAAACCCTACGTCGGGTTGAAGTAATTTCTTTTTTCCATAATTTTTCTCGGTATAGTGAAACCCCTTATATGCTGAAGAGATCTCAAGTGAGAGACTTACCATGTCACCAAAAAAATAGGATATCATTTCAAATATATTCTTGTGTTATTTAAAAACCCCAGGTTTTATTCTGTTTAGGAAAAAATTCCCCACATTTTCCAAGAGCAAGCCTTATTCGGTATAACCCCCGTCCCAACCCCAAACTACCAAGTCAATCTAATATTTTTTATCAAAACGTGCCCCGGGAGTAATCAAGGAAATACTCGTCGGGTGGTGGCAGAAAAACCATAACCTAAACCTTATTACCTTTCCCCCTTAAGTATCCCCCCCTGTTCAGTACTCCCCGTAGTGAGAAGGGGGTCAAACTAAATCATATAGTAAGTCAGAGACAAAGTTAAATCTCCATTAAGTTGTAATCTTTTATAAAATCATCCCCAAAAATAAAATTCAAGTAACGTTGACCAGTCATAAAACCCCCATACCAGTGACCCCAATTTCAAGCAACACAGTAGTTCCTTTATTTTTTATCACTGTCGAAAATCCGGCCCAGCAATAAACCTCGGGCTATCTATAAAATCAAAACATACCCTACATGGTCACTACATGGGGGAAAGGACTTTTAAAACCTTCACAACTACAGACAGTTTTCAACAGACTTATAGCATATCCTGTGGGGGGCCAAATAATGCCCCAAAAACCTCCTTTAATGCAACATCACCTTCACACTTTTTAAAAAGTTGTACAAGAGTAAGGTGGGTTGGTGGACTGAGAGCAAGATTACAGGGAAAGACATTTTGGAATTGCTTAAGGAGGGGGGGGATGGAATTGAAGGAGGTTTTAGTGCGAGGTGGAGTGAATAGAAAAAGAGCAAAGGAGATTTTTTAGTCGTTTATCTGACTAGATTTTTCCCCAGCAGTTTGGCCCTCATCTGCCCCCCCTGCCCACCACACCACCCACTTCCCTTGTAAACCACCACACCCCACACCCCCCACCAACCTCCCTCGGGTCGCTGCCCCCCTCCTGCAAGAAAAGAAGGGCCCCACGATTTTTTCACATGGGGTCCTCCGAGGTGGTGGAGCCTTCCCGGGGAAGTTTGATACGGAGCCCGTCTGCCGGGGGAGGTCACGACATTCTGACCCCTTGCCAATGATACGGCCGACCTGTGGGATCAATGTTAATGTTTAGTGAGGTGATAAGGGGTGGTGATAAGAGGGGGCTGATAATAATGTTAAATTTGTATGAGAGAATAGATTATTATTTTTTTTTTACATCAAAAAAGATGGCCAAGGGCACAACAAAAAGAGTAACCAAAAAAAACCGGTTAGTTCCCACCCTTTATATAGAAGACTAAGAGAAAAAAAAAAAAAAAGGGGGGCCCAATTTAGTTCGGGAGGTGTCTTGTTACTTTCTCTTGAAAAGTTTTTAAGTCGTGGAAAAGTGGAAAAAAAAAAAAAGGAAGAGAGTTAAAAGGGGTTACCATAAAAGGGAATAAAGGGAGAAAAAGTATGTTTAACCTTTGCATTAGGAAGAGGGACATAATAGGGATGAAATAGTAGAAAGTCTTGGGGCAGCGAGGCCGGGGAAAGGGGGGGAGGCATGCATTTAGCAAGTTAGAGGCAGGGAGATAAAATAACGGTAGAAGAAGAAAAAAGAAAAAAATTGGGGGGGTGATTTAAGAATTGAAGACAGTCATCAAGGGGGGGAGTTGATGAGAAAAAAAGTTTTTTGACCAAACCCCTTTTTTGAAGGGGCTGTATGAGTAGACCCTCCCCAAAAACATGGCGTCATACTCCATACATCGGGGGAAAGCCCCCTGTAGAGAGCAAGTACTGGGGGGGAAAAAAAAAAAAGGACGGAGACCCAAAGGACACCAAACTTCTCAAAAGCTTTTTTTAGCAAAATGAGATGTGAGTTTCCAGTTCAGATTTTTAGAAAAGGTAGTCTAGAATTTTCATTGTACAAGAAGGAGATGTGGTGTCATTGAAGAAGAGGCTATTTATTGGTGGGTTTTGCGAGTAGATGGGTAATAAATTGGGTTTTGAGGCTTTGAATAAAAAAAGGTTTGCTTTGCCCCAACAGAATTTAAAAAGATCGAATTTAGGCGTCGGTGATCTCCCCGTGAATCATTAGTTTTTGTTGAGTTGGACGTCTAATAAAGACTTTAAAAAAAAGGGGGGGGTAAAATTATCATCGTAGGGGGGATAGGGGCAAATTTTTTAACTTAGAAGATCATTAATAAATAATAAATGAGAGTGGGTGTAGGACAGAACCCTGGGGAACACCACTTTTTGATATATTTAGGAGAAGAACAATGTCCGTCACATAGTAAATAGAACGGTTTAAAAGGAAACTTAAAAGTGAATTACAGGAGAAGGATAGAACCCGAAGAGGGTAGTTTGGAAATTAAAGTTTTGTCCCAGACTCTATAAAAAGCTTTTGAATTTTTAAGGGCAACAGCAAAAGTTTCACCAAAACCCCAAAAGGGAGGATGACCAAGATTCAGTTAGGAAACTAGAAGATCGCCAGAGATCCCCCTTTTACGGAAACCTACTGACGATAGATGAAGATTGTGATGAAGAGCTTAAGAATTTCTTATTATAGATTAAAAAAACTTTAAAAAAGGCAGGAAGTCAAAGCTGTGGGGAGGGTTTTTTAAAGGGATTAAAACGGCCCCCTTCTTGGGAACAGGTTGGATGTGAACAAAATTTCCCCGCAAAAAGGGAAAGGTGGAAGTAGATAGACAAAAGGGAAAAGTTTGCCCAGGTAGGGTGCAAGCACAGAACCATTTTTTTGAGAACAAAGGGGGATCCGTCAGGACCGAAACCCTTTCCGAGGATTGGGCCAGAAAAGGCAAAGAAAACTCATTCCAAGGTCTTAATCGGTATAATAAGTCAGAGGGGGAGGAGGGGGAACAAGCCCTTCATAACCCAAGGGAATTTTCAGCAAAGGTTTGAGCAAAGGTTTGCTTTAGAAATAGATGAACAGCTGGGGAAACCCTTTGGGGTGAAGCTTTAGAAGGAAAGATAAAGAAAAAAAAATTTTTTAGAGATTTTATTAGTAAGCCAGAAGTCACGAGAGGAATTTGATTCAGAAAGACTTTGACTTTTTCTATGAATGAAGGATTTTTTTGGTAATTGAAGTAAAAATTTTGGATCTTTACGGACAGAAATGTAAAAGGAGAGTTCAGGAGAGGATGGTTAGGGGGTTCCGTTTGTGAGCCCTCTCTTTTCCGGACAGCATGAGAAAAACAGATTTAAAACCAAGGGGTTGAGGGGTTTTGGATTAGAAAAAGTGTTGGGAATTACGCCTTACCCAGGGACTATGACCTCGTTAGCGCTCTGCACTTACAGGTCTATCTAAAAAAAATATTTTTTATACTCAAAAAATCTCTAAGGTTCCCAAAATTCAATGGAAATTATTTGGGCCTCAAGGGTTAGAATGTGAGATGTAGGAGGTTATGTGGGGTGAAACTGTTGGAAATAAAAATAAATTTTTACAGAGTTGCTTGCCGACATGTGTAAAATTTTAGGTATAGTTTAAATAAATGCTTAAAATTATAATCGGCGTGGGCAGGAAAATGTTAATCCCACAACGGTTATTCAAACTTATTGGATGAAGGGTTTAAATAACTAAATGATCTAGATGGAAAGTCAAAAATATTGTGTACCCGTTAGACAAGGTGGATCCTCATGTTTTGGTGCCACGTACCTTTGGTGGATAAGAAGAATTGCAAAATTTTATTAGTGTTATTTATATAGTGTTTTTTATATAGTTTTAGTTTATATAGTTTTTAGTTTATATAGTTTTAGTTTTATAGTGTATTTTTAATAGTTTTAGTTTATATAGTGTTAGTTTATATAGTGTTTTTTTAAGTGTTAGTTTATATAGTGTTAGTTATATATGTTAGTTTATTAGTGTAGTTTATATAGTGTTATTTTTATATAGTGTTATTTTAATAGTTTTAGTTATATAGTTTTAGTTATTAGTTTTAGTTTATTAGGTTATTTTATATAGGTTAGTTTATATAGTTTTGTTTATTAGTGTTAGTTTTATATGGGTTTTTAGTTTATATTTGTTATTTTAAATAGGATAGTTTTATAGTTAGTTGTTTGATAATTTAAAATCAAGGAGAAAAAAAAAATGTAAGATAAATATTTCAAAAGTAAGTCTGAAGCAATTAAATTTTTTTAGATAAAACAAGTGTTTGGGGGCCCTTTCAACCCATGTATTGATGTTTGTAGTATAGTATATATTTGAAAAATGTGATTGCAAACCCAATGTGTGTTGCTGTTTTTTGGCCCACGGGTCAAAGTGCCTGGGGGTAGCCCACTTTCCGTTGATTCAACCCTTTGTTCCGTGTTTTCCCAAAACACACACACTCACACACCCACAAACGCCATGAGTCTACTAAGTTTGTGGAAGGGGGCAAGCTTTTTACCGCAGAGTTTTTCCGTAATCAATCTCCTAAAGTGTTTTAGCCAAAACCCCCCTTCAAAATTATTAATCGACAGGGACCAACCCCCCTTCCCACTTACGATTTTTTGCAATTTTTTGAGTTTTTTTCATAAAAATTGAATTTGCATTTCGGATCCAAAGCAAAGACGACAGCATACACCAGGCACACGGTATCCTTTTTAATATAGACAAGTGCTTTGGGCCTTGGACCCATGTTTTGATTTTTTTGGTAGTAGTAATATATTAGACAACATGTGTTTGAAAAACTCCAATCGGTTGTTGCTGCGTTGGTAACTGGTCAAAGTGCCTGGGGGCTAGACCCGTTCCGTGTATTCCCAACCCCTTTGTGTTCCTGTGATTCCAACACACACACCTCACCACGCACACAAACGTCCATGAGTTACTGATTTTGTGGAAGCGGCAAACGTTACCGCAGAGTTTTTCCTGCAATCTAATACTCCTAACGTGTTTTATCCCAAAACCCCCTTCAAAATGAGTCAATCGAATGGGCCCAAATTTTGCTTCCCACCTACGTTTTATTTGCGATTTTTTGAGCCTCCCTTCATAAAAAATTGAATTTACTTTTCGGTACCCAAAAAACAACAGACACACAGACAAAACGACAGCACACGGCTACCCTTAGTTATTAAAAATGGAATGACAAAAGAAATGTAAAATGAAATGGTTGACAGAAATGAGAATCCCGGGGAATTTAAAGGTTTTTTATCCTAGGCAAATAGGGGAAAAGGGAAAAGAAGCAGGAGAAAAAGACCCACAAAAGTCTTCTCGCTCTGTTTTTTTTCTTCCAAATTTTTATCTGCGGTGAATAAATTGTATGAAAACCAATTTTGTCATGTAACTACCCTTTTTGCAAGGCAGGAGAGGTGATCCTTGGGAGGGGTGATGACAGAGGCAGAAAGAAAGGGAAGTCAAGGGCATCAAATAAAATAACATTTCCCCCAGTAACTTTATGCAAGTCAGACCTGAAGGGAATAGTGCCTTTAGTCTAAGATTCAACCCGGGGAAATGATGTACCTGAGGACGTGGCGTGCTGTGAACAGAGGGATACGAGTGATGAAATTTTAAAAAGGAAAGATTGGTAGGGGGTTTAGTAAGCCCCCGAAGTGCACAAGGGGCGGTGACAGTGAGGTGACGCTCAAGAGGCTTGAACCCGGGCAAGAATAGGGGATTTGACATGAAACAAGAAAAGAAGGAATGTGAGAGAGTAAGAGGGCGACCCCGAGCATCGTTTTCATTTTGTTTTAAACCCCCTGAGACAAGAACGTAATGTTTTTTGTAATATAACCCCCATTCGAGATTTTTTAAAGAAAATAAGAATAATATAGATATGACCGTTTAATTTCTTGTCCATTAGCTAATTTGGTTTTTTTTAGTTCTTTTTTCATAAGAGCATAAGAAATAAAAAGACAAGAAGCCGTGAGACCTAAAAAGGTAGTTTCCCGTTACCCAATCACCTATATCCCCCTCCCCTTCCCCCTCCATGAATTTATCCAACTCCTTTAAAGACCCCCAAAAGACCGCATTGACCACCTACCTTAGTCCATTCCAATCATTTACCACCCTATTTTTGAACCCGTTTTCCCAATTCCTTTTTTAATCTACGCTTTTTCCCGCTTTAATTTGGTTATTCTCGTTTTACCCTGCCCCACTAACCTTTAAAAACTTTTTCCTAAATCGCCTATATTTTTTCCCCTTTCTACTAAAAATTCTATCGATCGCCCATTAATCTACGCCTCTCCAGGGTTTAAATTTAATAGATTTAATCTCTTCCATAACTAAAAATTCGCATTCCATGAATCATTTTTGGGCATCCTTCTCTGCACGATTCAACAAGGCAACATCCATTCTGTAATACGGGGACCAAAAATGAACCCCATAGTCTAGGTGAGGTTACAGAGTCAAATAAAACTTTTAAAAAACTTTAGCACTTCACTTTTAAAAACTCCTGGAATAATCCTTACAGGTTGGTTTTTCTAATCCTAACAGTTACCGATTCTAGCCTCAATACATTGATTCCCAGGACGGAGGTCTGAGCTTACCCGCATCCCCGATCTTTTTTCATCCTCTGTCTTTTCAGCATACATTTCGTATGGTGTACCTATTACAGGATTTTTTCTACCAACATTCAACGCTGCACTTCTCAAAATTAAATTCATCTGCCCTCTACTCCCACCCCATTTCTTATCTAAATCTCCTTGCAAAATATTACATCAGGGCGGGATCTAATAATCCTACCTACCCCAGTATCATCCGCAAACTTACTGAATCATACAATCCCATATCCAAGTCGTTGAGTAAAAAAAAATAGAAAAAACCCAAAAAAACCCTGTGGAACCCCACTCGTTACCCGACCCCATTTAGATTTAGAACCATTATTGTAACCCTTGTTGCCTACACTTAGCCAAGATCTAAACCAACGAAAAACCCTTTCCATCTATTTCCTGAATTTAACCTTATTTAAGAGTTTACCATTTGGGCCCTTGTCGAAGCCTTACTAAAAACCAAGATCTAAAATAATCCCCTTTTCAAGAAAGGGTCCAGCCCCTGTCCCCTTTGCTTTTTGGCTCAGTTCTTTCGGCTGGAACGTGGCAGCGAGCTCAAATGTTTTAAAAAAACCGAGTCTACAAAGTTACAGAATTACAGAAGTTTTAATGCTACAGCAAAACAAAAGAAATTTTTTGTGAAACCGAAGTTTTTTTAGCACTAATTAAAAAATTACGAAATTACCCTTAAGGGCTTTCTACGAAAAAAATTTTTGCACAGCCCCCATGATTTTAACGATACTGCATGTCAAATTCAGCTCAACAAAAAAATTTAAGGTAGTTTTTACTTTTGGTTTTAAAATTGGGTTTCCCCTCCCCCCACGCGAATGGGTCTTTTGGTAAGTAGCACTCGCTTCGCTCGCTGCCAATCATTATCGCTGTTTCAAAACTTTCCCCTAAAAACCAAAAAAATTATGAGACATGATTTACTTGGTGAACCCAGGGTTTGAATCATTACCAAACTATGCTTTCAAGAGCTCTCTAATTTTTTTTTGCAATAACGCTTTCCCAAAAATTTACCTATTTCGACGTCAGGGAAAGGGCTATAATTTGACATTAAACCTCTATCCCCCTTTTAAAATGGGGAATACATCTCCCTTCCCCCCATTAACGACACTTTCCCCCCGACAAAGTTTTTTTAAAAATAGCATAACGCTCACTAAGAACCCCTTTGCATTCTTTATAATTGGGATACATTCATCTGGTCTGGGGACTTAAAAATTTTTCATCCCGCATACCTTCTTTTACCCTTTTTCCCCAGTTATCAAATATATTTTATTTCTACATCCCCCTCTAAACTTCGTTCATATCAGGTACCTTCTTTTATCCTCCCGAGTAAAAACACTTAAAAATTAATCTTTAAAATTGTAACTATCCTCTGCCATGCTTAAATCTCCCCCTGCTTATTTTTTTAAAGGTCCCCCAATTTCCCTAGCTGTTTTTTAAACCTGAAAAAAAAACCTTTGGATCGGTTTTTTTCCCCCTGCAACCTTAATCTCTATACTTTTTCGCTGCCCCCTGTTAATTTTTTGTTTACCGTGCTAGCCCTCTCGATATGCTCCCCTATCACCTGCCCATCCTTTAAATTTTTATTTCACTCTCTTTTTACCCCCATTTTGGGTTTTTAAAAATCATCATCCATGGCTCGATTTTTTCCCTGATTTACGCCCTATAAGGAAAATGTTTTTTTGACCTTCAATTAAATTTCTGACATAGGATTTAATCCTTTTCCCCGTTTAACTCACGCTACCCCATCCGTCCCCACCACAGTTCATTACCATCCCTCTTGCACTGTTTCCCTTCCCGGTGTATTCTTAAACCTACATAATCACCTTTCTGTTAACCCTTCCAAGTGTTTTCTTTTTCCCACATAATTAGCCCCTTTGAAGTAGGTATCTTGCTATTATCACTTTTACTTCCCACCTCCAATTTAAGCAAAATTGATTTCGAAAGGGCGCTTTTTCCTAACGTACCCCCAAATTTTCCCCCAGTAACTAACAATTTCCCCCTTTGTTTAAAAATAAATCAGAATATTTTCCCCTATAGGCTCCTGATTTCTTGCTTTAGGAAGTTTCTTGAATATTTAACAAAACCTCTGCGTCATTGTCTCCTATAATTAAAACCCCGTCATTAAACATAAATCCCGGTTCCATCTTAAAAAAGCCTGCAGTGCATTACCTCCCCCAAGAGATTCAGACATGATTGAACCCTTTCCCCCGAAAAGTCACCCCCTCCTGCGGTAGAGGGGTTATGCCCGAAAAAGAGGTCCCGCTGCGACAAAGGCCCAAAATTTGGCTTTTCAAGAAGTGCCCGCCAGGAATTCGGCAATAGCCGGGGTACCAAAGTCGTCAACACGCGTCTGGGGAAAACACCACAACCCAGGGCCCCATCCCTGTCCCCAACTTTTTCACGCTTTCCCTTTTACCACCCTACCCAAACTCACTCCTTCCCCTCAACTCGTTTTTCCCCCGCGCTCAGGCAGACGAGGGCTTTTTCCCCTTTGGGCCACCCTGCACTAACATCTTTACTAAAATAACCTATCCTTTCCCTGGGTGCCACCGTTTTGCGCATCCATCCCCGTCACATAAAACCCGCTGTCAAGATGCCTAAACTGACTGCCCCCAAACCCAAAATTTTTCCCCTTGAGTAATGATTACGTCTACCGTCCTTTCCTTTATTTCCTATTGTACCCCCCAAGTACCCGAAATGAGTTCTCACACAACATGGCATTTTTTTCCTTTTTTCCCTTCGGGCGGGCTCCACATGATAACTTTCCTTCCCTCCACCCAAACCCTGGTGACTTACTAGGGACCATCCCCCTTTGTATAGCCCCAGGCACGTCTCCCTCTGGTCCCCCCCAGGTACATCCCTCGATGTGCCCCTCCATCACTCCCTTGGACCCCCACCCCCACACTTGCTAACCTATCTCTATTTCCTGCTTCCCCGCCACGCTTTTCAAAATCGTTCCTTTACTTACAAAGCCCTTTTCAGGTCTTAATCGCCTCCAAATAGACTTAAGTGGGCCCCTCCCAAACCTTTACTATACTCCCCCCCGATCCTTCTCCCTCCTTTTACCACCTCGTTTTCACCCCAACCCTTCACTCCACCCCCTCCCCCCCTTCTCCTCCGACTCCACACCTCCCCAGCACCCCGACCACGAACAACACATCGCCTCCACTATCCACCGTCGTCCCACTAGCCATGCCGACGCTAAATTTCTCTGCACTGCCATCTTAACCTCTCTGACCTGACTCGACACCAAAAGGGGTCCCCTGAGCACGTCTTGTCCCTCCACCCAAAAACGACGACTCAACGACTTTTTTTTAGTAAGGTATAAAAGAAAAATTTATATAAAAAAGGAAAGATATGGGTTTTTAAGGGGTTAAAGGGAGCCATATAAAAACAAGGTTATAACACAAACACAAGCCCCACCACCGCAAGGCCTTTGGCTTAAAGACGCACGTGGTAAGTGTCCCTGGGGGAACACTTTGGGGGGTGGTGGGGTGGATGGGAAATGTTGATCCCCATATAATGAACTTGTTTTGTTTGGGAGTGGAGGTTTTGGTGGGGAGAAAATGACGTGGTGATGGTGTGACGTGAGGGTGTGATGATGTAACTGAGGGTGTGAAGGGGGTGACGGGGGTGTGATGGGTGTGACGTGAGGGGGTGATGCCGTGATGGGTGGACGTGAGGGATGTAAAGGGGGGGAAGGGTGCTGCTGGGGGCCCTTGACTACCCCCGTACCCAGGGTGGCGCCAGTTATCATCACTACCGCATATCACTTTTTATGTTTTTTGTCTTTAATTGTTTTCAGAGGGAAGGGTCTTGGATTTTTAGGAGCTCTCAGAAAAAAATATGATGTGTTTTTTTGGAAAAAAGCATGGTTTATCAAAAGAAGACCCCAAGGAAAGGGGTCTAGGCGGGGGTGTTTACATGAAAACCCTGAACAGGATTATGTAAAAAAAAAAAAAAATCTCTGTAAGAGGGGAATGTTAAAGGGGGAAAGTCTAGAGGGGAAAAAAAATCCCACATGAAAACGCCTCCACCGGGGAAAAAATCCCGGGGCCTTTTTCCCCAAATGGGATTCAAAAGTAGGGTACTTCACCCGGTGGGAGCTTTATCAGGGGTTTGAAACTACTGTACACCATTAAGTGCTGAAAAATATATCTGTCAAAAAATTTGGCAATGTAATATAATAGAAGCACAAGAGGGTGGGGGCCTACACGTGTGTGCCGTTACATTCATCACCCCCCATCATTATCCACCCCTTTATTCCCTCCCTAAAACGCTGGGCTTTTAAAAAACCCCCTTTTAAAACTGCATAACAACTTTAAAAACTGAGACTCCCTTCTATTTCCATTTTTGAAGAAATAATGCCCTCTATTTCTATACAAGTGTCGATCACATTTTGGGGTGTTGTGGAGGAGTTACCTTGTGTGGCTGTGAGGGTGTGGAGAGGGTGCCGGGGAAAGGGTGGGCCGGGGCCCGGGTGGGGCCCAGCTGGGTGGGGGAAACACACACAGGCTCCCCAGATCTCCATCGGCCGTAACATCACAAAATAATAAAAAATGTTATCGAATTTTTTTTAAATGAATGTACCATCCCCTAAAGGCGGTTCCCACAGCTCGCTCCTACCCGCCGTTGCCCCTTCACCCCCCAACCAAAGACTCAAAAAAAAGTTACCGACAGCCCTACCCCTGTACGGCTGCCGTACAAAATTAAAAAAAAAGTCATTCCCCCCGCCGGCAGTGTCCGCTCGGCGGAGGGCAAACCCGGCCCGGCTACCACTACCCCATCAAGCAGGATGATGGTGACGTATTTTTTGGGCGGGGTACGGGAAAAGGCGGCCGTAGAAGCGTGCTGGGGGAACCGGCCTTTAAAAATTGAGCCCAAATGGTGCGGGGTGGCCTACAGATAACAAATCCTGGTCACGCCCCCCCCACCTTCCTCTATTGCACCCAGACAAAGGGAATACAAAAAAATGACAAAGTTGCTGGTTTTTTCATTGACCAAAACTTTTTTAGGTTTTTCCCCTTTTGTAGAAATGAAGCATTTTAGAATTTAGATGAAATCACGTTACTCATATAGGGAAACAACTTAATCAAAATCTTCACACACATTTACTTTCGGTTTTTTATGAAGAACATAAGAAATAAAAACTCAAGAGGCTGGGGAAACTACAGTGGTAGTTCCCCCTTTCTTAACATAACACTCTACTTTTTATCCCCCTCCCGAATTTATCTAGCCTCCTTTTAAAACTCCCTAATGACTCCGCACTAATCCTGTTACAGTCCATTCCCAATCCTTTTGCCACCCCTGTATGTAAGATATTAAACACTTTGGGTTGCTCGCTGGTTTTCTGGCCCTGCGCATGTTAAAAACAAAATGAGGAAGGGACAATAAATACAGGGTAACAATACAGCAAATCCGTGATACCACCACGCTCACTTTACAACGGGAGAAATCCCGGGTTCGATCCCCGGGCGAGCGGAAACAGGGGTTTTTTTCCCAAAACCCGAGCCCCTGTCCCCCCCACAGTGAAAGGGTTGGGTGTTACCGGGGGTTGTGACCCGCCTCCCGGGGTGCTGGGTTTTTGGCCAACATAAGCACTAAGGGAGAATTAAAAAAAAGTTGATATGGAGCGGGGCCATACGATATAAAACCAGGCCCTGTAAATTAAAACTAGTGAATAAAACTAGTGAATACCCACAGTCCCCTGGCAATAAAAATGAATGCAGCTCAAGCCAGGACTGTTTTGTGTGCTACCCTAAAAAAAGTAGAAAATGGATGTGGGCACCCCCAACTACGCGCAGGAGTTGCAGTACTGGCCCCAAAGGGGCAGTCTGCTGGCCCATTCACTTTCTGCATTGCTTCATATAGAGGTTTAAGTATATATATATACTGTAATCTTCGTAAATGTTGTTTATAATATTATCAAATAAAAAAATAAAACACGCTAAAGAAATGCCATTCGAGACTGCAGAAAAAATGCATGAACTTGCAAATTTCAATTCTTTAACTCGACATTTAAAACTTTTCGAGCAACTTTTTTCAGAAGGATATCAATAGAAGCGCAATTTTATTAGCTTTCCCTTTAAATTTCGTTTTTTGATAAATGAATTAGAACCGGAAAATGTGCGTTAAATAAAAAAAAAAATCATCAATCGGGAATCTTTCCCCATTTAGAGGTTATTTTTTTGTTAACGCCCAATTTAATTTGGTGCTAATTATTTTTAGAAAACGAAAATATAATTAAATAAATAACACCACCCCACCAAACAAACCCAAACTATACCCATTTTTTTTAAAAGAGGCAAAAAAACCCGCCCCCCGCTGCTTGCACTGATATTTGAGTATCCCCGGGAGCTTAGTGAAATGATGGGAAATGCGGATAAAAAACACCAAAATTTTTTCGGCATCTACAGGCTTGCTATGATTTTGAGAGGGGAGACAAATGATCCCCCACTCAGATGGGTAAAGGACGTTCTTTATTTTTTGACTTTTCCCCTTGGGAAAAAGGGGAAATGGGTTTTTTTAAAGAATAGTCATAAGGATAAGTTTTGGGGTGCAAAAATTTTTCTTATTTTTATTATTTAAAAACTCCGAACAAAAAAATTCCAATATGGCTTCAAAAAAAACATAAATTCAAATTTTTTGACTTTAAACTCCCCCGCGGGCATCGCGAAAGCCATGTAGTTTTTTAGCAGAACAGAATTAAAAAAATATCCTTGCAATTCAAAAAAAGACATTTGGGTTTAAATTTTGACGGGGGTTATGAAAATAGTATTTATTAAGCCATTATACAAAATCTGTTCTTCCTTACGCTGCAGAATGCCAGTCTTTGGTTTAAACACCATACACAATGCAGGTAGATTATAATTGGAATTATGTGTCATTCTACATTTTCAGCTACAGTTTTGGTGCATTTCCGTGGCTTTTTGCAGAACATCTCCCCCACAACCGCAGCACTTGGGCACCTTTACAAATTCATTTTCGCCCTTTCTGCCCCAGGCGCGAGCTCCAGACAGGAACCCCGGAATTTTTTTCGCATCCAGTGTCCAACCCCAGCCTTCGGGAGTTTGGGGTCTGTTGTTGGGCCCGGTGAAGGTTTTGGTCCCCAGGGGGTTTTGGGGGCCCGGGGCCTTTTGGTTAACCCCCTTTTTTGCA
>JACEEZ010021097.1:5000-7500 GCA_016584305.1 Chionoecetes opilio
AAAACCCCCAGTTTTGATGACTATAGAAAACAACAGTGTGATTACTATAGGAAAAAAAAACAAATGGGGATGACTATAGGGAAAAAAAACAGTGTGATGACTTTTAAAAAAAAAGTGTGATGATAAAAAAAAACCAGGTTTAGACTATAAAAAAAAAAAAATGGATGGAAAGAAAAACCAAATGTGATTTACTATAAAAAAAAACCAGTGTGATGACTATAAACAAAAAGTGGAGGGCATAAAAAAACCCAGTTTTTTGATGAAATTTTAAAAAAAAAAAAATGTGATGACTATAGAAAAAAACCAGTGTGAGACTAAAAAAAAAAAAGTGTGTGACAAAAGAAAAACCAGTGTGATGATATAAAAAAAAAAAAACCCGTTTTGATGACATAAACAAAAATGTGATGACTATAAAAAAAAAAAATGCGATGACTATAAAAAAAAAGTGTGGGTGACAATAAAAAAACCAAAGGGTGACTATAAAAAAAAAACCGGGGTTTAGGGCTTTTAAAAAAAAAAAAAATGTGAGACTATAAAAAAAAAAACCCGTGTTTATGATAAAAAAAAAAAAGTGTGATTTACTATAAAAAAAAAAACCCCCGTGTGATGAATATAAAAAAAAAAACCCTTTTGATGACTAAGGAAAAAAAAAAGTGTGGGTGCCCATTAAAAAAAACCCGGGGGGGACTATAAAAAAAAATGTGATGACTATAAAAAAAAAAGTGTGATGACTTAAAAAAAAAATGTTCTGACTTAAAAAAAAAAAAAAAAGTGTGATGACTATAAAAAAAAAACCAGTGTGATGACTATAAAAAAAAAAAAGTGTGGGTGACTTTTTAAAAAAAAACCCCGTGTGATGAATAAAAAACAACAGTGTGATGAAATATAAAAAAAAAAATGGGATGCTATAAAAAAAAACCCGTGGATGACTAAAAAAAAAAAAAAACCAAGGGGATGCTATAAAAAATATGGGGCCCGATGGTTTTGGCCCGATTTACAAGGGGGCGTCACGTCCCAAAATCCCAAAAATTTTTACAAAAATTAAAAACCCGTATAGATAACTTAAAAATAACATGATGGGCACTAGCGATGAAAATACTGATAGAACGGTTTTTGATCGGTTATGTGACATCGCTTAAAGATCCCCACACCCACCCACACATACCCCACCCACCCACACAGCCCCACCCAACCCACCCACCCCCACCACCCCACACCCACCCAACCCCACTCCCCCCAACCACCCCATCCCCCCACCTACACCAACCCCCCAAAACACACCCAACCCACCCAACCCCCCCCACCCACACCCAAAACCCACCACCCCCCCCCACAAACCCACCACCCACCCACCCACAAACCCCCCTCCCCCACACCAACCCCCCACCCTTTTTCCAAACCCCCCCCCCCCCCCCCCCCACCCACCTAAAACCAACCCCCATTAATGAAATAAGCGCCTATATGATACCATGGAGGGTTTACCACCATCGTGTGACACCTAATGGAGAGTTGGCGGCGATAGCACAAACGAGTGACAGGCGAGTGATAAGACTTTTTTTCGACGTGTTTCTGTAAGGTGGGTAGCGATAGCACCATAGCCGGAAAACCCCCTTTTTGGCGGGGACTGTTTACTAGAGGGCTGTCATAAGGCTGTCATAAGGTGGGCAAATGGCTGTCATTAAGGGTTTTCACTTGGGGGGTCATAAGGCTGGGATAAGGCTGTCATAGAAAGGGGGTCATAAAGGGTTCATAAGGCTGTTTATAAGGCTTTTTCACTGGCTTCCATAAACTGTCATTTAGGGGCACTTTGAGGGGGTCAAAAAGTCTGTCCTGGGGGTGTCATAAGGCGTCACTATAAAGGGTGTCACTAGAGGGGTTTTCATAAGGTCTCTTTGTTTCTCTCCCATTCCAGTTCCCTTTTTAGCACCTCGTTTTCCCCATGCTCCTCCCTCTCCTCTCTCTCTCCCCCTTCTCCCCTTCTTCTCCTCTTCTCTCTCTTCCCCTCCTCCTCTCTTTTCTTCTCTCTCTCTCTCTCTCTCTCCTCTCTCCCCCTCTCAGCAAAAAAAATTGGGGTAGACAGAAGAGGGAAGCAGTAGCGCAGAGGAAAATCGCGGCAACACAGAAAGCGAGATTAAACCAGGGAGGGCGGGCACGAAAAGTATTTATTGGTCCCATCTCGGCTGCAGGACTCACTGTCTTCTCTCTCTCTCTCTCTCTCTCTCTTTTCCTCTCTTCTACCTCCTCTCCTCTCTCCCTATCCTCTTCCCCTCCCCCTCCTCTCTCTCTCTCTAGGAATTTGGGTTTATTTTTTTTGGCCAGGGAAAATTCCCACAAAAAAAAAAAATTAATACTACTACTACTACTACTACTACTACTACTACTACTACAAATACTCCACTACTACCACTAACTACTACACTACCACACTACTACCAAACTACTATACTACCACTACTCCCATACCATACTATCTACCACTACTACCACTACTACCACTACT
>JACEEZ010021097.1:12500-17856 GCA_016584305.1 Chionoecetes opilio
CACGAAAAAACGTTGAAAATATTGACTAGAAAAAAATATAATGTTGTAAAAAGTATGCACGAAAAAACGTTGAGAATATTGACTAGCTAAGAAATAAATCGGTTGTAAAAAGTGAACTACATTAAAAAAATTATATAAAGACATCGATCTTGATCCTGAAAGTGGCCTCGATAAGGGGGAGAGGAGGAGGAGGAGGAAGATATTAAGATTAAAAAGACTAAAAACATGCAAGATAAAAGAATGACGAATGAGGAGGAAGGGCAAGCAAGTAAAGAAGGGAAATGAGAACAAGTGGAGATCAAAGATAAAGGGAAGAGGATCGGTGAAGGCATTAAGGGTGAGGGAGAACACTTAGGGGAACAACACTCTTAGAAAAGAAGGGTAGGAAAAGGGTAGAAAAAGGGTGTTTGTAGTGATGAAATACTGCTACCATTTTTCTACCCTTACAAATATACTCTTTCGGAGCGACGCAAATATACCCTTTTGCAACCCTCTCGTCTAAAAAGGGTAGATAAAGGGTAGATAATCGGCAGCATCTACCCTCCAGCCTGGACATAGGGTTTAAAAAGGGTAGTGATGGTGCGATGTAACAATTCGACCCTTAATATACCCCTTATTTCTGAGAGTGAAGGGTGTTAAAAATAAAGATCAAAAGCAGGAAATCTGTTATATAAATGTACTCTGTTAAGATATTAGACAAAGACTCATCGATCTTAATCCTGAAAGTGGCCTCGTTAAAGGGATTAAGGGTGTGGGCGAACACTTACGAGGAAGAAAGATGCTGAAAATTGAGATCGAAAGTAGAAAATTTCTTATATAAATGTCCTATGTTAAGATATTAGACAAAGACTCATCGATCTGGGTTCTGAAGACGTCAACATTCTCTCCTGAAGAAGTAAAAAAAGAAGAGCAAGGTCATCACAAAGCTGGTTCGAACATAAGAACATAAGAAAGTAAGGAAGCTACAAGAGGCCGTGAGACCTACACGAGGTAGTTCCGTTTGGGAAAAAAAAGGTTATTACCTCCGCCAACGAAGTTGGAGGGGTTTTTTTTTTCCCCCCGATCGTCGTCTGTCGTCGTCTGTCTTTTTAGGTACAGGATTCTCAAAAAGTTAAAAATAGATTTGGCCCAAAATCGGAAAACCAAGTCATTGGTAAAAGGAAAAGAACTGTTTTAATTTGGATGAAATCTATTGAAACTTTTGCCATGGAAACCAAATTTGATAAAATTTTGGCGGACGTATGCGTCATACTGAGTGCTATAATTTTATAAAAATATATTATATATATATATAATATATTATATTATTTTAATATATATATATTTTATATAAAATATATATATATATATATATCTATTATATTATATTTATATATATAATTATTTTTTTTTTTTTTTTTTTTTTTTTTTTTTTTTAATCGAATCCAACTTTTTGCAACGGCAACCAATTGATGAAATTGGGGCGGAGGTATGCGCTCTACTGAGTCCCCCCCCCCTATTTCCCCTTTGATTCCTCCCCCTCCTCCTCCTCCTCCAGTTTCTCCTTGTCTTCATTTTTACATTCTTTTTCATTTTCCTCCTCATTATCTTCTTTATCTTCCTCCTCCTCCTCCTCCTCCTCCTGTTTCTCCTCCTCTTCATCCTCATATTTCCCTTCTTCATCTTCCTCCTCCTGTTCCTCCTTTTTCTTCACTTTCCCTGCCAGGGCCAACAATATTTTTGCCGTTTTCTTCTCCTTTTCCACAAGGTTTAAGAACACTATTACTCTTTACAATACATCTACAGTTACTCTTTACAATACATCTACAGTTACTCTTTACAATACATCTACAGTTACTCTTTACAATACATCTACGGTTACTCTTTACAATACATCTACAGTGACTCTTTCCCTGCCAAGATCAGTGAGTTTGAGATTTATTATATTTCTACTTTCCTTCATTTGTCTATCCTCCGCCTGCCCCGTAGTGTGACTTGTATGTGTTATGATCTTAAGTTCCTCCAGCTTTATAAATCTGTCTAATCTTAAAGTTATTCCATTGATTTTCTGATTTGCTAGTTTCTTTCAGGTAATTATATTGACGTCATCTTTTGTTATGGTTTTAAGATCAAGATCGCATCAGTTTTATTCCTTTAGATTTTACGATAACTTTCCTTTCTTACCCAATAAATAAAAATAACTTTCCTTTCTTACCCAATAAATAAAAATAACTTTCCTTTCTTACCCAATAAATAAAAATAACTTTTCTTTCTTACCCAATAAAAAAAATAACTTTCCTTTCTACCCCAAAAATAAAATATTTTCTTTTTTACCAAAAAAAAAAAAACTTTTCCTTTCTTACCCCAAAAATAAAAAAACTTTCTTTTTTACCCAAAAAATAAAAAAAAACTTTACCCCCCAAAAATAAAAAAAAAACTTTTCTTCTTTCCCAATAAATAAAAATAACTTTCCTTTCTTACCCAATAAATAAAAATAACTTTCCTTTCTTACCCAATAAATAAAAATAACTTTCCTTTCTTACCCAATAAATAAAAATAACTTTCCTTTCTTACCCAATAAATAAAAATAACTTTCCTTTCTTACCCAATAAATAAAAATAACTTTTCCTTTTTTACCCCAAAAAATAAAAAAAAACTTCCTTTTTTACCCAATAAATAAAAAAAAACTTTACTTTCTTAACAAAAAAAAATAAAAACTTTCCTTTCTTTCCCCCAAAAAATAAAAATAACTTTCCTTTTTACCCAATAAAAAAAAAACTTTCTTTTTTACCAATAAAAAAAAAAAACTTTTTTTTTCTTACCCAATAAAAAAAAAATAACTTTCCTTTCTACCCAATAAAAAAAAAACTTCCTTTCATCCAATAAAAAAAATAACTTTCCTTTCTTTCCAATAAAAAAAATAACTTCCTTTCTTACCCAATAATAAAAAAATTTACTTCTTACCCAATAAATAAAAATAACTTTACTTTCTTACCTAATAAAAAAAAAACTTTCCTTTCTTACCCAATAAATAAAAATAACTTTCCTTTCTTACCCAATAAATAAAAATAACTTTCCTTTCTTACCCAATAAATAAAAAACTTTCCTTTCTTAAACACCAAAAATAATAACTTTCCCTTTTACCCAAAAAATAAAAATAATTTCCTTTTTTAACCCCAAAAAAAAAAATAACTTTACTTCTTAAACAATAAAAAAAATTTTTTCCTTTCTTACCCCAAAAAATAAAAATAAATTTCCATTAACCAATAAAAAAAAAAAACTTTCCTTTTTTACCCCAAAAAAAAAAAAATTTTCCATTTAACCAATAAATAAAAATAACTTTCCTTTCTTAACCAATAAATAAAAAACTTTCCTTTCTTACCTAATAAAAAATCAAATAACTTTCCTTTCTTACCCAATAAAAAATTTAATAATAACTTTCTTACCCAATACAAAATAAAATAGAGATAAAAGGGAATAAAATTACTAAACCCCCCTTATTTTTACCATTTTATTTCTAAAAAAGCGCGAGTTGTCATGTCCTTTTTCCCATAAATTATTCATTCATTATGGAAGAACTATCAAAAACAGGCGTCATTCTTCTTTTTCAAGGCGTCGCGTTCAAGTTCATTCGAGTGTCTATGTGTCTATGCGTGTACAATGTCACTGCTATGAAATTTATGGGGATGAAAGGTGGATGTAGGTAGTGTTAAGTAGCAGGAACTACCATGTGTAGGTCTCACGGCCTCTTGTAGCTTCTTTATTTTCTTGTTCTTATGTTCTTATGCTCTGTCAGTCTATACGTTACGTCTATGTCAGTTTATACGTGGCAGTGAATTGGGGAGAGAGAATACTGAGACTAGGACCTGCGATCACGCCTGCCCCGTCAGTAGGCCCCCGGCGTCCCATGGGAGGAGACGCGTTGTCGCCTCTCGCCATCTGAATTGCAAATCTATAGTAAGGGCGTCCTTCCACTATTTCCATCCCTAGATTTCTCCCTCCCTTCAGTAGTTCGTGTATTTTTTTTATTATCTTTTATTTCTTTTCGCCATCTTGATCGTCTTCTATTTTCGTCTTGATTTTTTTTATTACTGATAGAATGCGTGGTTTTTTTTTTTCTTTTTTCCTTCTCTGCCATCTTGATAGTTCTTTTTTCTATTTCCGTCTTGCTTTTCGTCTTTTAGTGATAGAATTCCTGACTTATTTTTTTCTTCTCGCCTTCATGATTCAATAAAATACTTGTAGTTATTAAGACAAGACTTATTGGAGGAGGAAGAAGGAGGAGGAGGAGAGGAAGAAGAGGAGGAAAGGAAGAAGAGGAGGAAGGAAGAAGAGGAGGAGAGGAAGAAGGAAGAGGAGGGGAAGAAGGAAGAGGAGAGGAAGAAGGAGAGGAGAGGAAGAAGAGGAGAGAGGAAGAAGAGGAGGAAGGAAGAGGGGAGAAGGAAGAAGGGAATTTAGAGGAAGAGGAAGTTACTAGTCGATGAAGGAATACTTTGAAGAATTACCAAACGTAGAAGAATATATGGATGAGATGAGGATATTACCTACCTATATATCCATCTCTCTATCTATCTATCTGTTTATCTATCAAATTCTATGTATCAATCTATTCCTCTCTCTCTCTCTCTCTCTCTCTCTCTCTCTCTCTCTCTCTCTCTCTCTCTCTCTCTCTCTCTCTCTCTCTCTCTCTCTTCTCTCCACACAATCTCACTTCATCCAAGGCACAAAATAGTGAATATACCACAGGCAAAAAGATAAAATCGATCTCTGAGTCAACGGAGGCCCTGGAGTGGGGATAAAGAGTGTCAACAGTGCAGGCGGGCCACTCATCATGCATAATAATCACGTCAAATATAAACAAAGCCAGCCAGGGATCTCCAGTCAGTCTCCTGCGACAAGTCAATGAGGAGGATTTTAGTTACTGACACACACACACACACACACACACACACACACACACACACAAGGGAATAAAATTAATGAGGAAATAAGATGTGACATAGGAAATAAATACAAGTTAAAGATACATACATAGCTTGGTTTAATGCCGCGGTGCTAAACTCCGTCTCCCAAAAGCCCTATTGCCCTCTAGGATACAAATCTGGTCCTAAAATCAGTCATAAAAGTTAGATACATACACATACTAGGTTGGTTTAATGCCGCGGTGCCAAACTCCGTCTCCTGAAAGTCCTATAGGCCCATATATAAATCTGGTCTTAAATTAGTCCCCCGATCGCCTAGCCTTGTCTCCAGGTTATCCCCAAGGCGCTCTTAACCCCTTCACGCCCAGATCTTTCCTTTACTATAAAAATTATCTGTAATTAGCCATAAAATACGAAAAGTAAACTAAAATATACAAAGAGTTAGTCGACAAGGA
>JACEEZ010021097.1:26398-33898 GCA_016584305.1 Chionoecetes opilio
GATGAAGAAAAGTATTAAAAACATGTACATAATAAAAAAAGAATGGTTGGAACATGGCATTTGCAACCTTCACCGCCATCAAAACAGAAAAGTTCATAAAAATTATAAAAAAACAACAACAACTACAACAACAACAACAACAACAACAACAACATTCAACCACCCAGTAAGACAACAATTACAGTAAATAAATAAACTATTAAAACAAATACAATAAAATTAATAAACTAAACGATTGAATAAAACTAATACCCTATCATGAAAAATATAGTGACATCAAAAATAGTGACAAAAATATAGTGACAGAAATACAGTGCCATCAAAATATAGTGCCATCAAAATATAGTGCCATCAAAATATAGTGACAGAAATACAGTGACATCAAAATATAGTGCCATCAAAATATAGTGACAAAAATATAGTGACAGAAATACAGTGACATCAAAATAGTGACAAAAATATAGTGACAGAAATATAGTGACATCAAAATATAGTGCATCAAAATATAGTGAGATCAAAATATAGTGACATCAAAATAGTGACATCAAATTATAGTGCCATCAAAATATAGTGACAGAAATACAGTGACATCAAAATATAGTGACATCAAAATATAGTGCCATAAATATAGTGATAAAATATAGTGCCATCAAAATATAGTGCCATCAAAATATAGTGCCATGAAAATATAGTGACATCAAAATATAGTGACAAAAATATAGTGACAGAAATACAGTGCCATCAAATATAGTGCCATCAAATATAGTGCCATCAAAATATAGTGCCAATCCAAAATATAGTGCCACAAAATATAGTGACAGAAATACAGTGACATCAAATATAGTGACATCAAATATAGTGACAAAAATAGTGCACAAAATAAGTGCATCAAAAATATAGTGCCATAAAATATAGTGCCATCAAATATAGTGCATCAAAATATAGTGCATCAAATATAGTGCCATCAAAATATAGTGACAAAAATATAGTGCCAGAAATATGTGCATCAAAATATAGTGCCATCAAAATATAGTGCCATAAAAATATAGTGCCATCAAAATATAGTGACAGAAATACAGTGACATCAAAATATAGTGCCATCAAAATATAGTGCCATCAAAATATAGTGCCATCAAAATATAGTGCCATCAAAATATAGTGCCATCAAAATAGTGACAAAAATATAGTGACATCAAAATATAGTGCCATCAAAATATAGTGCCATCAAAATATAGTGCCATCAAAATATAGTGACAACAAATAAGTGCATCAAAATATAGTGCCATCAAAAATAGTGCCATCAAAATAGTGCCACAAAAATATAGTGCCATCAAAATATAGTGCCATCAAAATATAGTGCCATCAAAATATAGTGCCATCAAAATTATGACCAATATATGATCCAAATATATCCATCAGAATATAGTGGACAAAAATATAGTGACAGAAAATACAGTGACATCAAAATATAGTGCCATCAAAATAGTGACATCAAAATATAGTGACATCAAAATATAGTGCCATCAAAATATAGTGCCATCAAAATATAGTGACATCAAAATATAGTGCCATAAAAATAGTGCCATAAAAATATAGTGCCATAAAAATATAGTGCCATAAAAATATAGTGCCATCAAAATATAGTGACAAAAATATAGTGACATTAAAATATAGTGCCATCAAAATATAGTGCCATCAAAATATAGTGCCATTAAAATATAGTGACATCAAAATATAGTGCCATCAAAATATAGTGACAGAAATACAGTGACATCAAAATATAGTGACATCAAAATATAGTGCCATCAAAATATAGTGACATCAAAATATAGTGACATCAAAATATAGTGCCATCAAAATATAGTGCCATCAAAATATAGTGACATCAAAATGTAGTGACTTCAAAATATAGTGACATCAAAATATAGTGACAAAAATATAGTGACAAATACAGTGCCATCAAAATATAGTGCATCAAAATATAGTGCATCAATATAAACAAAAATATAGTGACATCAAAAGATAGTGCATAAAAATATAGTGCCATCAAAATATAGTGCCATCAAAATATAGTGCCATCAAAATTGTGCCATAAAAATACAGTGCCATCAAAATATAGTGCCATCAAAATATAGTGCCATCAAAATATAGTGACAAAAATATAGTGACAGAAATACAGTGCCATCAAAATATAGTGCCATCAAAATATAGTGCCATCAAAATATAGTGCCATCAAAATATAGTGCCATCAAAATATAGTGACATCAAAATAGTGCCACCAAAATATAGTGCCATCAAAATATAGTGCCATCAAAATATAGTGACAAAAATATAGTGACAGAAATATAGTGACATCAAAATATAGTGCCATAAAAATATAGTGACATCAAAATATAGTGACATAAAAATATAGTGACATCAAAATATAGTGACAAAAATATAGTGACAAATACAGTGCCATCAAAATATAGTGCCATCAAAATATAGTGCCATCAAAATATAGTGCCATCAAAATATAGTGCCATCAAAATATAGTGCCATCAAAATATAGTGCCATCAAAATATAGTGACATGAAAATATAGTGCCATTAAAATATACATCGATGAATAAACAAATGAATAATCAGGCCATCATTAATCACATTTAATCATTATTTAACCAAAAAGATAAATATAATAATAAATCAATTAGTGAATGTGCAAATAGGCCTAATGAGTTGAGGCATAAAAATAATGAATAATTTTTTTTTATTAGTTATTTCATCGATTGTATTTCCATAATTGTGTTCCCACGAAATCCTATTACTTTTTTATTTCTATGTAGCTTAAACTGCAGATCTCTCTCTCTCTCTCTCTCTCTCTCTCTCTCTCTCTCTCTCTCTCTCTCTCTCTCTCTCTCTCTCTCTCTCTCTCTCTCTCTCTCTTCCTTCTGAGTGGGTTTTTTTACATTAATTGTATACAGAGGAAGTGAGCAAAACAATTTTTTTTTTCTCTCTCTCTCTCTCTCTCCTCTCTCTCTCTCTCTCTCTCTCTCTCTCTCTCTCTTTTCTGAGTGAGTTTGGTCTTTCATATTCGCTGGTATTATGTGCATGCCCCTCTCTCTCTCTCTCTCCTCTCTCTCTCTCTCTCTCTCTCTCTCTCTCTCACACACACACACACACACTCTCACACACCCATTGCATAACATTACTATAAACAAGCAAAGTTATATTCAAAACATCTTACGCAAACCAGTAGTATATTTCCTGCATATTTCTCTTCTCAATTTCACTCTCTCACTTCCTTCGCTTTCTTATTTTCTTCTTCTCACTCATACATCCTTGCCTCCTTTCCCTCCTGTGTTACATTTCCCCTTACTCTGTCCTACGGGTGGGATGTCTTACAGGAGAAGAGAATAGTCCATCCTTAGAATATAGATTGCCCTTCCAATGTGTCTTCCGTCGCTCCGTAGTCTTCTTGTATTGGTCGGCGAAACTTGTGTAAAAAATAAAAAAGGAATTTGTTGTAATGGAAAGGGAGGGAGGGAGGGGGGAGAGGGAGAGGAGGAGAGGAGGGGGAGAGGAGGGGGGGAGAGAGGAGGGGTGGGGAGAGGGACGAGAGGGGAGGGAGATGTAGGAGAGTGGGAGGGGAGAGAGAGGAGAGAGGGAGGGGATGAAGATAGAGAGAGACAGATGGTGAGAGAGAAAGATACATAAATATACAATAAAAGAGAGAGATAAAGAAAGTGAGAGAGTGAGAGAGAGCCAGAGAGAGAGAGTGAGAGAAAAAAAACCATACAAGAGAGATAAAGAAATTGAGAGAGAGAGAGAGAGAGAGAGAGAGAGAGAGAGAGAGAGAGAGAGAGAGAGAGAGAAGAGAGAGGAGAGAGAGAGAGAGAGAGAGAGAGAGAGAGAGAGAGAGAGAGAGAGAAAAAAACATTCATATAAAAGATATATAAAGAAATTGAGAGATAGAGAGAGAGCGAGGGAAAACTTACACGTATAAACACACACACACACACAAGCTTGTCAATCCCGTCTTAGCACACTTAGAGTAAATCCGCTATAGACTGAAGGACATACTCAGTAGACTCAGTATAGAGAGCGGGGGGAATACCTAACCACTCAGCAAACCAATTAACAGTGAAAGGTAAAACGCTTCCCTTCCCTTCCCTCCCTTATCTTCCATCTCTATACCTTCTCTGCCCATCCTTTTAAACCAACACGCTTCCCTTCCCTCCCTTCCCTTCCCTTCCTTCCCTCCACCTAACCTAACCTCCCATCCTTTTCCCCGACTCGTATTCATTCCCTCTTTACCCAACACCTCTGCAGTAGTTCCCCCTTCATGCGTGTGTCCTTGTGGTGTTGAGTGATGAGTGGTGGTGGTGAGGTGGTGTGTGGTGAGTCAAGTGTGTGGTGACTGGATAGAGGTGATGCGTGTGTGGTGAGTCAAGTGTGTGATTTGGCGATTTGGGTGTGGCGATTGGAAAGTACTGTTTCGTGTGTACTCTCTCTCTCTCTCTATCTCTATCTCTCTCTCTCTCTCTCTCTCTCTCTCTCTCTCTCTCTCTCTCTCTCTCTCTCTCTCGGCATAATGATTTAAGCTGGTTTAGGTACGATAAAAAACAACACATCATTTCACTTTTCATTATCAAGGTCAGAGCAATTCATTTACACACACACACACACACACACACACACACACACACACACACACACACACACACACAATCCCAGTAGTCACGTAGCTTCAAAAATCAATCTAACCTATCATTAATTTTTTACCATTGATCAAGTGGGATTGTGTTCACCCTTCCCCCGGGACAAGAGCGGCACTGAACCCACACACCACCACCTCACGTTCCCACAGGAGTTATTACACCATGTTGCAATCACTGAAAACCAACACCTTTTTTTACTATTTTTTTATTCCCCGAAGCAAAATGTGTCTATTATTACTTTGCATCTTTTCTGGTGGTTCTCTGGAGTGTTGGGAGGCGAGGGTGTCTGTTCGTGTGTCTGTTAACGCGGGCGTGTGATTGTCTGTCAGGAGGTAGTGCCTTGTGCATCCCGGATTGGCGGTGTGAGGGGCGGAAGTGGGAGGAGGGGAAGAAGGAAGGAAGGAAGGAAGGAGGTAGGAGGGGCGAAGGAGAAGGGAAGGAGGACAGAGGAAGGAAGGAGGGAGGAGTGGAAGGAGTGAGGGGGGGCGAAGGAGGAAGGAAGGAGGGAGGAGTGGAAGGAGGAGAGGATGAAGGAGAAGGGAATGAAGGAGGAGCGAAGGAGGAAGGAGGGAAGGAGGAAGGAAGGATGGGTGAAGGAGGGAGACGGGGTTGAAGGAGAGCAGTCTGACGTATGAGTAAACAGCTTGTCTGGGTAGAGTAACGCGTTGCAGTATTTGGGTTAGCGAAGCAGATTGCCGCCACGCCTCGCTGCCTAGCAAAAATAAGACGCCATCACTTTGTTTACTCGCCGGGGATTTATGGCGGCAGCGTTTCCAAGATTGACTGACCATCTATTAAAAGTCATTGATCTAAGGTGTTGCATGGTCTAGAATGGCAATCTCAGTCCCACCGCGGGGAGAACTATGATGTTGCTTATAAGAAACGCCTGCCTCACCCTGCCTCGCCTTGCCTGCCTCACCCTGATCCCGCTATCTGCGTCCTGCCTCTCCTGATTATAGAGATCATAAAAGTAGTGTATAAGAGATATGAAAATGAACTAACCTAACCCCATGTTTTGACTCACTAACCTAACCTAATGTAAACTAACCCCACGTTTTGACTCACTAACCTAACCATGAAACTAACCCCGTTTGACTCTAACCTAACCTAATGAACTAACCCCACGTTTTTGACTCACTAACCTAACCTACATGTGAAACTAACCCCACGTTTTGACTCACTAACCTAACCTAATGTAAACTAACCCCACGTTTTGACTCACTAACCTAACCTCATTGAAACTAACCCCACGTTTTGACTCACTAACCTAACCTAATGTAAACTAACCCCACGTTTTGACTCACTAACCTAACCTAATGTAAACTAACCCCACGTTTTGACTCACTAACCTAACCTAATGTAAACTAACCCCACGTTTTGACTCACTAACCTAACCTCATTGAAACTAACCCCATGTTTTGACTCACTAACCTAACCTCATTGAAACTAACCCCACGTTTTGACTCACTAACCTAACCTCATTGAAACTAACCCCACGTTTTGACTCACTAACCTAACCTCATTGAAACTAACCCCACGTTTTGACTCACTAACCTAACCTCATTGAAACTAACCCCACGTTTTGACTCACTAACCTAACCTAATGTAAACTAACCCCACGTTTTAACCTCCTAATTAAAGTCAAAACCTCATCAAAAAGTGTCCGCGGCAAGGAAAAAAGAGGCGATGCAGGTCACAAGAGGAAGAAGAGTGAGGCGGACGTAAACACTACCCTCTCTTCTCCCTATAAACAACATTGCATATCCCCAAAAGTAATTATTTGCGACGGAAGCTCGGAGAGAGAAAGTATCCCAGAACCCAGTAAGATGAACAAAACCCATACTCCCAATTGTGTAGGGAAGTTTGGTACTGTAGTAAAATAAAGCCGCTGAGTGTATCGTAACTCCCTATTACGATAACGTTGATCGTGCTTCTATGCTCTTACTGTCTTTGTTACAGGGACTGGCAACTAGACGGGGCATTTAGTTACCTCTTGCTTTGCCCTTGGCCAGTCCTTTGTGAAGTAAACCAGAAAAATAATAGTACATACCGTTTTGTTGATGGAGTTTGGTCGTTTTTCCTCAGTGGGTATCGTTGTTCAGGCAGGGTACAACCGCCGCTCTGGAGGAGGAGAACAAGACAGTGTTAAGGAGTGTTATGCGTGTCCCCGCTGCCTCCCTGCGTCACACACTAAGGCGCGGTTAAGACTCGTGCTGCTCATAACCCCAGTGAGCCCGAAGCAGTGAATATGAAACAGTTTGTATATATGCCCGGCTATGTCATCAGATGGCGCTCGGTGACGGGAGGAGGAGGAGAGGGAAGAGTAGTAGGAAGAGGAACAGGAGGAGGAGGAGGAGGAAGACGAGGAGGAGGAGGAGAATAAGGAGGAGAAAAAACAGAAAAATGAGGAGGAAAAGGAAGAGAAAAACAGGAAGATGAGGAGAAACAGGAGGCGGAGGAAGAGGTGGAGGAGGAGGCAGAGGAAGGGGAGAAGGAGGAACAGGAGGAGGAGGAGGGTAAAAGGGGAATGACAGTGGTAGGGAAAGGGAACAAATACGCGAGTTGTCTTTTCTAAATCAACATAATAACTCGCACAAATGTCTAGGCTTAAAGATACCACGAGTACATTATTGATGAGTCTCCTGTACCCCCCCTCCCCCCCTCTTCCCCCCCCCTCTATAACCTTCCCCCCAGTCCTCTCCAATCACCCAGCGCCATCTACTAACACTGACACAATACACGCACGTACGTAAACTTTCTCGTACTCTTACTCTTTCGGATTCACTAGTTCAACATCACAA
>JACEEZ010021097.1:38898-46398 GCA_016584305.1 Chionoecetes opilio
GATGGAGAAAAGGGCCCCCAGAGAGAGAGGGGAAAAGAGGGGGAGAGGGAGAGGAAAAGAAGAGAGAAGAGAGAGGGGAGAGAGGGGAGAGGGAGAAAGAGGGGGAGGAGAGGAGAGGGGAAGAAGGGGAGGAAAGGGAGAAAAGAGAGGAGAGAAAAAAAAAAAAATTGAGATTGTTAAAATATTCGTGTATTCGATTTTTTGTGAGAGAGAAAAAAAAAAGGAAAAGAGGAAGAGAGGGAGGGAGAGAAGGGGAGGGGAGGAGAGAGAGGGAGAAAAAGAGAAAAAGAGGGAGAGAAAAGAGAGGGGGAGAGGGGAGAGAAAAAGGGGGGAGGGGGAGAAAAGGGGGAGAGAAAAGGGGGGAGGAGAGAGAAAAGAAAAGGGGGAAGAGAGAGAGAGAAGGAAAAGGAAAAGAGAGAGAGAGAGGGTGGGGATGGGGGGGGGGGGAGAAAGGGAAGGGGAGGGGAGAGAAAAACGAAAAAGGGGAGAGCCCCACCTCGAGAGGGGAAAAGGGGAGGAAAAAAGAAAAGGAGAGAAGAGACGGGGGAGAAGAGAGAGAAGAAAAAACAAAAGGGTTTAGATGGGGTTAAAATTTCGTTATATTTCGATTTTTTGTGGACGAGAGAGAGAGGAAAAGAGAGGAGAGAGAGGGAGACGGGTGAAAGGGGGAGAGAAGAGAAGGAGAAATTTTGGGAGGCCCCCGGGGGGGGGGGGGGGGAGAGAGGATTTTGAGAGAGAGAAGAGGGGAGAAGGGAGATTTCCCTTTTTAGAGATAAATTAAAAAAGGAAAGAGCCCGGGCCCTTTTCAAACACCCCTTTAAAAAAAAAAAAAATTAATAATTACAATATTTCCCACACCTCCCCCCAAAAAATCACAACCTCATGACGTCACAGAAAACCTTGGGTGACGCACCCCCCTCCCATTGTGGGCGTCACCAATGTGTACTGAAACCCCAAAAAACCCCAAAAAGAGATCCAAATCAAATAGGTTCGATCCTTCCTTTTAATAAATTTGTGGTGCTCAAACCCATGAACAACATTTAACGGACTTCTTTTTAAAATTTTGTTTTGACTTTATTAGACGTGCAATAAAATTACAATAAGAGGAAAGGAGGAGAGAGAGAGAAGCCCCAGGGGAGAGAGAAAGGGGAGAGAAGAGAGAGAGAGGGAGAGAGAGAAGGAGAGGGGGAAGAGCAAGAGGAAGGGGAGAGAGAGAGAAGAGGAGAGAGAGGGGAGAAAAGAGAGAGAAGAGAGAGAGGGGGAGAGAGAGAAAAAAAAAGGAAAAAAAGCAGCAAACGGAAATAAAAACTCATGGAAGGGCATAAAATACGGGGGGAAGGGGAGAAGAAGAAGAGAAGAAAAGGGGGCATGGAAAAAAGGGGAGAGAAAGAAGGGGGGGAAGGAAAGGGGGGGAAGAAGGGGGGTAGAGAGAAGGGGAAAAGAAGGGGGAGAGAAGGGGGGGGAACAGGAGAAGGGGGAAGGGGGGGATGGAGAGCGAGAGAGAAGGAAGGGGGAGAGAAACCAAAGAGAGAGAAGGGGAAAAAGGGGGGAAGGGGAGAGAGAGACTTAAATGCCAAAAAGGGGAAAGTGCCCGACATCCCGAGGCCAATGGCATAAGAGAGAAGGGAGAGAAAAGAAGGAAGGGGAGAGAGAGATGAAGGGGGGGGAGAGGATTGGGTTTGGGGAGAAAGAGAGAGAAGGGGAAGGGGGAGAAGGAAAAAGGGGAAAAGGGGAGGGGGAGAGAGAGAGAGGAAAAGAGGGTTAAAAAAGAAATGAAAAGAATATGGGGCGAAACGTATTTAAAAAAAAAGTAAAAGGGAAATTTTTAAAAAACAAAAAAGAAAAAAATTTAGAAAATTAAAAACCCCCCAAAAGAAAAAAACGAAAGATATGGAGTGAGGAAGGGAAAAAAAAAAGAAGAAGAGGAGGAGAGGGGGGGAGAAAGAGGGAGAGAGGAAGAGGGGAGAGAGAGAGAGAAGAGGGAAGAGAGAAAAGAAAAAAAAGAGAGGGAGAGAGGGGAGAAGAGGAGAGAGAAAGGAGGGGGGAGGGAGAGGGAGAGAAGAAGAGGAGAGGGTTTGGGGGATAGAGGAGAGGGGAGGAGAAAAAGGGAAGAAAAAGAAATAAAGAACCCCGGAAATTTTTTCCCTTAAGGGGGGAAAAATGGAAAGGAAAAAGGGGAAGGAGGAAGGGAAGGAGGAAGGAGGAGGAGGAGGAGGGGAGGGGGAGGAATGGGGGAAAATTTGAACCTTTGAAAAAAAATGAAAGGGAAATTAAAAAACAAAAAAAAAAAAATTGTTTTTTTAAATAAAACCAAAACTGAAAAAAAAAAAATAAAAAGAAAAAATTTAAAACAAAACTAGAGTTTTTTTTTTTTTTTTAGGGGGGGAGGGGGAGGGAGAGACGGAGGAGAGGGAAGGAGGGGGGAAAAAGGGAAGGGGGGAGGAAGAGAGGGAGGAAGGAGGGAGGGAGGGGAGAGAGGGGAGAGGGAGAGAGGAAAAGGAGAGAGAGCAGAGGGAAGGGGCAGGGGGAAGAGAGGACAAATAAAACCGGAAACCTTTCGGGGTTTATAAATTTAGGGAAAAACAAGCCAGGAAAGGAAAGGAGGGAGGGGAAGGGGAGGGGAGGGGGGAGGGGGGGGAGGGGGAGAGAGAAGGGGAGGGGGAGAAGAAAAGGAGAAAAGGGGGAAGGGAGGAGGGGATGGAGAGGGGGGAGAGGGGGAAGGGGAGAGGGCGAGGGAGAGACGGGGAGAAAAGGGAAAAAGGGGGGAGGGGGCCGGGGGAGAGAAACAAAAGAGGGGACAAAGGGGAAACCAAAAAAGGGGAAAGGGGCAAATAAAAGGGGGGGCCCTTTTTCCTTTCCTTTCGTCTTCCCCCTCCCTGGGGGGGTCTTTCTCTCTTTTGCTCCTGGGGCCTCCGGGGGTCTCTCCTCTCCCCCAAAACTGGGGGGGGGAAACAAAATTCCCCAAAAAAAACCCCCCAACTTAAAAACAAACAAAGGGGGGCCCATAAAAAATTTTGGGGGGGGGGGGGGGGGGGGGGGGGGGGGGGGAAAAAAAAAAAAAAAAAAAAAATTTCTCCTCCCCTCACCCAACCCCTTTTTTTTCCTTTTTCCTCCTTCCCCCCAAAAAAAACCCCCCCAAAAAAAAAAAAAAAAAAAAAAAAAAAAAAAAAAAACTTTCCCCTTTCCCTCCCCCTTTTTTTCCCCCCCATTTTTTTTTTTTTCCTCCCCCTTTTCCTTCCCTAAAAATTTTATTTGAAAGAACCCCCCCCCCCCTCCTAACCCCCCCCCCCTTGTTTCCCCCCCTACCCCCCCACCCCGGTGGGAGGGGGAGGCCGGGGGGAGGGCCCTGGGTGGAGGGGGGAGGCAGGGGGAAAGAGGAGAGAATTTATGGGGATAGGGAGGGCAAAGATGGTAGTTGGGGGGGGTGGTGGGGTTTGGCCCAAAAATCTAAAAACCGGTGTCAATTATTTCTTTTTCACGAAAAGGAAAAAAAAAGGGTTTGAAAAAGGGGTTTAAAGGGGGAACCCCTATGCGATAAGGTGGAGGGGGGGAGGAAATAAAGGGGGGGAGGGGGAGGGAAAGGGGAAAGGTTAAAGGGGGGGGGGAGGGAAAGGGGAAAAAAAGGAGGGGGGGGGGGAAGGGGGAGGGGGGAGGGAGGAAAAGGGGGGGACGGGAGGAGGGGAAAAGGGAGGAAGGAGGGGAAAAGGTTTTAGAAGGGGGGGAGGGAAAAGGAAAAGGGGAAAGGGGGGGAGGGGGAAAGGGAAAGGGGGAAAAAGGGGGGGGGAAGGGAAAAAGGGAAGGAAAGGGGGGAAAAGGGAGGGGGGGAAAAGGGGGGAAGGTAAAGGGGGCGGGGGAAAGTGGTTAATGGAGGGAGGGGACTTGGGGGGTAAATTTTAGTCGAGGGTTGATAGATTAAGAAATTTAAACACCCGGGGGCCGGGGGGTTTTTTGTTAAAAAAAAAGTGAGTTTGTTTTTGTGTGTTTTGTGGGGGTGTGTGGTTGGGGGTGTGTTTTGTGTGTTGGGTTGGGGTGTGGGTGTGTGTTGTGGGGTGTGTGTTTTCATGAATTGAAAACATTAACCCCCCCTCCACACAAAAACAAAACATATAATACATTTACCACAAAAAGTTTTTTTAAAACATAATTAAAAATAATGGGCGAATTTTAAACCCCAAAAGCACACACATTTATCCATATATTTAAAAACAAACAAAACAAAATAAATTCCCCTTACAGCGCAAGGGCACAAAAAAGGAAAGACAGGCAAAAAACAAACCAAAAGGGCAGATCAATAAACGACAGACAGGAACCCGAAAGACAAATATAGACAGAAAGACGGGAAATTTGGGGTTGGAAAACGGGTGTTACAATAGGGAAATTTTTACAAAAAATCCCTTCCCCCCGTGACTGGGGCCCCGTTCCCATATTCCCAGGGGGAGAGAGAGAGGGAGGAGAGACGAAGGGGAGAGAGAGGGGGAGAAAGGGGGGATGAGAGGGGAGAGCGGGGAGAAGAGAGAGAGAGTTAAAATAGCCCCTAAAGGCATCCCGGGTGCCTCTTCCCTCCACCCTTTTAAACTCCAATTTCTCTTTTTTCCCTCCCTTCCCCATTCCAAATTCCCCTTTCCCCCCCGTCCCTCCCCTAAAATTCCCTTTTTCCTCATTTCCCCCTCCGGGCACCAGTTTTTTCCCCCCTTTCCCCTTTCCCTCCCTCATCCCAACCCCCTTGGAAAACCAGTTGTTTCCCCTCTTCCCCTTTTCCCCCCATCATCCCACTTTTCCCGACACGTTTTTCCCCCACAGTACCCGATTTAAGGAGGGGAAGGAAGGGCAAGGGCAGGGGAAAACGACTTTCCCAATTTGTCACGGCAAATTTTTCATAATACGACTGGTCTTGATGGCACAATAAAGAGGAAGGTTTGGGCAAAAGGGGGAATCGGGGGCGTGGAAAAAAGGGAGGATAAAAAGGGTTTACCCTTGGGAAAAGGGGAAAACCAAAAGCCCCTTAGATGAAAAAGGGGGGTTTAATTTGAGGGTTTGTGTGAGTTAAAATAGAAAAGAGAAAAAAAAGGGAAAGGATAGAGAGGGGGAAAGTTTTTTTGGGGAAAAGAGGGGAGAGAGAGAATGGTTTGGGGGAAAGGTTGTGAAAGGGGGGGGAAGAGGGGAAGGGGAGAAGGTTTTCGCTCTGGGGGGAAAAAAAAAAGGGATGAGGGGTTTTAAAAGAAAAAGAAGGGGGGGAAAAGAAGATGGGGTTTGAAGTTATGGAGGGTGGTTTAGGAGGCGGGGGGGGGGTGGTGGGGGGGAGAGAGGAAAAGAGGGGAGGGGGAGAGGGGAGGAGGGGAGGGGGAAAGGGAAAAGGGGGAGGAGTTTGATGAAGAGAAAAAAACGGGAAAACCCCGGCAAAAAAGAAAAATTTTAGAGAAAAACCCCCCGGGGGGAAAAAGGAGAGGAGGACGGGGCAAGAGGGGAAAAAAAAAATGAAGGGAAAAAGAGGAAAAAAAAAAAAAAAATGAATATGAGGAAATTTGAAGAAAAGAGGAAAATAAATATGAGAAAAATGAGGAAAAGAGGTAAATAAATATGAGGAAAATGAGGAAAAGAGGAAAATAAATATGAGGAAAATGAGGAAAAGAGGAAAATAAATATGAGGAAAATGAGGAAAAGAGGTAAATAAATATGAGGAAAATGAGGAAAAGAGAAAAATAAATAGGAGGAAAAAAGAGGGAAAAGGGAAAAAATGAAGAAAAAAAAAAGGAGGAAAAAAAGGGAACGGAAAGGGGTTGACTTAACGATTTATACTTTAAAAAGGGGGTTTAAAGACTTTTTTCTGCATCTGATAGTTTATTTGAAAATTAGGGGTTATATATACCTTACTTTTCATTTTTCGCAATTTATTTTTAAAAAAACCATTTTATTTGCCCATTTGATGCAATTTACCTACATCACGTTGTTTTGAGAAAAATAAGAACATGAGAAAAAAAGGAAGCTTTAAAAAGGCCCGCGAGGGGGCCTAAAAAGTTGGTAGTTTCCCCGAGTTCAAAATGTTTGCTATATTGCTTTTTCCGCCCCAATTTAGTTCATCGCAAAATTTTAATATTTTAGGATACAAGCCCGCAGTCGACATGGTTTATTGTCAGGAAGAGTTGGGGACCCAAGAACCCAAACCCCGGGGGCAAACCCAAGACCCCCAACCCCGGGGGGCAAGACCCCCAAAACCGAACCCGGAGGCAAAAAACCCAAAAAACCGGGGAAACCCCGGGGGAAGACCCAAAAACCCCAACCCCGGGGGCAAGGGCCCCAAAAACCCCAAAACCGGGGGCAAGAACCCCAAAACCGAAAAACCCCGGGGGCAGAACCCCAAGGGGCCAAACCCCGGGGGCAAAAACCCCAAAACCAAACCCGGAGGAAAAACCCAAGACCCCCAAAAAAACCCGGAGGCAAAAAACCCAAAAACCGAAAACCCCGGGGGCAAGACCCAAAAACCGAAACCCGGGGGGCCCAAAACCCCAAAACCCAACCCCGGGGGAAAAAAGAAAGGGAAAAGGGGAAGGGGGTTTAACATGAGGGGAAAAAGGGGGAAAAAGGAGAAAAAAGGGAAAAGGGGGGAAAGGGGGAGGGGAGGGAAAGGGGGAGGGAGGAGGGGGAAGGGGGGAAGGAGGGGGAAGGAAGGAGGGGGGGAGGAGGAGGAGGAGGGGAGGAGGGGGGGAGGGGAGGAGGAGGAGGAGGAGGAGGAAGGGGGAGGGGGAAGCACCCACCAGTAAAAAGGAAATCCAACTTAAAAAAAAAAGCAAAACGGGAAAAAGCAAGAGGGGAAAAAGGCAATTTTTAAAAAAGGAAAAAAAAAGAGGGGAAAAAAAGGGGAAAGGGGGGAAAGGGGAAAAAAATATCGGAAAAAAAGGGCGGGTTTAAGGGGCCGGGGGGGGTGGGGTGAACCTGGGGCGGGGGGGCGGGGGGGGGGTTTAAGGGGCCGGGGGCGTGGGGGGGGCCCTGGGTTGGGGGGTTTGGGGGGGGTCCCGATGGGCCCCTTGCAAAAATCTTTTCCCAAAAGAAAACCCCCGACAGTTGATTTCGACCCCCGCTGCGGGGGAGGGGGGAGAGGGAGGGGATGGGGAGGAGAGAGGGGAGAAGGGACGAGAGAGAGGGAGGGGGAGGAGGAGAGAGAGAGGGAGAGAGGGAGGAAAAGGGGAGAGAGGGGGGAGGAGAGAGAGCGAGGGGAGAAAAGAAGGAAAAGGGGAGAGGGGGAGAGAGAGAGAGAGAGAGGAGAAAGGGGAAAAAAGGGGGGGATGGTTTAAAAGGGAAAGGAAGGTGATTGGGGTTTTTATAAAAACTTTTCCTTTTCCCCCCCTCCTCCCCCCTTTTCCACCCCCAACCCCCGCTTTAATCGTAGTATAAAAATCTCCTTCACCTCCTCCTCCTCCTCCTCTTCTTCCTCCTTCCCCTTAAAATTTTCCCCATTACCTACCCTCTTCCCCCCCTCCTCCTCCCCCCCTCCTCCTCCCCCTC
>JACEEZ010021097.1:53898-61398 GCA_016584305.1 Chionoecetes opilio
TGGGGATGATTCACACACACACACACACACACACACACACACAGACAGACAGACAGACAGACAGACAGACACACACACACAATGGAAATGGAAAGATGGAAGTGGGCAGTAGCAAAAGAGACAGAGAGGAAAGTATTCGATGGGAAACGAATGGATAATCAAAACAAAGGTCGAAAAAGATCTGGGAGTCTGGATTAAGGACAATTTGTCACCAGAGAAGCATATAAACAAGATCACAGGAGATACATACCAGTTGCTGAGGAATATAAGAATGGCATTCAAATATCTGGATGAAGAGATGATCAAGAAATTGATAACATCTCTGATTCGACCAAGGTTGGAATATGCGGCAGTGATTGGGTCACCACATAAAAAGAAGGATATAAGGAAGATTGAGAGAATACAAAGAGCAGCCACAAAAATGGCTCCAAGCCTGAGAGATTTACCATATGAGGAAAGACTTTCAAGACTAAAACTCCCAACACTTGAGAAAAGAAGAGAAAGAGGAGATTTTATAGCAGTGTATAAAGCATCAATGGGTCTGGAAAAAATTGATAGAAATGATCTGTTTGTGTGGGACGACAGAAGTACAAGAGGTCATGAGAAGAAATTGAAAAGGACAACATGCAAGAGGGACATAAAAAAATACAGCTTCCCGTATAGAAGCCTAGAAGCCTGGAACAACCTTGATGCAAAAGTGATTAATGCAAGAAGTATTCAGGACTTCAAAGGCAAACTGGATAATAGTAGATTTGGAGACGGGACAGTACGAGCATAACTCTTTTCCTGTATGTTACAACTAGGTAAATACAACTAGGTAAATACAACTAGGTAAATACATACACACACACACACACACATGCACGCAGAAAGTTAAAAATAAGTAGAGGATTAAGTCAGAATGTAAGGTTAGTGATTTAAACAAAGAAAAAGATACAAAACAAGAAAAGAAAAACAAGTACAAGAACAATAACAAGACCTGACCACCACCACCACACCTGTACACTGATTATCGCTGCACACCTGTCACACACACACACACACACACACACAATATCCATCATCCCTTCGACCAAGCAACAGGTAAAGGTGACGTACACACACACACACACACACACACACACACACACACACTACACCACATAAACACACACACACACACACATACACTTTCCATCATACTCTAAAGCAACATTCATTAGATTTTAACAAGATTAAACTCTCTCTCTCTCTCTCTCTAAGTGCCACAATACATTCCATTTTAGCATCTCTTTTTTTTCTCGTCCATTCCTTCCTTTTTTTGCCCACAGTCTCCACACACGAAGGCAAATCCGTGTGTGGCCTGAGCTTGTTTTCCCACCGTCTGCATGCTAAGAGAGAGAGAGAGAGAGAGAGAGAGAGAGAGAGAGAGAGAGAGAGAGAGAGAGAGAGAGAGAGAGAGAGAGAGTTCAGTTGTCTCTAGTCCCTTTCTTCTTTATTTTCCCTTCATATTATTACTATCATCATTATCATCATCATCATCATCATCATTAATTTTCAACCATGTCACGCGCACAAATTACAATGATTATAAATACAATGATTATTTAGCTTCCCTTTTCGAGATACAATGACTAGCTTCCCTTTTCGAAATACAATGACTAGCTTGCCTTTTCGAAATACAATGACTAGCTTCCCTTTTCGAAATACAATGATTAGCTTGCCTTTTCGAAATACAATGACTAGCTTGCCTTTTCGAATACAATGACTAGCTTGCCCTTTTCGAAATACAATGACTAGCTTCCCTTTTCGAATACATGACTAGCTTGCCTTTTCGAAATACAATGATTAGCTTGCCTTTTCGAAATACAATGACTAGCTTGCCTTTTCGAAATACAATGACTAGCTTGCCTTTTCGAAATACAATGACTAGCTTCCCTTTTCGAAATACAATGACTAGCTTGCCTTTTCGAAATACAATGACTAGCTTCCCTTTTCGAAATACAATGACTAGCTTGCCTTTTCGAAATACAATGACTAGCTTCCCTTTTCGAAATACAATGACTAGCTTCCCTTTTCGAAATACAATGACTAGCTTGCCTTTTCGAAATACAATGACTAGCTTCCCTTTTCGAAATACAATGACTAGCTTCCCTTTTCGAAATACAATGACTAGCTTGCCTTTTCGAAATACAATGACTAGCTTGCCTTTTTGAAATACAATGACTAGCTTGCCTTTTCGAAATACAATGACTAGCTTCCCTTTTCGAAATACAATGACTAGCTTGCCTTTTCGAAATACAATGACTAGCTTGCCTTTTTGAAATACAATGACTAGCTTCCCTTTTCGAAATACAATGACTAGCTTGCCTTTTTGAAATACAATGACTAGCTTGCCTTTCCGAAATACAATGACTAGCTTGCCTTTTCGAGATACAATGATTAACTTCCCTTTTCGAGATACAATGACTAGCTTGCCTTTTTGAAATACAATGACTAGCTTGCCTTTTCGAAATACAATGATTAGCTTGCCTTTTCGAAATACAATGACTAGCTTGCCTTTTCGAAATACAATGACTAGCTTGCCTTTTCGAAATACAATGATTAGCTTGTCTTTTCGAGATACAATGACTAGCTTGCCTTTTCGAGATACAATGACTAGCTTCCCTTTTCGAAATACAATGACTAGCTTGCCTTTTCGAAATACAATGACTAGCTTGCCTTTTCGAAATACAATGACTAGCTTGCCTTTTCGAAATACAATGACTAGCTTGCCTTTTCGAAATACAATGACTAGCTTGCCTTTTCGAAATACAATGATTAGCTTGCCTTTTCGAAATACAATGATTGGCTTGCCTTTTCGAGATACAATGACTAGCTTGCCTTTTCGAAATACAATGATTAGCTTGCCTTTTCGAAATACAATGACTAGCTTGCCTTTTCGAGATACAATGATTAGCTTGTCTTTTCGAAATACAATGACTAGCTTGCCTTTTCGAAATACAATGACTAGCTTCCCTTTTCGAAATACAATGATTAGCTTGCCTTTTCGAGATACAATGATTAGCTTCCCTTTTCGAAATACAATGACTAGCTTGCCTTTTCGAAATACAATGACTAGCTTGCCTTTTCGAGATACAATGATTAGCTTGCCTTTTCGAAATACAATGACTAGCTTGCCTTTTCGAGATACAATGATTAGCTTCCCTTTTCGAAATACAATGACTAGCTTGCCTTTTCGAAATACAATGATTAGCTTGCCTTTTCGAAATACAATGACTAGCTTGCCTTTTCGAAATACAATGATTAGCTTGCCTTTTCGAAATACAATGACTAGCTTCCCTTTTCGAAATACAATGACTAGCTTGCCTTTTCGAAATACAATGATTAGCTTGCCTTTTCGAAATACAATGACTAGCTTGCCTTTTCGAAATACAATGATTAGCTTCCCTTTTCGAAATACAATGACTAGCTTCCCTTTTCGAAATACAATGATTAGCTTGCCTTTTCGAAATACAATGACTAGCTACCTTTTCGAAATACAATGATTAGCTTGCCTTTTCGAAATACAATGATTAGCTTGTCTTTTCGAAATACAATGATTAGCTTGCCTTTTCGAAATACAATGATTAGCTTGCCTTTTCGAAATACAATGACTAGCTTGCCTTTTCGAGATACAATGACTAGCTTGCCTTTTCGAAATACAATGACTAGCTTGCCTTTTCGAAATACAATGACTAGCTTACCTTTTCCAATCCCTAACCAATCAACAAGGCAGAGTAAGCTGGGAACCAATCACAAGAGTCCCCTTCGTTCTCCCCTCCAATCAGATGACGCCTAACCAATCCTCTAACTACCAATCACAACATGGGCAAAATATATAGTTTCCTGACTGTTAATTGATTGTAGCATTTTACTGGTGATGGAAGCTCTCTCTCTCTCTCTCTCTCTCTCTCTCTCTCTCTACTCTCTCTCTCCTCTCTCTCCTCTCTCTTCTCTCTCTCTCTCTCTTGTTGAACCGCTACACACCACACACACACACACAACGGTCGTGGTGTAGTATCCATTGTATGACAGAAAACATTACACACAACCCACACACCTCTCTCTCTCTCTCTCTCTCTCTCTCTCTCTCTCTCTCTTTCTCGTCTCTCTCCTCTCGCCCCCAGGGGGCAAGGTTGGTAGAGAGTGTTACCAATGATGCAAAAACGTCCCGTGCATTCGGTCAGCGGTTCGAGTCCGCCTAGTTCATGCTGACGTGTGCGCCTTTGTCTAGTCATAACCTTTAGTGGTACTTGCAAGTGTCTAGATAGGATGAAAATCTTATCTTATCTTCTCTCTCTCTCTCTCTCTCTCTCATATTGTTGTTATGATCCTACATGAATGAAAAAATAATGAAGGAGAAAAAAATAGTAGCACAGATAGAAGGAATGAAGGAAAGGCGAGATATGAAGGAAGTGATGGATGAAGGAAGGAAGGAAGGAAGCAAAGGGAGGAAGGAAGGAAAATAGAACGCAAAGAAGAATGAAAATAAGAGAGGAAAGAAAGAATAGATAGAACATAGAATGAGGGAAAGGGAAATGAAAGAAAAATAATGAAAATAACAAGAAAAAAAAACTGCAACTCGGTAAAAAAAAGAAAAAAAAAAAAAAAAAAAAAAAAAAAAAAAAACCGTATGATTAAAGAATAGAGTAAAAAAAAATATATATAAAAATTCAAAAGACAAAAAAAAAAAAAACCATATTTTGAGGCTTAGATCAGAGAGAGTTATTTTGTCCCTTTAAACCTCCTAGCAAACCCAGCCACTATCCTGACACACCAGCGGGTTAAGTCACCATAAACCCTGGTAAAGGCTTGAACCAGATGAACAACAGGATAGGTGATTCGTTTTACCCCTTCCTACCCTATCCCCTCCCCCACCCTACCCTTTCTCTCCCCTTCCCTTCCCCCTACCTCCTTCCCCAACCCAATCCCCTCTCCCACCCCTCCCATCATTCCCCTCACCAACCCCAACCCCTTTCACACACCTCCCCTCAACCCATCTCCCTCTCCAACCCTCCCCCTCAACCCATCTCCCTCTCAACCCTCCCCATCAACCTATCTCCCTCTCCAACCCTCTCCCTCAACCCAACTCCCTTCCCCTCAACCCAACTCCCCCCTCCTCCCATCCTACACCCCCTCCCTCACCCCTCCATGAAGTCTCCCCCCCGTATCACCGAAACTTCATGATTCAGACGGAGAGTTGAAAAAAAATGAGACCAAAATACATCACGTTTTTACAGGAATGTCTAAAATAGTTTGTTATTATTGTTATTTTGTTTCCACGGATTTGAAACTGGCTGGGGAGAGAGAGAGAGAGAGAGAGAGAGAGAGAGAGAGAGAGAGAGAGAGAGAGAGAGAGAGAGAGAGAGAGAGAGAGAGAGAGAGAGAGAGAGAGAATCATTGCATGGGGAGGCTTGGAAGCAGTGAAGCGTGGTATTGGGTATAAACTGTACGAAATAATTGAGATGAAACGGCTTCCAATACACACACACACATATACAAACACGAAAACACACACACACACACACACACAAACACACACAGAGTAGATGTTTTCCCACTGTAGACAGAACAAAAGTTAGCGAGATCCACTTTTTCTCAACAGCCTAAAATTTCTCCTAACTAAACCTGGGCATTCCCCGGACCCTGACACGCGCCATCCCTGTCAGTGCTATGGAGGTCAGGTCAGTGGTCCATGTCCTCAATACCCGAGGTCATACCCACCATTTGTATATATATATATTAGCATAGGCTTAATTAGTTATCATATTAGGTGTGACAATACGTCTACACAACAGAACTTTCACCTTAGCTCATTCGTCCTGGGCTATAAACACACACAGTCAGGCCAGTTTTATATGTGGGGACCATTGTCTTATGTGTGCTCTCTCTCTCTCTCTCTCTCTCTCTCTCTCTCTCTCTCTCTCTCTCTCTCTCTCTCTCTCTCTCTCTCTCTCTCTCTCTCTCTCTCTCTGTCACACACACACACACATACACATCCGGGACAATTTAGAGCAGAGGTTAGATTAGTTTACTAGGGCCCAATCCTTCTCCTCCTCCTCCTCCTCCTCCTCCTCTTCCTCCTCCTCCTCAATAAACATAGCGGTCGGAGAAGTGTGTACCCTCTCCCACGTCCCTCCACTTGTCTACATAACTCTCTCTCTCTCTCTCTCTCTCTCTCTCTCTCTCTCTCTCTCTCTCTCTCTCTCTCTCTCTCTCTCTCATCAAAACACTTCTCCAATCTCTTGTTCCTGCCAACTCTCTCTTCTCCTCCTGACTTACCAGCTTTCTCACCACACTTTTTCCCCCATCTTTTCTCATCCCTTCCCTGAGTTCCCTCCTCCACCTAGCATCCTTCCCTTCATCCCTCCCCTCCCTCCTTCCCTCCCTCCCCTCCCTCCCTCCCTCCCTCTCTCCCTCCCTCCCTCCCTCTCTCTTCCACCGTGTCGAGAGCACGAGTGATGTGTCTCAAGCCTTTTGAAAACTTAGGTTCACGAAGAAGTAGTTGGTTGGTCCACGTTCCTCCCCCAAACCAGTCTACCAGTCAGTCAGTCAGTCAACCAGCCAGTTAGTCAGTCAGTCAGTCAGCCAGTTAGTCAATCACTCAGCCAGTCAACCATTTGGCCAGTCAGGCAGTCAGTCAAGTCCACCAGTCCTTCAGTTAATCACTCAGCCAGTCAGTCAGTCAACCAGTTAGCCAGTCAACCAGCCAGTTAACCAGTCAATCAGTCAACTAGTCAGCCAGTCAGTCTACCGTTACGTCACTTTGTTTTTATTTTTTATCAGAAGGGGAAGAATAAGCTTGTCAATATATTCAGTCATTCAGTTAATCACCAAAAGAGGTAATCAGGCAGTTAGTCAGTCAGTCAGTCAGTCAGTCAGTCAGCCAGCCAGCCAGTATAAGTATTCATGCATTGTGTTTTCCAACCCTATTATGACAAAAAATACTTTCAAGAGAGCAACACCAACACACATCAACGAATCAAAGCGGATCCAACCCCTGAAGAACGCCACCTCCCTTTTCTCTTTACGAGCTACCAAACAACAGCCTATTTTCCTCACTTCCAAAACCATTCCTAACTTTCCTTACAGCTATTTCCTTCATGTATACAATGAGTCAATATAATATAGAGACTTTAGACATTATATGAACCTCTTCACACCCAAATCTTAACCTTTGCTATATAAAATCGTCTGTTTGTAGCCATGAAGTACAAAAAATAACTGAATCTACCCAATGATTTAGTCGACAAGGATATTAAACAGGTCATAGCTATAAAATAATGCTTATAGTCACTAAAAAATCGTCCCATGGTACCCAAATTACAATGGAAATTTCGTTCTGGGTCTCAAGGGGTTAACACTACTAAAGTAACACAACTCAGTAAGTCAAGTAGTGAACAAAGTGGTAACGTTTATGTTCATACCAGTTAAGCAATGTCCCATTTTCTTTAAGACAAACACCACCTAAAGAAAACT
>JACEEZ010021097.1:71398-86398 GCA_016584305.1 Chionoecetes opilio
CAGGTGTAGGAGCAGAGGTAGGAGAGAGAGAGAGAGAGAGAGAGGAGAGAGAGAGAGAGAGAGGAGAGAGAGAGAGGAGAGAGAGAGAGAGAGAGAGCGAGAGAGAGAGAGAGAGAGAGAGAGGAGAGGAGAGAGAGGAGATGAGAGAGAGAGAGAGAGAGAGAGAGGTGAGAAAGGGGGGTTCAGCCCAGGTGTGTGTGTGTGTGTGTGTGTGTGTGTGTGTGTGTGTGTGTGTGTGCGTGTGTGTGTGTATGTGTGGTGTATGTGGTGTGTGTGTGTGTGTGTGTGTGTGTGTGTGTGTGTGTGTGGGTGCTTACCTACCATTACTTGCATTTTAAAGGGGGCGACCATAATCAGCTGTCTCACCCCCCCACCCTCTACCCCCATCACCCCCACAACTGACACCCCAACCCCTCACCCACCCCCCACCTGACACCTGGGTACTGTTATATACGACACCTTAATTAATGCACACCTGCTGTCCCCTCCCCCCCCTGCTTACCCCCCTCCCTCCCCCTCTCCCCCCCCCTACCCTTAAGCCACTCTCACGCCACAGGTAAACACAGGTGAGGGAAAGTTAATGGAGAATTTATGAATATTAGCGATAGATGCAAAATAAAGGAGAAGAAAAAAACTATATATATATACACTAGTAGTATAGTGACGTTGACAAATTTTAGTATTTTGTGTATGTAGTATAAGTAATAAATCAAGGCAAATCGTATGACGTGATACAGTAAGGGGAGAGCGGGGCAGGTTGCATCATGGCCTCTAACTCGCATGTTATCATCACACGTACATCGTCTTAATACTACTACTATATACTACTACTATACTACTATACTACTATAAACTACTATATACTACTACTAAAACTACTACTATACTACTACTACTACTACTATAAAACTACTACTACTATACTACTATAAATACTACTACTACTACTACAACTACAACAATAATAATAATAAAAAAGTTAATGCGAGTTAGAGGCAATGATGCAACCTACCCTCGATGCAACCTGCCCCGCTCTCCCCTAAATGAAGAAAAAAGCAAGGATACTTATAGAGAATTTATGAAGGCTAGGGATAGGAAATAAAACTAAGGATAAATAGAAATATAAACACAGTGACATCGAGAAATTGATGTATTTTTTTAGGTGTCAATCATAAATAAATTAAAATAATGATATTGATACACCTAATAACAAAACAACAGGGATCATGGATGTATTAAAGTTCTCTCTCTATAGTATATATTATTTAGGGATACAAAAATATAATGAGTCAGGGAAAACATGAAGTAACATTAAGAAATTTGAACTTTTTTGTGAGTGTCTAAGAAATCAAAAAATGAAAAAAAAATATTGATTTTTTTTTTTTTTTTTTGACACCAAGAAGAAAAAAAAGCAGTGATCATGGAATTCAAAGTTCTCTCTACGTATCTATTATCTTTATATATTCATTTATTATCTATTGTTATTATATATTACTGTTTTTGTGAGGGGAATCTACCACAAAGAAATATTTCCCAAAGACGGACAGTAGCGGGTCGTGTTTGGGGTGAAAACCGACAGTGGACGGACAGAAGGGACAATAACGCCGACAGATAGGTAGACGGGGAGGCCGAGGGATGAGGATAGGGATAAAGGAGAGAGAAGGGATAGGGATAGGGATAAGGGAGGAGAGAAGGAGAGGCATAGGGAATGAGTGTTAAATAGGGAGGTGGGATAGGGCGATAAACCATAGAAGGAGGAATAGAAAACTCTCTAAAGATGTGAACTTAAGAGACATAAAGAGAGTGACGAAGAAAAATAATAACACGACAAAAACAAAAGAAAGAGAAAAGGAGAGAAAGACAAAGGAAAAGAAATAAGAGAAAAAAGAGAAAAGAATAGATGGAAAACCAGACACAAAGAAAGGAAGAGAAAGAAAATAAGACAGAAAGAAGAGGAAAGTGTGCAAGAGAAAGGATAATAAAGAGGAAATGAGAGAGACGAACAGAGAAAGAGAAAAACAGAGAGACAGACAAACAAACAAACAAAAAAGAAAGAATAGAAAGAAAATAACAGAAAGAAAAGGAGAGAAAATAAGACGGAAAGAAGAGGAAAGTGTGCAAGAGAAAGGAAAAATAGTATGAATGAGAGAGACGAACAGAGAAAGAGAAGGCCAGAGAGACAGACAGACAAACAACGGACAAAAAAGGATAGAAAGAGAGAAAATAGCAGAAAGAAAAGGAGAGAGAGAAAGGGAAAGAAAGAAGGAATGAGGGAGAAGAGAAGGCCAGAGACACAGAGACAGACAGACAGACAAAAGACAAACGACAAAAAGAAAGAATAGAAAGAGAGTAAATAACATAGAAAGAAAAGGAGAGAAATATAAGGAAAAGAAAGAAGGAATGAGGGAGAAGAGAAGGCCAGAGACACAGAAACAGAGAGACAGAGACAAACAAGAGAGGATCCAATAGCTAATCCCACAACACAGCACAACCTTACAATAACGGGGCGTGGAGGCTAAAGTTGTAATGGGATTTCCTTAATGGAGAATCTAAGGGGGAGGCGAGGGATAGGGTGTGTGATCCCTAGCCTATCCCTTACCTAACCTTTCTCGTCCCTAATACACACTGTTAATAGTATAAGGCACTCCCTATATCAACCCTTATATACAGCCCTCCCTATCAACCCTTATATATACTGCGATGTATTCAGTAAAGTGAGGGAATAAATACTTGTACATAAATAAAGATAAGAACATAAGAAAGAAAATAAGGAAGCTACAAGAGGCCGTGAGACCTACACGTGGTAGTTCCTGATACTTAACACTACCTACATCCACCTTTCATCCCCATCCATGAATTTATCCAGCCTCCTTTTAAGGTCCCTATTGACTCCGCACTAACTACCTGACGACTGAGTCCATTCCAATCATTTACCACCCTATTTGTGAACCAGTTTTTCCCTATTTCCTTTTTAAATTACGCTTTTCCACCTTGAATCCGTTACTTCTTGTTCTACCCTATCATAGTGAAAGGAGGAGAGAGAGAGAGAGGAGAGAGAGAGAGAGAGAGAGAGAGAGAGAGAGAGAGAGAGAGAGAGAGAGAGAGAGAGAGAGAGAGAGAGAGGGCGGAAGAGAGAGAAGAGAGAGAGGGAGAGAGAGGAGAGAGAGAGAGAGAGAGAGAGAGAGCCTCCTCTTACAGCTCCCTAAAGATGAGTAAAAGTATAATGATAAATAAGTCAATAGGTAGTGACAGACAGACAGGTGAAGGCAGTTGAGGTGGCTAATTAATGAGTAGCGTGGGGCAATGGATGAACAAGGTGAGTGAGGCGAGCAGTGAGTGGCATGAGTGTGTGAGTGGCATGAATGTGTGAATCATGAATGAACCCAAGGAATGTAAATATAAAGCGTGTGTGTGTTGTGTAGGTGTGGGAATGACTGACAGAATGAAAAATGTGGTAATTATATGCAGAAACAGACAGAGAAACGAGAGCAACTACACACTCACACATAAACAAACACAGATTTACGGGGATAAAAAGACAACGGAAGAAATTAATGACAAAAAATGGACAGAACACAGACAGACAGACAGACAGACAGAAAAAACAGAGACGGAAGGTGTAAATCGAGACACACACACACACACACACACACACACACACACACACACACACACACACACACACGTTCACCTGTATTTACTTCAGAACACGAGTAAAGGAGAGAAAAACTGTGGACAAATAATGAGAGTAATAGAAAGGTCAATATTACTCCTACAAATAAAGGTCAATACAATGTGTCCTCCTGTGTGTGGGCTCATTTAAAGGCACACAGACTAATTGCTTAAAGGTAAATCATTGTCGCTTTTGATATTTACTGACGACAACATGGAGCAAAAAGATCAACAGTGGCCTCCAAAAGATCAACAGTGGCCTCAAAAAGATCAACAGTGGCCTCCAAAAGATCAACAGTGGCCTCCAAAAGATCAACAGTGGCCTCAAAAAGATCAACAGTGGCCTCAAAAAGATCAACAGTGGCCTCAAAAAGATCAACAGTGGCCTCAAAAAGACCAACAGTGGCCTCCAAAAGACCAACAGTGGCCTCCAAAAGATCAACAGTGGCCTCCAAAAGATCAACAGTGGCCTCCAAAAGATCAACAGTGGCCTCCAAAAGATCAACAGTGGCCTCCAAAAGATCAACAGTGGCCTCCAAAAGATCAACAGTGGCCTCAAAAAGATCAACAGTGGCCTCCAAAAGATCAACAGTGGCCTCCAAAAGATCAACAGTGGCCTCCAAAAGATCAACAGTGGCCTCCAAAAGATCAACAGTGGCCTCCAAAAGATCAACAGTGGCCTCCAAAAGATCAACAGTGGCCTCCAAAAGATCAACAGTGGCCTCAAAAGATCAACAGCGGCCTCCAAAAGATCAACAGGGCCTCCAAAAGATCAACAGTGGCCTCAAAAAGATCAACAGTGGCCTCCAAAAGATCAACAGTGGCCTCAATAAGATCAACAGTGGCTTCAAAAAGATCAACAGCGGCCTCAAAAAAATCAACAGTGGCCTCCAAAAGATCAACAGTGGCCTCAAAAAGATCAACAGTGGCCTCAAAAAGATCAACAGTGGCCTCCAAAAGATCAACAGTGGCCTCCAAAAGAATAAATAAAAACTGTCACCACGGATATTATTAATTTGATGAATGCGACTTTTTCCTGCACGTCAAAATAACACACAAAAAACAGGTGTGTCAACTTAATGTTCGTAATGATACAACCGCACGCAGGTCAAAAAATCCTTAGAAATAATGTATATACGTTTATGAAGAAAAAAATACGTTGTGTGTGTGTGTGTGTGTGTGTGTGTGTGTGTGTGCGTGTGTGTGAACTTGAAAAAAACTGCTTTAGATGACATTAAAAAATAAACCAAAACGCAAATATGAACACCAATGAAATAAAAAAACGTGTTTGTGTGTGTGTGTGTGTGTGTGTGTGTGTGTGTGTGTGTGTCATCGGTGGTCCCGGCGGTGGGAAACTCAGTAAATATTCCAACTACATCGATTGGTTAGTCCTGGAGGGTGGTATCCCCACTACAAGTTTCATAGGCGATCTTGAGGGAGCAAGGAGAGGACGCAACAGTAAATGAGACATAATAATAATAACAAATAGATAATAAATAAGATAATAGCCATGAAAGGACGCAAAGGTAAACAAAAGACAAATAATAATAATAAAGTAGATGATAAACAATAAAGAAAGTTGACGTATTAAGGAGGTAAGTAAATAAGACACGAAAGTATGTTTGAGAGGAAAAGGGGCAATAAAGGTTTGGGATTGGATAAGGCGGATGAAAAACAGACCTGAATGTGAATATATGAAGGGGGCAATACAGGTTTAGGATAGGACATTAAGGATAAAAAACAGACCTAAATGTGATATGAAGGAGGCAATACAGGTTTAGGATAGGACATTAAGGATAAAAACCATACCTAAATGTGTATATATACGTAAAAGGGGGCAATGGTTTAGAATAGGATAAGGAGGATGAAAAACAGACCTAAATGTGAATATATGAAGAAGGGAATGAGAGGAAAATGTGCAATTTATCCCTTCACGCCCAGATCTTTCCCTTGCTATATAAAATCGTCCGTTGATAACCCTAAAATGACGCAATGTGACTGAATATACCCAATGAAATAGTGGACAAGGATACTAAACAGGTCATATCTATAAAATATTGCTTATATCTATTAAAAGTGTCTAATGGTAGTCAAATAACAATGAAAATGACGTTCTGGACTTCAAGGGTTAAGGGTAAGGGGGAAAAAAATAGACTACAATTATACGTATGTGAAGAAGACCGATGTGAAAATAGTCAATAAATAACTCTATAACGAAATGAGGTAAAATTTAATTCATATAGTTTTAAATAACACAAATTGAAGATAAGATAAAAGACCAGATATATATACCAAGTTAAATAGTGGATATATATATACTGAAGTGGACATCAATATACTGAATATACCAAATTAAATAGTGGACTAGGATACTAAACAGGTCATTGAAGTGTCCAGTAATTGAAGCATAAGTAAAGTAAGGGGTTGGTGAAGTAAGTAAGGGGTTGGTGAAGTAAGTAAGGGGTTGGTGAAGTAAGTAAGGGGTTGGTGAAGTAAGTAAGGGGTTGGTGAAGTAGGTAAGGGGTTGGTGAGGTAAGTAAGAAATAAAGTAATGGCAAACACGTAGACTGAAGTGATAAGTAAATATGCAGCTAGGAATTTAAGTGAATAAAGATAAGTAATCTAAAGTAAACAAACTAGATAAAATACTTGATCAAACGAATATAGGAGTTATAAAAAAAGGAAGAAATATATAAATAAACTCACTACAAACTTACGATGAAAATATAAATAAAACACAAAAAAAAGATCTCGAAATATGAAAATGTGATGACAAAAAACAGAAAATATAAACTCATGACGTAAAAACTAATGGACGATAGACGAAAATCAAGCAAAATCAGGCAAAAAATATAGATAAATAAAAAATATAAATAAACTCACTACAAACTTACGATGAAGAAATAAATAAAAAGCTTACATACCAAGAACTCGAAATATGAAAACGTGATGACAAAAAACAGAAAATATGAACTCATTACGTAAAAACTAATGGACGATAGACGAAAATAAGGCAAAATTTTAAAGCAAACAAAAAAACAAAAAAACAAGAACTCAAAAGATGTCAACGAGAGTAATAAATTAACACAAAAAATTAAAACTCATTCAAAAACTTATGAGAGACGAAAATATAGTTTAAAAAATCAAGCCAACCATCAAGAACTCAAGAAAACATGTCATTAAAAACTCCTTAATACACTAAATAAAGAGAAACAAAAAAATATAAGTAGGAGAAATTTAAATATAATAAAATACTCATAAAATAAAATAATGCAAGACCCAAAAAAGCAAAATGAACCAAAATAATCCCAGTAAAAAAAAAAAAAAAAAAGTAAAAATATTCAAGTCAACACGTAATTAAGTGAGGAAAACACGTCTACAGCCCGTCAGGAGGGAGGCTGAGGGCGTCGTGACCTGAGGGATGCGGGCGCGGGATTAACACGCCTCTCTCATGGGCTAACGAGGCGTGGGAGGGCGTATGTGTGTGTGTGTGTGTGTGTGTGTGTGTGTGTGTGTGTGTGTGTGTGTGTGTGTTTCTAGCTTGTATATGTCTTTCAGTAATTATCTCTCTATCTCGTTCCTCTCTAATTCTAAGTATTACTCACACACACACACACACACACAACAGGTCCGTAGAGTCCAAGTTCCAAGTAACGAAATCGATACTTGAAAATCAGCCAGATATGAGATCCCCCTCCTCCTCCTCTTCTACCTGTCAGGGTGGCATGGTTGGTAGAGTCGTGAGCTTGCGTGTAGAGTCCCAACATTCGGTCAGCGGTTCGAGTCCACCAAGTTCGTCCTGGCGTGGTGGCGCTTTGTATAGTCAATAACCTTTGTAGTTGGCAAAGTGTCTAGATAGGATCAAAGTATCTTATGTTATATCCTCCTCTTCTTCTTCTTCCTTGCCTACCTGCTACTACTAATTTCTCATGTTTTTTTCATATTATTCTGCATATATTTTGTTCTTTGTAGTCTCAATTTCTCCTTTTCCTCCTACTATTCTTCCAATCCCACTATTTATTTTTTACAAATATCTCATGTTTCTTTTCATATATTCTTCACCTAATTCTCCTTTCGTCCTCCTCCTCCTCTCCTCCTAATTCTCCTTCCTCCTCCTCCTCCTCTCCTCCTCTTCTGCCTCTCTTCATCTCCTTCCCAGCATGACAAAGACAAAACTGTGATGATATTCCGTCACACACTCACACTTGCCTCCTCCTCCTCCTCCTCCTCTCTACCCCCCACCACGCCCCTCCTCCCCTCTAACCCCCACCACGCCCCTCCTCCTCCCCTCTAACCCCCACCACGCCCCTCCACCCCCCCCCCCGCCTAAAAACGAGGGTTCCTGCTGGTTTGCATAAGTCTGAAGTTGTTGTAAAAATAGGAGGCGGAGAGGTCAGGTCAGGGAGTCATGCTGGGTCAAAGTTATTCGAGGAGTGGTGTGTGTGTTTTGTTCCAGTGTAAGTGTGTGTGTGTGTGTGTGTGATTTTTGTTCCATTGTAAGTGTGTGTGTGTGATTTTTGTTCTCTCTCTCTCTCTCTCTCTCTCTCTTATTATCACATGCCTTATCTCCTCACCTCCTCTTCCTCACTCCACCCAACCACCTACTCCACACTTACTCCACCCACACCCACCTGGCAGCCTCTTCACCTTGATTAAGTGGTAATGATTAGAGCCACTACACCCCCCTTCCACCCCTCCACCCTGCCGTCACACCTGCACTCTATCCTTGTTGACGCATTTATTAAGCCTTAGTAATAGTTCTTCTTTTTTTTTCAATTTTGCGCTTTGACATTGTCTTCGGTTTTCCTTTTCCTTTTGATCTGCTGATGTAATTTCTTTTCTTTTTTGTGTTTATTCCATGTTTATCTTTGTTTCGTCTTATGTATCGTTATTGTTCTAATTCCTCTGCTTCCTCCTCTTCTCATTAGACTTCCCTCCCTTCCCTTCCCTTCCCTCTCCATATATGATTTTTTATATTTCATTTCCTGCCTCCCTTCTTGACAAATCCACCTCCAGCACCATCACCACTACTACTACTACTACTACTACCACAACTACTACGAGAAACATTAAATACATTATACGTCACACAAATTTACCACCCTCACCACCTCCTTCTCCTCTTCAACCCTGCACCTTTTCCTCTATCTTAACTACTACTACTACTACTACTACTACTACCACCACTACCACTACTACTACTACTACTACTACTACCACAACTACTACGAGAAACATTAAATACATTATACGTCACACAAATTCACCACTCTCGCCACTTCCTCTTCGACCCCTTTTCCTCTTTCGATTACTCAATTTCCTCTATGGCTCATGACCGAAGCGACCTCACGCCCCTCTTACACACCGGGCAAGATAAGATAGGGGACGCGGCTTGCTTCACACATCACATTAAAACTCGAGCTTCGGGCAAACATTGAGTACTTCGAAACTGTTCTAATATTTCCTTTTATAAAAACAGGCGATGAAGGAGACACGAGCTGGGATACTTTCTTTTATATTTTCCTTTGTTTATTCTTAATCTGTTGATGCTGCTGCTCTTTGATGTTATTTTACTTTATTGTTTACTGTTTATATTTGTCCAGTTCGCTTTTTGGCTTGGACCACAGTTTTATTTGACCTCTAAATTGGTGGCATGTAAGATAGAGATGGGTAGATAGATAGATAGATAGATAGATATGAGTACAAAAATAGATATATATGATGATAGGGGGAATAAAGCTAGTATGTAGATTGTAGCTCACAGCTGGCGAAATTACCCTTCAGGACACGCCTTACACCTGGCTAACTACCACTCCTCCTCTCCCTGTGTTCCCCGTGGCATCACTACGCTGTACTTATCTATATTCCCGCCGTAATAAACTTGTGTGCGAAGGCTGTGTTTGGTGTAACCCGTGTTTAGCTAAGTGTACACTACAAGATACTCATAAACTAAAGAGATAGAGATAGAGAGATAAAAGCAATAGGGATAGACAGATGAATATACGGAAAGAGAGACGAAGAAGAGCGATTTAAAGGGATCCATTCAGAGAGAGAGCAGGAAGGATGATAACAAATAAGTGAGCATGAATAATGAAGTGATTGATAAGGACTAAGCAGGAATACAGAAGTTGTAGGTACGTAAACAGGCTGATAAAGGAAGGAAGTAGTGATAATACAGACAAGGAGACAGACAAGGAAGATAGGTACAGGATAACAGAGATACAAAGATAGATAAGGGATTAGAGCATTGGAGAGAAAAATGTGTGTGTGTGTGTGTGTGTGTGTGTGTATAATGTTGTCAATTATAAAAGTTTCTGCATAAATTTCTTGGTCTGAATGTCAATATTAAACTTCATGGATTACATTTAATTCATTCCATTAGTGTTTATCTCACCTCTTACATCTATTAAACTACTACTACTACTACTATGACTACTACTACTACTATGACGACTACTACTACTACTACTACTGCTTTATTTTTTTTTATTTTTTTTTACATCACAAGGAACTGGCCAAGGGCACAACAAAAATGCTAACACAAAGCTCGCTAGTTGCAGTCCTATAAAGAAGACATAGAAATAAATAATACGGGATGACATTTATTCGGCTCTACTACTGCTACTACTACTGCTACTACTACTACTACTACTACTACTACTATTACTATGACTACTACTGTTACTACTACTACTACTACTACTACTACTACTACTACTACTACTACTACTACTACTACTACTACTACTACTACTACTACTACTACTACTACTACTACTACTACTACTGCCCTTTTTCCCTTTTTTCACTCTTCATCTATCTTTCTTCGGCATTAACTATGGATTTAAAATAACCTTTCCTTCCTTAAATTAGTAGAGTTAATTACATACATTATTAATTCCTCTTTGATTGACATGGCTGGAGGCAAGTGGCGGAGGTTATTAAGAAGGCAAACACACCCTAGGTAACCCTCTCTCTCTCTCTCTCTCTCTCTCTCTCTCTCTCTCTCTCTCTTTTTTTTTTTCTCTCTCTCCCTCTCTCTCTCTCTCTCTCCCCTCGTCCAGAGAAAGAGAATACCCCCGAACACACCAAGACAAAGAGTCCAAAAATAACATCCATAAAAAAAACCCAAGAAAGGAAAATATACAGAAAAAAATCGAAAAAAAGCCAAGATTCTGAAGAAAAAAACCAAGATAAGAAAAGATCCAGGAAATAACAAGGAAATTCTCTTCATGATGCGACTCCAATCCATTTTTTTTTTACTTTTCTATAATATTTTCTCACATTGACCCAACATTTCCAAACCATACAAAAAACATACAACCAGAAAATAAAGTCGGTTAAACTGAATAAACAATAAGCGTTTCTATTGTTTATTTTATTGCTTGTTACTATTGTTATTATTATTTGCTTTTATTTTTTATTCTAGTGTTTGTTGGATTTTCTCACAATTACCAGCATTTCAAAACACAACTAAAGCATAAAATAAAAAAAAAAATAATCTGTAAAACTTAATAATAATAATCGCCTCAATATTTTCCTAGTAGTATTTTTTTGCATTTTTCGTAACATGACTTCATTGATTATTCGGCAACATTGTTTTTTCTGTCTCTCTCACGTCTCATGATGCGACACAATCTAGTCGAGAGAGAAGAAGAGTAGAGAGAGAAGGAGAGAGCTCAGAAAGATCGAGTGAGTTCGAGAGAGAGAGAGAGAGAGAGAGAGAGAGAGAGGAAAGAGAGGGGGGGTTACCTAGGGTGTGTTTACTTTCTTTACTTTTTCTAAATTTTTTCACATTCACCAAATATTCACCAAACATTCACCAAAGATTCACCAAACATTCACAAAACATTCAAAAACATTCAAAAACATTTAAAAAAAAAATCAAAATCTGCAGCAAAAAATTTCCCGTAAAACAAATAAACAATAATCGCTTCAGTTTTTCGATTTATATTTTTGTGCATTTTTTCGTGACATTGCTAACTTATTTACTTATCGGTAATAATTTGTTCTCTCTCTCTCTCTTCTCTCTCACACGTCTATCTTAGTGCCTGATCTGCCTAACCTAACCGCGTCACCGTAACTTTAGGTAACTCTGTGTCTCTATCTGTGCGACAATTGGACTTATCTTATTACTTGAGATTACTTTCAGACTGTATAGCTTCCTTGAGCAATATTAGATGAGGTAGAGAAAGAGAGAGAGAGAGTGTGAAAGGGGGGAAGGGGCAGTAGTGCATCAGTAGTTAGTAGTAGTAGTAGTATAGTAGTAGTAGTAGTAGTAGTAGTAGTAGTAGTAGTAGTAGTATATTAGTAGTAGCGGTAAGAGCATGTAGAGATGCATGAAGTGGAACCATCAGAAGCAATGATTGTAGTAATAGTAAAAGAAGTAGTAAGTAGTAGTAACAATAGAAGTAGTAGTAGTAGTAGTAGAGGTAGTAGTAGTAGTAGTAGTAGTAGTAGTTGTTGTTGCTGTAGTAGTAGTAGTAGTAGTTATAGTAGTAGTAGTAGTAGTAGTAGTAGTAGTAGTAGTAGTAGTAGTAGTAGTAGTTATAGTAGTAGTAGTAGTAGTTATAGTAGTAGTAGTAGTAGTAGTAGTAGTAGTAGTAGTTATAGTAGTAGTAGTAGTAGTAGTAGTAGTAGTAGTTATAGTAGTAGTAGTAGTAGTAGTAGTAGTAGTAGTAGTAGTTATAGTAGTAGTAGTAGTAGTTGTAGTTAAAGTAGTAGTAGTAGTAGTAGTAGTAGTAGTAGTAGTAGTAGTAGTTATAGTAGTAGTAGTAGTAGTAGTAGTAGTAGTAGTAGTAGTTATAGTAGTAGTAGTAGTAGTAGTAGTAGTATAGTAGTAGTAGTAGTAGTTATAGTAGTAGTAGTAGTAGTAGTAGTAGTAGTAGTAGTAGTAGTAGTAGTAGTAGCAGCAGCAGGGGCGGGTATGTACAGAGGTCATGAAGTAGAGGGATCAGTAGCCAGTCACACAATGCTTTAGGTAAACACACATAGGGTCGCCTCCTGACCTTTCCCTCCACACACACACACACACCTGACCGCCACATTGCCTCACTTACCCACCACACTAATGACGCGTGACCTTTCGTGCCCGTGCGACTTTCACTTTCCGACCTCCAAGCACACACAAGCACACGCACACACACACACACACACACGCACACACACAAACACTCACACACGAGTTCAAGGTTGCAAGATTTTTTAAGTAACAAAAACAACCATAATAACAACAACAACAATAATAATAATAATAATAATAATGAAAACGATAATAATAATAATAATTAAAAAAAATTACTTACAAAAAAATCCCCCTACAGGATAATAATAATAAAATAAGTGGAAAAAAATAAGTGGAAGAGGACGAGTGAGGAAAGACAAGGTGGAGGGAGTGAAAGTGGGAGGAGGAGGAGGCTGTGGAGGGCGGTGGAGAGGGAGGGTGTCGGCAAGAGAGTGGAGGGGAAGAGTGGAGGAGGTGGTGGAGGGTGGTGGAGAGGGAGGGTGTCGGCAAGAGAGTGGAGGGGAAGAGTAGAGGAGGTGGTGGAGGGTGGTGGAGAGGGAGGGTGTCGGCAAGAGAGTGGAGGGGAAGAGTGGAGGAGGTGGTGGAGGTGGTGGAGTGACCAGACAGGCCCTTAGGGAGGCATTTGAAGGGCCATCAATAATCCATCGAGAAGCAAAGTCTGTCGCGGCTACAAAATCTCGTCACAAGCGAGGACGTCGACAATCTCTCGCGTGTTTTCCAACCAATTGAATCCAGATATTCCTCCCTCCCTCCTCCTCCTCCTCCTCCCGCCACGCCAGCAGGAGGCAAAGGGCGCGGGCAGAAGGGCAGAAGACTCACTCACAGAATTCAAACTGACATACAATTCAATTTTCCACAATGTTAAAAAAGTGCATCACAGCGGAATGAATGGCTTGTGAAGGCGTGGAGGAGGCGCAAGGGGTGGAAGCGTGGGTGGAGACGGTGGAGTGAGTGGTGGAGGTACTTACAGGGGACGGGAGCGTAGGTGCGTGAGTTCGAGTCCAGTGGGTCACGCGAAGTCACCGGTGGAGCGACGCGAGAACACACCCGCTTCACAATACTCAGGAGAAAGTCTGCAACTCTTCCCGCTTCCCTCACACTTTTGGCCTAAGAAGTGCATACAAACTCAGTCTTCGGGCGACTGCGCACAGACAGGTCCGGGAGCCAATCCGCTGCGGGCCCCACACCGCTTAGCCAATAGGAGGCTAGAAGGGCCACGATGACGTTTGGGGACGAGAGCCAATCAGCGCGCCGGAAACTCAACAGGTTACAGGGAGATCTAATAAATAGGTGGGGAGTGGGGACGCGTGGGCAGAAGGTGGTTGACTGCGGTGGGGTGAGGGTGGAGTGGGTGGTGGGGTGGTACGGGTAACTCTTCCAAACTCTTACGAAGTTTTACACCATGAAGTGTTTTGCATACAGAGATGGACAGAGAGAGGTGACAACAGGAACAACAACAACACACACACACATACACACACACACAGAAATGTCTAGTGCTAAAGCAAAACTGAATCACGAACACACACTCACAGAGAGAGAAAGATTGCGAATGTTAAAGTAATCGTCGGGACCCTTTTTTTTTGCCTAATTATGTTGAAGTACTACTACTATACCTCTTACTTACTACTTACTACTACTACCTCTACTACTACTATACCTCTTACTTACTACTTACTACTTACTACCTCTACTACTACTACTCAAAACACCTAATCCACCAAAAATAATTGATTTCCAGGCCTCATTTCCGTAAAAACACGACTTTTGTAAAAAGCGCGCGAAAAAAATTGTCTTCCCTCCAACAGGGCTACGAATGTTATTGATGACGTCAGAGGAGGAAGTCTCTCTTTCTCTCTCTCTCTCTCTCTCTCTCTCTCTCTCTCTCTCTCTCTCTCTCTCTCTCTCTCTCTCTCTCTCTCTCTTCTCTCTCTCTCTCTCTCTCTCTTCCTTCCCTTCTCTCTCTCTCTCTCTCTCTCTCTCTCTCTCTCTCTCTCTCTCTCTCTCTCTCTCTCTCTCTCCTTCCTTTCCCTTCTCTCTCTCTCCTTTCTCTCTCTGTCTCTCCTTTCTTTCTTTTTCATCTACTATTTCTTCTCCCTCCTCCTCTTCATCCTCCGCGCGAGAGAGAGAGAGAAGGCACAGCTGTCTTGCTGCACCCATAAAGGATGCATGCATGTGGAATATCGCAAAACAAATCCATCAGAAACACCCAAAAATCTTCAAGCACTATATTTATCTCTTGTGTTTACGTGCTTCTGATCAGCGTGGGAAGTGTATCCTTCCACTTGTGACGTCACCGACCC
>JACEEZ010021097.1:91398-93898 GCA_016584305.1 Chionoecetes opilio
GTTGTTGTTGTTGTTGTTGTTGTTGTTGTTGTTATAAATGGTTGTTGTTGTTGTTGTTGTAGTTATAGAGGGTTGTTGTTATTATTGTTGTTGTTGTTGTAGTTATAAATGGTTGTTGTTGTTGTTGTTGTAGTTATAGAAAGTTGTTGTTAGTATTGTTGTTGTTGTTGCTTGTTGTTTGTTTGTAAATATTCCTTCATCCATTGCTAACTTTTCACGGCTTCAAAATGGCATAAATGCAATAGATAAATAGATAAAGCGTTGATTCTATATTCTTAAAACAAGTTATTCTTACGATTTTACATTTCTGCATATATGGTTTTTTTTTTTTGTGTGTGTGTGTGTGTGTGTGTGTGTGTGTGTGGTGTGTGTGTGTGTGTGTGTGTGTGTGTGTGTGTGTGTGTGTGTGTGGGTGTGGGTGGGTGTGGGTGTGTGCGTGCGTGCGTATGTGTGTGTGTGTGTGTGTGGAGAATACAGGTCAGTGTTGCAAGAATCCTGACACTGTTGCAAGGACATTCTGAACACACATGTACTTGCTTTACACCAATACTAGGAATTTACATCATATTTACACCACAGTACACCACACCTACACCACACCTACACCACAGTACACTACACCTACATCACAGTACACCACACCTACACCACAGTACACCACACCTACACCACAGTACACCACAGTACACCACACCTACACCACACCTACACCACAGTACACCACACCTACACCACAGTACACCACACCTACACCACACCTACACCACAGTACACCACACCTACACCACACCTACACCACAGTACACCACACCTACACCACAGTACACCACACCTACACCACAGTACACCACACCTACACCACAGTACACCACACCTACACCACAGTACACCACACCTACACCACAGTACACCACACCTACACCACAGTACACCACACCTACACCACACCTACACCACAGTACACCACACCTACACCCTCCACCACCCCTATAATGCAAGTATGAGGGTCTCTGTACAGTAATTAAGAAGCGGAATTAATCTCACTCCTTCACCAGTTCTCACCAAGATCAACACTAAATTCTCAACACAAAGTAAATACGATATGTAGTGTTAACCCCTTGAGGCCCAGAACGGAATTTTCATTGTAATCTGAGTACCATTAGATGATTTTTAGTGCATATAAGCAATATTTTATAGCTATGACCTGTTTAGTATACTTGTCCCCTGGCTAATTTGGTATATGCAGTTACTTTTTGTAATGTTATGGTTCCACAACAGACATTTTTTTATAGCAAAGGAAAGATCTGGGCGTGAAAGGGTTAATATTTTCTGTACAGGCTAATATGTTGTTCTATCCTAAGTGGCATGTATTTCTATATCGAGTAGCTATAGGTTACTAACACGGTAATTATAGTGCTATCGAGGTCTGTCTTTTACTGGGTCATGTTTGCTGTTATTGCTGTCGTTATCTTATCCTAAAAAAAACTGATAGCATAGATAGTAACGAGTTTGTGAGAGTCATAGCGCAGTAGTCATTCATATAATCTAAACTTGAATCTGTCAGCGAAATATACATCCTTTTTTTCATATACATAAATCAAATTCCTTCACTGAATACTCTACACAACTCCCCAGGAAATATTCTTCATAACAAGAATGATAATATTACACTTTAGGAATTCTTGGAAACATCGTCCTATGCAGAAAGCTGTTCTAGTTAACTAAATTTGTTGTATTGCGAGTAGCTATTTTATTTCAATCCTCCTCCTCCTCCTCCTCCTCCTCCTCCTCCTCCTCCTCCTCCTCCTCCTCCTCCTCCTCCTCCTCCTCCTCCTCCTTCTCTCCTCTCCTCCTCCTCCCTCCTCCTCCTCCTCCTCATCATCATCATCATCATCAACATCATCATTATCATCATCATTATCCATGCCACTGTCCAACGCGTGATCGGTGTTCTAGGTTTGTTTACATCTCGATATATCCTGTGCCGGGTAAGTATGTCTGGCCAAGCATCCTGCCAGGTGTTAATATTTCCGTCATCTCTTCTACCTTATCAAAGAATAGTGTGTTTCCTGTGTATTTTCCAAGAGTCTAATGCGTTGTGGGTTCCTGAGAGGCACTAAGACGGGCCTACAGGAAGAGGACGACAACGGATGTAGCTATCAACAAATACAGATGTGGTTGTTTTCATCGTTATCGTTATTTTTAGTATTATCATTGTTATTACTATCATTGTTGTTATTATCATTATCATCTAATTATTATCATTATTGTATTTATTGACATGTGTTTATTATCAGGAGTAGTAGTAGTAGTAGTAGTAGTAGTAGTAGTAGTAGTAGTAGTAGTAGTAGTAGTAGTAGTAGTAGTAGTAGTAGTAGTAGTAGTAAGTTTATTGGTAATGTAGTATTTTAAGTTCTTCCTTCATTACTACTACTACTACTACTACTACTACTACTACTACCTACCTACTACTACCTACTACCTACCATGTGCAGCATAA
>JACEEZ010021097.1:101398-106398 GCA_016584305.1 Chionoecetes opilio
GGGGGGAGGAGGGGGGAGAGAGAGGGGGGAAAAGGGGTGGATGCTTTTTTAACTAATAAATACTTTTTTTTTTTGTATTATCTGTTACTTTAAACAAACCCCCCCTTTAACCCTTTAAAAATTTTTTGGGTGAAATAACACCTTTTTTTTTCCCATCATATGTTACTAAATAACCCCAGTCCCAACCCAACCCTTTTTGGGGTGAAAAAACTATTTTTTTTTTTTGCTTTTATATGTTTAAACCCCTAAAACCAAAAACCCCCGTCTTAAACCCAAAACCCTTTGTGGGAAAATGTGGGGGGGTGGGGGGGGGGGTGGGTGGGTGGGGTGTGGGGGGGTGGGGGTTTGGGGGTTGGGGGGGTGGGGGTTTTTGGGGCGCCTTTTTGGATGGGGGGGAAAAACCTGGTTTTTTTTATTTGGTTTTCCTTTTTAACCCATTTTTTGGGGTACCTTTTTTTTTTCAATGGGGGTCCCTTTCCCCTTCTCCTCTCTCTCTTCTTCTCTCCTTCCCTCTTCCTCTCTCCTTCTCTCTCTCCCCTCTCTCTCACACAAAACCCGATTTGGGCAAGGTTTGCTCAGTCTTAATCTTGCGTTTTACACCCAAAATTTCCTTTTTAAAAAAGATTTGTCTCTTTTTTTGCAAACCCAAGGGCTTTCAGAGGGAAAAGAGAGAGAGAGGGAGGGGGGGAGATGGGGGGAGGGGAAAGAGAGAGAGAGAGATGGAAAGGGGGAAGAGGGGAGATGAGATAGGGGGGAGAGGGGGAGAGGGGGAGAGGGGGAGAGAAGAGAAAAAAAGAAGGAGAGAAGGAAGAGGAAGGGGGGGAAGGGAAAGAAAGGAGGGGGGGAGGGAGGAAAAAGCAAGAGGGGGAAGGGGAGCAGAGAAGGGGGCGGGGGAGAAGGGGAGAAGAGAGAGAGGGGGGGAGAGAGGGGGAGGGAAAAGAGAGAGAAGGAAAAGGGGGAGGGGAGGGAAATTCAGAAGGGTTTTAAGAAAGAAAAAAAGAAAGAAAAAGAAAAGATAAGAGAATGAAAAGACCCAAAAAACAAAGAAAAGAAAAGGGGAAATTAAAATAAAAGGAAAAAAAACCCCCGGGGAAAAATTTAAAAGTTAAAAGCTTTTTTTTAGGGGGTGGGGAGGGGGTTTTGGGGAAATTTTTTTTTTTCCCCCCAACTTAAAGGTTTCCCCCCTTTAAATTATGTTTTTTGGGGGAAAAAAAAAATTTTCCTTAAAAAAATTTTCATATCCCCATAACAAAAACCCCCAAAAAATTCTCCCCTGACCCTTCCCCCACCCCCCTTCTTGGCCCAAATTTAAAACCAAACCCCTCTTCAACCAAAACTGTAAAACCCCGGGCCCCGGGGGTTTCCCCAGGAAATTATAAAATTTTTTGGGGGGGAAAAAACCCCCCAAAATCGAAAAACCCCCCTACCCAAAGAAACCCGGGGGTTAAAAAAAAAAAAACCTAAGGGATGGGTTTTCTGGCCCAAATTTCTGGCCCCCTAAAATCTTTTTCCAAAAAATTTTTCGCCCAAAATTTTTTCACCCAAACCAATGTTAATTTTTTTTCTCCCTCACTCGCCTTTATACACCAAACCTCCCCTTTCCTGGCTCGAATTTCCCGGGGTTAAAAATCTCCCCCCTTCCCCCTTCCCCTCTCTCTCTCTCTCTTTTTTTCTTCTTTTCCTCTCAATTTTCCCCTTTTCCCCAATTTTCCCCCTCCCCTTCATCTCCCCCTCTTCTCTTCCCTTTCCTTCCTAAAAACAAAAAATTTTCCCTCTTGGTTTCCCATTCCCACCCCTCCTCTTCCTCTCCTCTCTTCTCTCCCATCCCCCTCCTCTCCTTTCGCCTCTCCCCTTTCCCCGGGTTTTCCCCCTCTCCTTCCCCCCCTCTCTCTCCCCCTTCTCCCTCTCCTCCTCTCCCCTTCCCCCTCTCTCCCCCCTTCCCCCCTCTCCCCCTTTTCCCCTCTTCTCCTCCTTTTAATCTCCTTTTCCTCAGGGTTTTTCCCCCAAGGAGAATGACCCATCCAATCCAAGGCTTTTCCCTGGTGAAGGTTTTCAAAACCTTTTGGGGCCTCCCCCCCTTTTTCTCCGCTTCCCCCCTTTTGATTAGGGGCACTCACAAACCCCCCCTTCCCCGGGTCCTTTCACTTGGGAATTTCCCCCGGGTTTTAAGGGGCGTAACCCTATATAAAACAAACAACACAGTGAATAATAGGGGGAAGGGAAGGGGGGGAGGGAAAAAGGGAAAAAGTTTATAACGAAATAAAAAGCAAAAAAAAAAAAAGTGGGGAGAGAGAGAGAGAGAGAGAAAAAGAGAAAAGAGAGAAGAGAGAGAGAGACGAGGAGGAAAAGGGAAAAGAAAAGGAGAGAGAGAGATTTAGTGGGGCTTTACTAAACAGGGTTTTTTGGGGTGTGGGTGTTTTGTGTGTGTTGGTGTGTGTGTGGTGTGTGTTGTGTGTGTGTTTGGGGTTTTGTGTGTGGGGTGTGTGTGTTTGGTGTTTTGGGTGTGTGGTGTGTGTGGTTTTAGTGTGTTATTCATCCATGGTTTGTCCCCGCGAGTAAAAATTTGCGATCGCCAGTTTCACCCCCCCCGGTGCGAGCTTTGGGGCTCATTATTTTTCAATCTTTGGGGAATGTGGGACCCACACCCCACACCCCCCCATCCCCTTTTCTCACGGGGAAAGTAAAACCCCAGAAAATTTGGGAAATGAAAAACCCCCGGCGGTGTGTTGGGGGGTTTCGTGTGCTTGGGGTACGTGTGCGCGGGATGTTTTGTTTTGTGTGTGTGTGGGTTTTGGGACGTGTCCGCCCCATTTTGGGTTTGTGGGTTGTGTAAGTGTGCGCGCAAAGTGGGGTGTTGTGTGTGTGTGCTTGTGTAAAGGGTGCGCGCATGTGTGTATTGTGGGGTGGTTTGGTGTGTGTGTGTTTTTTGGTGTGGTGTTGTGGGGTTTTTGTGTGTGTGGGTTGGGGTTGTGTGTTGGGGTGTGAAGCACGGAACTCTTGGGAAAAAACGGAAGCGCGTTTATAAACAAAGGTTTTAGAGTTATCGGGGCCAAAGCGAAGCAAACCGTTCAATGTGTCGCTGGGAATTTTTGCTCTAAACCCCAACACGACAAAGACTTTCCAGGGTGTCTACACGCCGCTCCCTTTTTATAGATATCAAAAGAGCTACCAGAGGAACTACTTGACAGGAACTACCACGTGTAGGTCTCACACAGCCTCTAGTAGCTTCCTTATGTTCTTATGTTCTAAAAGGTGTTGATGCAAATTCAAACCTGTGTGCATATAGTTTAGCCATTTACTTATTATTTTTATAGATTCTAAATGATCATGGATATAAGACATGCGAGGGTTGTAGTGACGTGACATTAAGTTATGTATGCATATAAAGAAGATATGAATCCACCATGTTCGGTTTACTTTCCCTCTAAAATGTTATCTATAAGTTACTGTATATATGGGTATTTAGTATTTACAAGGGAAGATATGTTGGTATAAAAGAAAATATATCTTATACATAATACATGAAGGCGGGAATGAGAAGAATATTAATCACTCAGTTATTTTTTTCGCATCATCACCAATACAACATGCAAGAATAACATTACCGATACAATCATCACCACCACCAGAATACCACTACATCACCAGGTCACCATACACCACAATCACAACATACTTTCCCCAACAGTCATCCCATCACCACCACAACTATCAAAATCATCACCAAAACCATCAGTCATCACCATCACCACCACAAAAATCATCACCAACACCATCAGTCATCACCATCACCACCACAAAAATCATCACCAACACCACCAGTCATCACCATCACCACCACAAAAATCATCACCAACACCACACTAAACTCATCCTCATCACCACTACAACACCACCATTACAACATACCCTCACCACCAACCACATCCTAAACACCATCACATCACCATCAAAACCATTCTTAAATCATCTCACATCTCACCTTTCTCTCATCAAAATAATCAATAATAAGCAGGTAAATAAGTAATAAGTATAAGTAATAAGTAAATAATAATACATAATAACAAGTACAAAAGGTAAGTAAGTATAGTAAGTCTTAACAGGTAAGTATATATATAGAAGTACAAAAAACTCACCTGATTTCGAGAAGTACCGTACGAATCTTCAGCGACGACTCAACCACGCGCGCACCCAAACAGATCAACAAACGCAGTACCTACACGGGCTGCCCAGACACAACCTACCACAGCGCCTGACCACCAAGCACTGCACTCGAATACCCGTCTGACACGTCTTAAGTAGTGAGCCATAACAGAAGGGGGGGACAGGATTCGGGGTGAGGGAGTGTGTTGAAAGATACCCCCCTTCCTCCCTTCCTTCCCTCCCCTACTATTATGGTTGACACATTACACACACACACATACACAGTCACACACACACACACACACACACACACACACACACACACACACACACACACACACACACATACACACTGACACATTACACACACACCTCACATACAAATATGCACACACATATACATACACATACACACAATGACACATGGAAAGACGGAAGGAAGGACGGAAGGAAGGACGGAAGGAAGGAAGGACGGAAGGAAGCAGTGATAACGACTGGGGGAGTAAATAGGAAAAAAACGTGTTTTGGAGAGAGAGAGAGAGAGAGCGAGGAGGGGACAGAGAGAGAGAGAGAGGGAGAGAGAGAAAAGAGAGAGAGGGGGGGGGGAAAAGTTTTAAAGTAAATAAAGCTAATTAAACACACAACTGATAATTCGGCGACATTGTTTCCTACTCCTCCTCCTCCTTTCCTCCCCCCCCCCCCCATCCTCCTCCTCCCCTCTCCTCCCCCTTTTTCTTTCCTTCTTTCTTACAACCTCTGTTCTATTTCTTTCCTTTTTCTTCCTTTTTTTTTTTTTTTTTCCTCTTCTTTCTTTCCCTTTGTTTTTTTCTTTTTTTTTCCTTTCTTTCTTTCTTCTT
>JACEEZ010021097.1:111398-143898 GCA_016584305.1 Chionoecetes opilio
ACAGTCCCACATCAGTGTCACCATCAGGAAGGAGAAACCAAGAAGCGAGATCACAATAGTAACACACTTAAGATGTTCGCTGGATCAAAAATTTACCTCCATAGCAAAGTTTAGTTAAGCTGCTCACCCTTCCCACTGCACGCACACACACACACACACACACACACACACACACACACACGCGCGCGCGCGCGCACACACACTCTTACTGTTAAATCTCCTTATCTCCCTTATTTTCCATTTCTCTGATAATCTGGTAAGACCTTGGTAACCAGGAGAACTTTTTAATGGCAGATCCCATCATATATTCTAACACTCTTTATTCTCTTACAAATAAAATAAATTGGTGTGAGACGAAATGTTGTTGTTTTAAATGCCAGCGATTTGTAACAGTAAGAGTGTGTGTGTGTGTGCGTGTGTGTGTCTGTGTGTGTGTGTGTGTGTGTGTGTGTGTGTGTGTGTGTGTGTGTGTGTGTGTGTGTGTGTGTGTGTGTGTGTGTGTGTGTGTGAGAGTCTTGCTTAAAACATTTCTACTACAAATCCCCTTTATCGTCGTATTGATAGAATTGAAAAGCAATATTTCCTAACACACTCAAGCCAAGAAGTATACGAGTATGGATGACTTACAGGGGACTTAGGGTATGGGTGACTTTTAGATGACTTACGAGTATAGATGATTTTTGGGTGACTTTTAGATGACTTACGAATATAGGTGATTTTTGGGTGACTTATGGGTGACTTACGAGTATAGGTGACTTATGGGTAACTTACGAGTATAGGTGACTTATGGGTGACTTATGGGTGACTTACGAGTATAGGTGACTTATGGGTGACTTACGAGTATAGGTGACTTATGGGTAACTTACGAGTATAGGTGACTTATGGGTGACTTATGGGTGACTTATGGGTGACTTATGGGTAACTTACGAGTATAGGTGACTTATGGGTAACTTACGAGTATAGGTGACTTATGGGTAACTTACGAGTATAGGTGACTTATGGGTGACTTACGAGTATGTGTGACTTATGGGTGACTTACGAGTATAGGTGACAAGCTTGAATGGGGTATAAGATGTGACGGCAAATGAAGTGAACTATATTTTAGCAAGCAGTTAACAGGGAAATGTTTGGAGAAATGAGAGGCAATTCAGACAACACAACAGCAGGTCAGGTCATAACGAGAGGTCAAGGTTAAGGTCAAGTTGTAAAGGACAAAGAAGGTCAAGAAGATGAAGAATAGGAAGAAAAATCAGATAAAGAAAAGCCGAACATCAACAGTAAACGTTCCCCTTCCCCTCTCTCTCTCTCTCTCTCTCTCTCTCTCTCTCTCTCTCTCTCTCTCTCTCTCTCTCTCTCTCTCTCTCTCTCTCTCTCTCTCTCTCTCATTCCTCCCGTGATGTCATTCAAAACCGGTTCTTGGGACCAGGCAACACCACTCTCCTATTTATTTATTTTGTGTGTGTGTGTGTGTGTGCGTGTGCGTGTGCGCGCGCGCGCGCGTGTGTGTGTGTGTGTGTGTGTGTGTGTGTGTGTGTGTGTGTGTGTGTGTGTGTGTGTGTGTGTGTGTGTGTGTGTGTGTGTGTGTGTGTGTAACGTATCATGAACACAGGAAAGACAGAGATGTAAACAACCTTGTCATGGGACGTCCCAATATCACACACACACACACACACACACACACACACACACACACACACACACACACACACACACACACACACACAGACACACACACAGACACAGACACAGACACACACACACACACGAGACAGGAACTACCACGTGTAAGTCTCACGGCCTCTTGTGACTTCCTTATTTTCTCATGTTCTTATGAGAGAAAAAAAAGAGACAGACAGACAGACCCCCTTCCCACCTAGCCACTCCTCACATAAGTAAACAAGGTAACAGGTAACTCATTAACACTCACTCACTTACTCACTCACGTTCTCAGTCACGAAGCCCGTGAAACCGATGGGGAAGAGGAAGCAGGAAAAATATTATTCTAGGAAAAGTTATATCTATACTAGGAAAGAAGTTGAAGTTTGTTGACTGGCAGGCTTCTCAACGATGTGAAATTGTGGTAACCGATCCATGTAATGCTAAATATGTCTTCTATAAAAAAAAAAATAATAAAAAAAAAAAAACACGTGGTAGTTCCTGTTACTTAACACTACCTACATCCACCTTTCATCCCCATCCATGAATTTATCCAGCCTCCTTTTAAGGCTCCCTATTGACTCCGCACTAACTACCTGACGACTGAGTCCATTCCAATCATTTACCACCCTATTTGTGAACCCGTTTTTCCCTATTTCCTTTTTTAAATTACGCTTTTCCAGCTTGAATCCGTTACTTCTTGTTCTACCCTATCATAGTGAAAGGAGGAGAGAGAGAGAGAGAGAGAGAGAGAGAGAGAGAGAGAGAGAGAGAGAGAGAGAGAGAGAGAGAGAGAGAGAGAGAGAGAGAGAGAGAGAGGAGAGAGAGGATAGACCGAGAGAAGAGAGAGAGGAGAGAGGGGAGAGAGAGAGAGAGAAAAGAGAAGAGAGAGAGAGAGAGAGAGAGAGAGAGAGAGAAGAGAAAGAGAGAGAAAAAAAGAAAGAAAAAAAAAAGAGAAAGAATTAGAGAGAGAGAAAGAGGAAGAGAGAGAGATGAAATAAAAAGATCAGAGAAAAGCGGAGAGAGGAGGTAGAGGGGAAGAGAAAGGAGACAGAGACGAAAGCGACCACGACGATGAGGGAGATATAATAACTAAAGAGAGAGAGAGGATTACAAGGGATTACACAGGATTAAAACAGGGAGTACGGGAGGAAGGCCGAGGGTGAGGAATGAGCTATCCGCGACACCAAGATTACACCTGGGGAGATATTTACCTGCATCACGCAATCTCCCCTCTCACTCCCCCCTCCTTTTCCTTCCTCCTCTTTCCTTCCTTTCTCTCTCCTCCTCCTTTCCTCCTATCTCCTTCTCTCTCATTTCCTCTCGTCCTCTCCTCTCCTCTTCCTCTTCCTCTCTCCTCCTCCTCCATCCTCTCTACCTCCCTCCTCCCTCCTCTCCTCCTCTTTCCTTCTATCGAGCCTTCTACTGTCCTATCCTTTCTCTCCTATTATCTAGTTAGTGTAGTGCAGTGAAAGCAAACAGCCTTGTAAGGACCTATTGGTCTGTTGCTGTTTGTGTTTCCTTTGTAATCCTTTGTAATCCTCCTCTGCCCAATCCCTCGCTATTTTAACCTCCAACCATTAACTAATTCTTTCTTTGTGTGATCTTCTTCATCTGTTTTTTCTTCTTTCTCTTATATTATATATTTTCCTTCTTTCTCTTTCTTCTTCCTACACGTCTTCTTTCTCCTCTCCATCTTCCTTTTATTTGACATCTTCAAGCCCACCTGCGTTCCCACCTATCTTTCCCTCAACAGGATGCACTGATATATACACTCTTAGAAAAGAAGGGCAGGAAAAGGGTAGAAAAAGGGTGTTTGTAGTGATGAAATACTGCTACCCTTTTTCTACCCTTACAAATATACCCTTTTGCAACCCTAAATATACCCTTTTCCGACCCCAAAAATACCCTTTCTCAAGCCTCTCGTCTAAAAAGGGTAGATAAAGGGTAGATGAAGGGTATAATCGGCAGCATCTACCCTCCAGCCTGGACATAGGGTTTAAAAAGGGTAGTGATGGTGCGATGTAACAATTCGACCCTTAATATACCCCTTATTTCTGAGAGTGTACGTTAAGGGTTTTATTTCGATTCTATTCCTTACTGAATCATCAAATCCATATTTTCTACAAGGTACTACATGGGGTCCCCTTCTAACTTCTAAAGAGAGACAGAGAGATAGACAGACATACAAAGAGAGACAGAGAGATAGACAGACAGACAGCCCACCTAGCCACTCCTCACATAAGTAAACAAGGTAACAGGTAACTCATTAACACTCACTCACTTACTCACTCACGTTCTCAGTCACGAAGCCCGTGAAAACGATGGGGAAGCGGAAGCAGGAAAATTATTATTCTAGGAAAAGTTATATCTATACTAGGAAAGAAGTTGAGGTTTGTTGATTGGCAGGCTCTCAACGATGTGAAATTGTGGTAACCGATCCATTCCTACTACAGGCAGGGAGGGTGGGGAGAAGCCTTGAGCTATCATATCACTCTTTATCACATGTAGTTTACCAGAAGCATTAGTTCAGTAAATAGCCTTATCATAAAACAAAAGGGCTTCTGGTATTTGTTTTCCTCACATAATCTTCCTCTTCCTATTCCTCCTGCTTTGAAAATCACCTCCATAACTCCCTGAAATGAGAGGTCTGGCTGGCACTGATCGTTCCAAACACACAAACACGCCTTGCCTACCTACGAAACTCCTTCACACCCGTCGTTTTACCCATAAGGCCTGCTGACGATCCCTACCCATTCCCCATTCCCCATTTCCTGTCACACACACAACACACACACACACACACACACACACACACACACACACACACACACACACACACACACACACACACACACCCTCAATATGACCGTCACCTCTACTTCTCACAAACTTGTACTCTACGTTCTAAATCTGTAGTATAGACCTAAATCTGTAGTAGAAAGACCTAAATCTGTAGTAGAAAGACCTAAATCTGTAGTATAAAGACCTAAATCTGTAGTATAAAGACTTAAATCTGTAGTAGAAAGACCTAAATCTATAGTAGAAAGACCTAAATCTGTAGTAGAAAGACCTAAATCTGTAGTATAAAGACTTAAATCTGTAGTATTAAGACCTAAATCTGTAGTATAAAGACCTAAATCTGTAGTATTAAGACCTAAATCTGTAGTATTAAGACCTAAATCTGTAGTAGAAAGACCTAAATCTGTAGTAGAAAGACCTAAATATGTAGTATTAAGACCTAAATCTATAGTATAAAGACCTAAATCTGTAGTAGAAAGACCTAAATCTGTAGTAGAAAGACCTAAATCTGTAGTATAAGGACCTAAATCTATAGTAGAGACCTAAATCTATAGTAGAAAGACCTAAATCTGTAGTAGAAAGATCTAAATCTATAGTAGAAAGACCTAAATCTGTAGTATAAAGACCTAAATCTGTAGTATAAAGACCATCACCAACACCACGGACCTACGCTGTCAGTGGCCTTGGGAGTCACCGAGCGAACCAGGAGTCACTTTTGCATGGGAACAATATTGACACTAGAGTCTATATTTTTAAAGAGGCGAAAAATCCATTCTATCTGAAGGTCTCATGTTTAAAATGATGCCTATATTTAACTGATACTATGCTTAACTATGATAAAATACAGCTGAAATTTAAAAGAAGCGTAGTATTCCCTTCTGGCATCAAATATCAGTCAGTAAGCAGCAAGGGATCAGGATTTCTCGCCACGTAAAAACCCAGAGTATAGGGAGTGCTCGGATGCATACCTACTTGCCTCTGCCTAGAAGCCTGCACACAAGCCTGTCTCCCTATTCTAAACTTTCACACTCCCCTACACCTACGTGATTTGCTTGTCTTGGTAATTTCTATCTATCTATCTATCTATCTATCTACCATTCTATCTATCTATCTATCTATCTATCTATCTATCTATCTATCTATCTATCTATCTATCTATCTATCTATCTCTCTCTCTCTCTCTCTCTCCTCTCTCTCTCTCCTCTCTCTCTCTCTCTCTCTCTCTCTCTTCTCCTCTCTCCTCCTCTCTCTCTCTCTCTCGTCTCTCATCTCTCTCTCTCTCTCTCTCTCTGTGTTGTGGCAAGGTAGGAGGAGCTCTCTCTCTCTCTCTCCTCTCTCTCTCTCTCTCTCTCTCTCTCTCTCTCTCTCTCTCTCTCTCTCTCTCTCTCTCTCTCTCTCTCTCTCTCTCTCTCTCTCTCTCTCTCTGTGTGTTGTGGCAAGGTAGGAGGAGCTCTCTCTCTCTCTCTCTCTCTCTCTTCGCTCGTCCTCGTCGTACTCCTCTCTTCTCTCTCCTCTCCTCATCTCTCTCTTTCTCTCTGCTCCTCTCTCTCTCTCGTCTCTCTCTCTCTCTCTGTGTTGTGGCAAGGTAGAAGGAGAAAGTACCGAAAATACCCGCGCGCCGAGTGGTAAAACCCACGGCAAGGAGGAAGAATGTCGAAATAGGGGAATACCTTTGTGAGGAGATGATGATGATGATGATGAAGTAGAATAGCTAGACGATAATGATATACAATTGAAGATTTCAGACGATTACCGAATTCATCCCTCTCCATTTTTCCTCCTCCTCCTCCTCCTCCTCCTCCTCTTCAAAATATGAAGAGAGACTGCGGAAACTTAATATGTTTTCCTTAAAGGATCGTAGAATCCGTGGGGACTTGATAGAAACCTTTAAGATCCTAAAAGGTTTTGATGTCATTAATCAAGAGAACCTATTCGAGCTTTCAACTCAAGTGACAACAAGAAATAATGGTTTAAAACTAAACGGTCAACGTTGCATCACCGATCTCCGTAAAAATTATTTCAATGTTAGAGTCGTTGATCGATGGAACAAGTTACCAGCAAATGTTGTCGGAGCCAACACAATAACTACATTCAAAAACAGACTTGACGCACACTGTAAAGTAAATGGGTATTGATAGTGCGAATTCGTATCTAGTCCCCCGTATCGATTAGTTGTAGTGGTAGTGGTAGTTGTAGTTAGTATTTTTCATATCCTATCATTCTGCACTATGGAACTTCCATGTTCCCATCCTCTTTAGGGACATGGTATCTTTTTCCAACTGTTTTCTTACAAGTAGTTGATAGTTAGTAGTATGTAGTTCAGCAGATACCCTCGCTATGGACCAATAGGTCTCCTGGTGTCTGTTACTCCTATGTAATCCTATGTAATCCTCCTCCTCCTCCTCCTCCTGTTTGTCTGTCTGTCCACCTATCAATCTATCTGCTTTTCTGTTTTTAAGTACTCTTTCGTTCATATTCAACCTCATTTACAATCAACATCATAACCTCGACGAGTGAAATGGTGAGAGAAAAAATTCAAAACGTCCTTTCCTCACAGTAGTAAAACAAAATACTCCTAGACCTTCTAAGCAACAAAAAATGGAAGCTACAAATTAGCAAAAACAAATATAAAAAAGCAAAACAAATATAATTCTCACTGACGTAAAACATGCCGGAATTCACTCTTCACGCTTTCATGGGTAAATTTTCAAATGTTTCCTATTTCTCCTTCATCCTTTTATGCTTCCACTTGTCACCTTCCCCCTCCCTCACCCACGCCTTCCACCCCTAAGCCCTTCACCCCTCCGTGCACACAGCCCCCACCCTAGAACAAACAGCCCCCGCTACACCCACCACAACGAACGAATCAGACCCCCTCCCGCCTCCTCCCTGTGTCACACCACTGTCTAATGCTAGGTCATATCCCTGACCCCTAACAATGCCTGACATCCATCCCCACACGCCTCAAGGTTACTGAGATGGTATTCTATGTAAAGCCAGTGTTCACCTGAAGGATCTATAGGGTAGTAAGTGTGGCGCTATGCTTGGTAGGGTCAGGGATTGATGACATGGGATTATACAGGAATATGGACAAAATATAGAAAGATATAGATTGTACTCTGCGTGATGCTATAAGCTCGGTTTAGTCAAAGAACATAGAATAAGAACATAAGGAAGCTACAAGAGGCCGTGAGACCTACACGTGGTAGTTCCTGTTAACAGAATAATAGAATTTACACAGGAATAACGAACACATAGCGAATAAATGTTCTATTATTTTGTTATTCAGGAAAACACGAGGTCAAATTAATCTTCCCGGATGATGACCACCTTGACCTGCCTTGCTGGCTGGCTGCCTGGGGAGGGACGAGCCAGGGTTCCCATCACTAAGGCTGTCGTGTGACATGAAGGGCCAGATACCTGAAGCCGAGACTGATTGCTACACGAGCGCCAATGTGATGTAACGGAGGATAAGTGTTCCCTGCATACACTACGGTGGTGAGGCAATACAGATGTCACACAGGTCAGGTCACACAGGAAGGTTAAGTTCATGCAGTCACTGGCGGGTTATGGGGGCGTCCCCGGGGTCGTGGCCCCCAAACGGCAATATCGCGTAGTTTGCCCCCCCTCCCAGACATGTGTTCCCCTTCGTTAGAGCGAGAGCCCAGAGCATTTATTCATGTGAACGACGGCAAAAGGTTTGACATCATGAATATCAAGATTGACCCTCAGACATTAAATGTCAGCATTGCTGCCGGAGCGCCGCGGGGCTTTAACCCTTAAATACCCCAAATAGAAGGCTTAAAAAGGACATTTATTCATGCGAAAAGCGCCAAGGCTCGAAATAGCATCCACTAATCTGCTATCAAATATATGCTATCTATAATATGCTATAAAAAACTATCATTATTATTGCCAGCAACACCACCACCATCATTATCATTACTAACGGTTCACTCCCCACAAAGGGTGGTCGAGGCAGAGGTGCATGTCCCACACCTGTCTGTCCACGCCGAATGTAGGAAAGAAAGTAACAAAACTCCAACAAAACGTTTCACAAAGTCATTCACGCCATCATTCTTTTCCTATTTTTTTTTCTTCCATCTTTCTTTCACCACATAAACTTTAACTCACTCTCTCCCTAGTGTGTTCACGTTCTCGGAAGCATTATTAGAGTTCCTAAACTTCTCACATACATCACACGAGTAACTTCCCCCGCGAGGCCCTTGTGTCAACGCTGAGTATATACAGAAAACGGATGTGAAAGAAGAAATTTTAAGGTTAACTATTCAAGAAAAGACAAGGAATCGCCCCTGCACCGAATCTTTAGTAATTTTTTCCTACTTCTCTTTCCCACTTTCATCCTTCTCTATATCATGGTTCTACTGTTTCTTCTCTTCTTTCTCCTCTATTCCTCCTCCTCCTCCTATTCTGCCTCTTCATATGTCTTATTCTCCTTATTCTCCACCTTTTGTACACTCACATCATTACGAAAATATGTATATTGGCCCCAGAGCATTTTTTAAGCAAATCTTACTGGGCGACATTCCTTGGATATCCAGAAGGGTAGTATTTATACCTGTTAAAACACATCTTTTTGGTAATATCATCTTCCCTATTTTGTATGTCGTGTCAGCCCTCCCCTCTCTTTCCATGCTGTGTTTATGAATCTCCCAGTGGCACCAACAAGATTTCCCTACGCATACATCGATGGGTTACAGATGGCTCCACAATATGATATAGGCAATAATAGAAGTAATAGATATAAATAAAGATCATATATTTCTTTATGCAGTAATAAGTATGTACTTCCGGATCACACACACAGACATGATGAGCCATTGCATCCCTGAAGGATTTTATGAATAAATATCTTGTCGCCCAGTAGCTTAAAAATGTCCTTACTGGGCGACAGTTTTCTATCCCTGGGAGACATTTTGGTCGCCCAGTTATCATGTCAAAAAATGCACTGATTGGCCCTACAAATTGTGTTGCTTGTCACTAGTAGCACACACAACATTGACTCTCTCTCTCTCTCTCTCTCTCTCTCTCCTCTCTCTCTCTCTCTCTCTCTCTCTCTCTCTCTCTCTCTCTCTCTCTCTCTCTCTCTCTCTCTCTCTCTCAAGCACTCAAACACACACACACACACACACACATGCAATAAAGGGTATAAAGATATCCAATAAAAGGTAGTCCAGGGCACGGCATGATGTGGTAGGGTGTGCGGTCATCCTCGATAGACTCCCCCCTCCCCCCCGGCCCACAGCACAACACAGCACTAGACATTCAGGTACTACTATTGGTTCTCAGGTAACTAATGGCTACTATGACCCCTCTCTCTCTCTCTCCTCTCTCTCCTCTCTCTCTCTCTCTCTCTCTCTCTCTCTCATTATTTCGTTATATTCGTTATTCTCTAGCTAATGCAAGGTAGTAGTAGTAGTTACGGTTATATGATGTCAGTATTATTAACATGATTTCCATTTTTATTAAATTAAATATTATCATTACTATTATCATTATTATCATCGACGTAGATATATTGTTAGTTGTTACAGTTACTATTATCAATAAGTAATGAGGATTTGCAATGCTTGAGAACCGCCAGTCTTACCTCGAGCGACTAAAATGCAAGAGTTAAGGTATACAGAGGTCTCGAGCCCCTGCCCCAAAAATAAAAAGTACATCCCCACAAAGAAGGGATGAAGTACAACTGGGAAATACATATGGTCGAAGATAAGGAGGAGGAGGAGGAGGAGGAGGAGGAGGAGGAGGAGGAGGAGGAGGAGGAGGAGGAGGAGGAGGAGGAGGAGGAGGAGGAGGAGGAGGAGGACGAGGAGGAGGAGGAGGACGAGGAGGAGGAGGAGGACGAGGAGGACGACGAGAACGAGGACGAGGACGAGGAGGAGGAGGAGGAGGAGGAGGAGTGGGGGGGTAAGAGGAAGAGGAGAGGAAGATAATACCAATAGCAGCTACTCGACGCCTCAGAAGGGTTCAATAGCCGGCTTATCTTGCTTGGTAAACCCCAAAACGAAGAAGGGAAGAACAGACACTACAACACAAATATACTTACCATCAATAACACTATAGTCGCCACTGCACCTGAGTCGCCAGGTGCCATATATATTATAAATTTTAGCATTACTACAAATTTGTATGTGCCACTGAAGAGACATGCACAGTAGTTTATATTATGTATCGTCTTTAGTGGCACATACAAATTTGTACCTAGTGATGCTAAAAGTCGTAATATATGGCACCTGGCGACTTTAGTGCAGTGGCGACTATAGTGTTATTGACGGTAAACATATTGCTTATATTTGCCGTTCACATATCTGCTTTAGACTGCTTCAATAAGTTAACATTGATGTGTATTTAGCGAGAGAGAGAGAGAGAGAGAGAGAGAGAGAGAGAGAGAGAGAGAAAGGAAGAGAGGGATATTTCTGATAGATATTTCGTTTTCTTTGACTTGAGCAATGAGAGAAAACTAAAGAATAGGGGAAACCATGCTAATATTGGAAAGAGTGAAAAGCAGTCTATTACTACCAAACTGATGACAGATAGAATAAGCATAAGAAATAGTCCACCAGGCACATCACACCCACCGAATACTACATATATGAACACGAAACATTATCGAAAAAACACGAAATACCGATCTCCCTCACCTCTCCTCCCTATACTGCTTATGTCTCTCCGGCAGGAATCGTATACACTGCACAGCTAATCACGATACCTAGAGGCAAATACACATACACACACCAAATAGGTCATCACTTCTTCCTACCTTTCCTTCCACCTACTTTAAACCCTAGGTCACAAATCTAAAATCCTACCATCAATCGCCATTAACCCCTTGAGGCCCAGAACGTAATTTTCATTGTAATTTGGGTACCATTAGACGATTTTGAGTGAATATAAGCAATATTTTATAGATATGACCTATTTAGTATCCTTGCCCATTAACTAATTTGGTCTATTCAGTGACTTTCTGTAATTTCAAGACTCCATAACAAACATTTTTTTATAGCAAAGGAAAGATCTGGGCGTGAAGGGGTGAAGAATCGTCTGCATGAAGCTGATGATGTTACAGTTCGAAGCGCTGAACAATGTAGCACGACCCTATCTTACCACAGTGACGTGACGTAAGGCATTAAACATAAAGATAGTAAATTTGACATTGAATATAAAGTAATATCAGACTGAAGGCCCGCTTTGGTAACTTCTGGTCTGCGCATGCGTAGTTGCTGCTTTTGTAACTGCTCCATTATAGCGGGGTTTGAGACAGCCGAACGCCTCAGCCAGACCACCGCGCATTGCTAACTACGGTGCCTAAACGACGACAAGCTTGTTAATTACTGCTCCCTGACAACACAGAGTCATGGAAACCAACGGTATTGCATATATATTTACCCTCCTGTAGACTTCCCTGAGCTAATGTGATGCAATAGGTACCTGGCTGCGGCGCGTCCCTGGCTATGCAATAACAAGGCATGTTTGACATTGTTATGGTTGGTCACTGTCTCACCTGACTCTCGGTCCCCGCTTCATCCCTCCCTTCCGGTGCTTCCTCGACCGTCCCTCCATGCCTTGAGGACGCCTTGGTGCTTCAGGGTATCGCGTGTGGTATCAGTGGTCACGGATAGCTGTTATCACTTAGTTTATAGGCTAATAACACAAGACAACGAGTCACTTTCACCGAGAGTCTGGCTGAGCCGCAACACACCCGCGCCGCTGCAACACTGCCTCCGCCATGCAGCCAAGTAGTTCCAGTTCCGCCAACTACAGTATTACTTTAGTCTTTCCTCATTCTTTAGTACTCATAACTATCAAAGAAACTTATAGTCATTCAGTGTGAGGCGTCATAACTGTACAATGGGCATGATAGGATAGGCTAACACAGGAAATATAACATAGTAAGTATACGAAGCCGATCAGAATGACCAACACACCCACAGTATCGCATCTCACTGTCTCACACATACAATACCTCTAGTTTATCTCTTTCAATACATCCTATTCAACTTTACATGCAAGTATAGCCTACAGTTCTACCAGATAATGAGATCTACTAAACAACATGGCGCCACCACATCACCGCCGCACCCTTCGTTTGAAACAGTAAATGAATCACGGTACATTATTGAGTTAAACCAGGATATGAACATGCCATAGGGATAACTTTTAGGAGATTATAACATCCCTTCATCTTTCCATAGGCGTGCTTCAAGTTTATAGGGGAGTGAACAGAGCGCGTGTGAGGGGTGGAGGGAAGGAGGCGGGGTATTGGGGTGGTGGTGGTGGTGGTGGAAGGCGGTGATGAAGGAAAAGATGAAGGAAGGAAGGATGAAGGAAAATGAAGGATGAAGGAAGGATGAAGGAAGGAACAGGAAGGATGAAGGAGATAAAAGGAAGGATAATGGAAGGAAAAGGAAGGATGAAGGAAGGATGAAGGAAGGAATAGGAAGGATGAAGGAAGGAAAAGGAAGGATGAAGGAAGGATGAAGGAAGGATGAAGGAAGGAAAAGGAAGGATGAAGGAAGGAAAAGGAAGGATGAAGGAAGGAAAAGGAAGGATGAAGGAAGGATGAAGGAAGGATGAAGGAAGGAATAGGAAGGATGAAGGAAGGAAAAGGAAGGATGAAGGAAGGAAGGAAGGAAGGAAAAGGAAGGAAAAGGAAGGAAAAGGAAGGATGAAGGATGAAGGAAGGTGAGAGGCGGAAAGATGAAAGGAAAGGAGTAGGCCTATCTCAAACAACAAATATTCATGCCTACCCCACCTCACCCCTGCGCAGTCCTACAAGGCATTGATGCGCAGTCATGCAGTAGGCTATGTAGGTACCTGGAACTGTCGCCGATAGGAACACTCGCCGACGTCGACGAGTGTTCCTATTTTTCACGTCGGCGAGTGTTCCCGATACCCGTGTTTCTGCATTCAGGGATTAAATACCAACAATAGCCTGAATAGTTAGGCTAGGTTATGTGGTTAGGTTAGGTTAGGTTAGGTTAGGTTATGTGGTTAGGTTAGGTTATGTGGTTTGGTTAGGTTAGGTTAGGTTAGGTTAGGTTACTTTTCATATATTAAAAGTTGAACTGTCGCAGAATATTTATAAGTCAGCGAGTGTTCCAATCTCGGCGAGAGTTCTGGGTTGGTGTTTCGGCGAGTTCCTATCGGCGACAGTTCCATAAACCGCTATGTAAGGGTTTACGTATATATACAAAGGGTTCATGTCCAGTTTTAGAATGAAAGTAAAGTCCAGTCTTGAGGGGAATTATCTTTAGTGTGAAACGATTGAAGCTTAATCTTGTACAGGAACTACCACGTATAGGTATCGCGGCCTCTTGTAGCTTCCTTATTTTCTTATGTTCTTATTAAGTAGCCTTATGTTCTTATTAAGTAGCCGTTTTCAAGAGTTCAGATCGCTTTCGTCACTTTGCGATCCCAGGTTTCCTCCCGCATTCTCAAGTCATCTGGTAATCTGTTTCCTCCTTATACTTCCACGGTGGTATGCAAGGCTAGTACGGGATATACACAACCACAATACGGGTATAGTACCATTGGTGGTATGTCAGGTGAAAAGCAAACACTAAGGAATAAATATCACAAATAAATTAAAATATCTCAAAAAATAATAACTCATGCTTACCCCTCCTGCTGACGCCTCTACTCATTCCTCTAACACTCGAGCCTGTCAGGAGCAGGCAGGCGCCACGACCACGGGCCTTATCAGTATATAAATGCAGCTGCCAGTTGTCTGTTGCATTCTTCCTGCCCATGTGATGCGTTAAGGCGGTAAGGTCACATGATGATGGAGTAGGCTGACCTTCTGTTTGAAAAGGTCAACGCAACATGTCACGGTACACATGGATAACAAGAGGAATCGGGACATTACACACACACTGCATCAAGTAATATGACAACAAATATTTATTGCGTGTATGCATTGCTTTACATGTATAGGATTTGATATAAAACTAAAGCTGCCCCACACGGGTCAGTCTATCTATGTACCGACAACCCGTACAGGGAGGGTAAGTATTTTGATGAAAAACTTTCCTCCTTGACATGGGAATGGCAACTTGTATTATAAAGTCAGCGGCTCAGATGGTGCAGTTAACACACAAAGAAAGTTTTAATATTTATTATTTAACTTTCGACCCAACAGTGATACGACTGCCACTTATTGATGTCTGACCAACCAAGACTTTGGCTCAATAGTTTATACAGACAGTTTGCTTAATTTACTCTTGATGAAATAAATGATCATTCAAGACAAGACAATCTCTATATCTATCAGGTAAAGAAATTCCCAATTTTATCAGTCTAAATACTGAAACATGAACAAATGCCTTATCCCTCCAAATGAACCTACGTCAACATCGTGAATATAGTACGAGAGATAATTACAAGAAGTATTTTGGTTTTCCTAACATTTGGAGTCCATCAATGTCCTATTCCTATCACCATCCACACAATTATAGTAGTACATAAAGTTAATGACTAAGATGGAAGTCTAAAAAGTGCAACGACTGCTAAGTGCTACACCCTCGTAGACCTTGCCTTACAGAATAGACGTGTTTGAGAATGTTAGTGAAGGTGAGTGGCGGCGCCGCAGCCCCGCCACTCACCTGGACGTGTAAGCCTTTGGCATCACTTTACTCTTGGCACTTAAATCTCTGACCTCCTGGAGGGTCTGCCTGCCTCACCGCCACTCAGGCTGCACTCTTTGGGGCATCAATGCTTTGCTACCTCGCCTCAATGGCATCGGGCAGCTCACTCACAACACCCGTGAAACTCTCATCCAAGAAAGGATTATGTCAATTTGAAATTAAGTTCTATAAAACTTAAGTAATGGAAAACTATAAATGCATTACGCAACGGACAAATGGATTCATCATTATGGAATGTGCATTAGAGCAAAAAAATCAATAACTGATTTTGGTGTACAACTTAGGGTCAGATACCTAATACTCTGAACTAATAGTAAACTTAATGCTGGGAGTATGTGATCCTGAATAACAACGTTTGCACCGCTGTGACGGGAGATATTAACCAGAGAAGTGTTCGTACTTTCAACGCTTCCCTGAAATATAATTCAGAGGCAGGTAGCAAAACATGTGCCTTGGGAAGATGCTAGGGCGAGGGAAGAGGCAAGAAAACAAGACCTTGGAGGAGAGGCAGGCAGGCTCTCCAGGACGGTGCAGGTAACAGTGGGTGACTAGTACATGAGAACTTGTGGGAGCTGCAGCAAACACTGCCCCAATATGTCTACACCTGTGGGGCCACCTGCCACCAGCCACCCGCTCTCACACCTGTCGGCAGCCGCCCCACACGGCTGCCCTGGCCCGCCCTCACGCCTGGCTAAGGCGCGGCTCCCACATACTGGAGGAAGCAAACACATGGCAGTAAAAACATGAAACATTTCCCGTGTGAAAAAAGGAAATAGCATTTGGTTTCAGAAGAGTTTCCCTGCAGCAGCTTACCACCAACATCCACTCCTAGTGAGCATCTTGTGATCAATATGTTGTGGGACATTATAAGGCACAGAGCTAAATGTTCAGCACTCCAGTGTGCTGCCACCCCCTATCTCTGCTGCCTCTCAGCATCTTTCAGCATAACTAACAACTATTAGCACCATAGCTGACTCTTAACAAATATGGCAAAACATCTTGCTGTGACTGGGATTTATACCAAGGTAAAAAATATGTTGTTTTACTTACAATGAGGAAACTTTCCTCATTTGTACTTTTGTTCAAGGCTTAAAAAAGAAAAAATTTGCTTTGTGCTAAACTCCTTTGGCCCCAACCTTCCTTGGCGGCAAGTCTCCTGCCTGCCACGCCTGGACCCAACCTTCCGGGGCGGCAAGTCTCCTGCCTGCCACGCCTGGACCCAACCTTCCGGGGCGGCAAGTCTCCTGCCTGCCACGCCTGGACCCAACCTTCCGGGGCGGCAAGTCTCCTGCCTGCCACGCCTGGACCCAACCTTCCGGGGCGGCAAGTCTCCTGCCTGCCACGCCTGGACCCAACCTTCCGGGGCGGCAAGTCTCCTGCCTGCCACGCCTGGACCCAACCTTCCGGGGCGGCAAGTCTCCTGCCTGCCACGCCTGGACCCAACGTTCCGGGGCGGCAAGTCTCCTGCCTGCCACGCCTTTGTGCCCATCAAGCCTCGTGTCAAGGATGTCTCTCCCGGCTCTGTGCGGGTCCCTCCCCCTCCTGCCCCCTGTGGCTGGGCTGCCCAGCGGGGCCGAGGCAATATAATACAGATTTCTCAATACATGTATCCCTTGGGTCGGTAAATAAATACCTTACAGAACTACAATGACAGCTGAATCGACCCTGTGTTTTCCCTGAACAAGCCTCACAAGCACGCTACTCTGCAAGCTTGTACAGTCATAAATGCAGGTTACGGCTTCCCCGTCTACCACGCGCCCCTACCCTGAGAACTGCTGCTGCTGCTGCTGCTGCCGTGACCACCACCACCACCACCCTACCTCTGGTCCCCACCCGACGCCCTCAACACACTTTATGACACAGACGCTTGCTGGCAGCGGGGAGACTCGTGATATGGCACTAACACTATAGCTAGAACTATAGCTTGACAGTGACGGCTCTGTGGCACAGTGACAACATTACAAAGAAAACTTGTACAAAAAATCCCTAATAAATTAAGTACATGACCAGCGCGCGTTGGCGCTCGTCTAGGCCTCCATAGCACGCCTACGGACCACACGGACATAAATATGAATAAAAATAAATCAAGACATTTCTTTGATCGCAGTGTTTCGGGCGAGTGACAAGCGTGAAGGTACGGCACAGGTATTATACACGACACGAAGGTTGCGAGTCAGTATGAGGCAACACCAAGCAAGTCTATAGTGTGTTCGCAGCTCCCTTACGTGACACAACACATGGCCACTCTTTGTCCTCAACCCATGACTGAAATGCATCGGCTGAGTCATATTTTTCAAGACAAAAGAATAAAAGTACATGTATCTTTCAGTTTCGAAAATTCTTTCAAAAGATTAAATATTTACGACACAGAAGGAGGGAAAGTCTCACCTCAAGTTCCTCACACACCACTTGTCTTGTCTTCTGTTCACATCCCCAATCTTGCATTGTCGACTGAATTCACCATAGTACATCTTTTCCAAGGTTCAGGTCATAACACACGGTGAAAGTAGCCATTTCAAGACTTATCACACACACACACACACACACACAGAGAGTCACAGACACACACACGTATTCAACACATAGTTTCTTGTCTTCACGCATTTGATCAAGAAGCTTTGCATATCATTAAGTGCAGCCGTCAGTCAGCATTGTTAGGGAGGCAGTGACCACGGGTACGTCACCGCCCCTGTCAGTGACCACGCGTAAGTCACCGCCCCTGTCAGTGACCACGGGTACGTCACCGCCCCTGTCAGTGACCACGCGTAAGTCACCGCCCCTGTCAGTGACCACGGGTACGTCACCGCCCCTGTCAGTGACCACGAGTACGTCACCGCCCCTGTCAGTGACCACGCGTAAGTCACCGCCCCTGCCAGTGACCACGCGTAAGTCACCGCCCCTGCCAGTGACCACGGGTACGTCACCGCCCCTGCCAGTGACCACGCGTACGTCACCGCCCCTGCTTGTCTCTCCCTCTGTCTCCTCCGCGGTGCTGGTGAGGCTGGGCGGCGGGGGTTCAGTGAGGGGTAGGGGTGAGGACCTCCGAGGTGAGGGAGGAGCCGCAGCTGCTGGGGGGCGTGTCCAGGTGGGGCAGAGAGAGGTTCAGGTAGTCCTGGAGGGGGGGGGGGAGGTATTAGTACATAAGAACATAAGAAACTAAGGAAGCTACAAGAGGCCGCGATACCTACACGTGGAAGTTCCTGTATAAGAACATAAGAATATAAGAAAATAAGGAAGCTACAAGAGGCCGCGATACCTGCACGTGGTAGTTCCCGTATAAGAACATAAGAAAATAAGGAAGCTACAAGAGGCCGCGATACCTACACGTGGTAGTTCCTGTATAAGAACATAAGAAAATAAGGAAGCTACAAGAGGCCGCGATACCTACACGTGGTAGTTCCTGTATAAGAACATAAGAAAATAAGGAAGCTACAAGAGGCCGCGATACCTACACGTGGTAGTTCTCGTATAAGAACATAAGAAAATAAGGAAGCTACAAGAGGCCGCGATACCTACACGTGGTAGTTCCTGTATAAGAACATAAGAAAATAAGGAAGCTACAAGAGGCCGCGAGACCTACACGTGGTAGTTCCGTATAAGAACATAAGAAAGTAAGGAAGCTACAAGAGGCCGCGATACCTACACGTGGTAGTTCCTGTATAAGAACATACGAAAATAAGGAAGCTATAAGAGGCCGCGAGACCTACATGTGGTAGTTCCTGTATAAGAACATAAGAAAATAAGGAAGCTACAAGAGGCCGCGATACCTACACGTGGTAGTTCCCGTATAAGAACATAAGAAAATAAGGAAGCTACAAGAGGCCGCGATACCTACACGTGGTAGTTCCGTATAAGAACATTAGAAAATAAGGAAGCTACAAGAGGCCGCGAGACCTACACGTGGTAGTTCTCGTATAAGAACATAAGAAAATAAGGAAGCTACAAGAGGCCGCGAGACCTACACGTGGTAGTTCCTGTATAAGAACATAAGAAAATAAGGAAGCTACAAGAGGCCGCGATACCTGCACGTGGTAGTTCCTGTATAAGAACATAAGAAAATAAGGAAGCTACAAGAGGCCGCGATACCTACACGTGGTAGTTCCTGTATAAGAACATAAGAAAATAAGGAAGCTACAAGAGGCCGCGATACCTACACGTGGTAGTTCCTGCATAAGAACATCAAGAAAATAAGGAAGCTACAAGAGGCCGCGATACTACACGTGGTAGTTCCTGTTAAGAACATAAGAAATAAGAAGCTACAAGAGGCCGCGATACTCACGTGTAGTTCCTGTATAAGAACATAAGAAAATAAGGAAGCTACAAGAGGCCGCGATACCTGCACGTGGTAGTTCCGTATAAGACATAAGAAAATAAGAAGCTACAGAGCCGCGAACCTACACGTGGTAGTTCCTGTATAAGAACATAAGAAAATAAGGAAGCTACAAGAGGCTGCGATACCTACACGTGGTAGTTCCTGCATAAGAACATAGGAATATAAGTAGTACAGTCATCATTTGATCATCATTAAAACCAAATGCTACCTACTGGCTTGGTTGGGAAGGACCAGCGGAGAAGGACTGCCTAATGACATCGTGGTAATGGGTAATACTAATATGTATTCATTTTCTCTACCATTATAACTATTAATATGTAGTGTTGCTTGTTATCACATGTTGATCTGTGCCTTTCCAGAATAAACTTAATGCTATAGATAAGTTGGCTAAACAGATTCAAGTGTAATATTCAAGTTTAAGTTTCAAGTCAACAGATTCAAGTGTAATATTCAAGTTTAAGTTTCAAGTCAACAGTTTCAAGTGTAATATTCAAGTTTAAGTTTCAAGTCAACAGATTCAAGTGTAATATTCAAGTTTAAGTTTCAAGTCAACAGATTCAAGTGTAATATTCAAGTTTAAGTTTCAAGTCAACAGATTCAAGTGTAATATTCAAGTTTAAGTTTCAAGTCAACAGATTCAAGTGTAATATTCAAGTTTAAGTTTCACGTCAACAGATTCAAGTGTAATATTCAAGTTTAAGTTTCAAGTCAACAGTTTCAAGTGTAATATTCAAGTTTAAGTTTCAAGTCAACAGTTTCAAGTGTAATATTCAAGTTTAAGTTTCAAGTCAACAGTTTCAAGTGTAATATTCAAGTTTAAGTTTCAAGTCAACAGATTCAAGTGTAATATTCAAGTTTAAGTTTCAAGTCAACAGTTTCAAGTGTAATATTCAAGTTTAAGTTTCAAGTCAACAGATTCAAGTGTAATATTCAAGTTTAAGTTTCAAGTCAACAGATTCAAGTGTAATATTCAAGTTTAAGTTTCAAGTCAACAGATTCAAGTGTAATATTCAAGTTTAAGTTTCAAGTCAACAGTTTCAAGTGTAATACATATGGACAGTAAGGGTACATGTCAGTGATAAGTGTACATATAGGCCGTCCCCATCCCCATCCCATCCCCATCCCCTTCCCCTCCCCCCCCGGGTCACGCCACACACTCACGTCTGTGGAGGAGAGGGTGAGGATGCGGTCAAAGTCCTCCACCAGCTCCTTGAAGGTGGGCCGCTGGGTGGGCTGGTAGCGCCAACACTCCCGCATGATCATGTAGCTGCGGACAGACACAGGGACCACCATGAAGCACGGAGGATAAGAACATAAGAAAATAAGGAAGCTACAAGAAGCCGCGAGTAATGCTGGGACCTGACACACCACACACATTGACATACCCCTTCCCACACATGCAAGACGGTAACAAGGAAAGATATCTTTTTCTGGTAATGGCAACGCCCTCTCAACACTGTGGTCAGGCCTACCGATACAATACTATCAAGTTATGATGCACTGTATAAATATGTATTGATAAGATATTACAATACTTTCATTTATATAACCATATACCTAAATAATACGTTTTTTTTCTTCTTAGCTACTTACATTACTTACTACTACTTACTTACTTAGCTACTTACATTACTTACTACTACTTACTTACTTAGCTACTTAGCACTTACATTTCCAGGGAGCAGTTTGAGGGCTTGTCCATCCTGTGTCCCTCCCGCAGCAGCTGGAACAGCTTCTCCACGGAGGGCACGGCGGGGTAGGGCGTGCCGCCCAGGGTCATGATCTCCCACAGCAGGATGCCAAAAGCCCACCTGGGGAATAAACACTGGTCTCAATAACCGTCCTTGTCCTGCCGCGCCCGCTGGTCCACAGGGATGCATGTAGCTAGGCAGGCTGCAGGCTGTCTTCTGGTATTCACAAACAAGGACAAACACGAAACCTGTGACAATTTAAAGAGTGATATGTAGCTGGGGAGATTAACACCAGTCGTTAAAACTTATCTCACCTAGTTATGGTAGCATGTCTCCATCCATGTCACCATAACACACTAACCATCCATGTCACCATAACACACTAACCATCCATGTCACCATAACACACTAACCATCCATGTCACCATAACACACTAACCACCCATGTCACCATAACACACTAACCATCCATGTCACCATAACACACTAACCATCCATGTCACCATAACACACTAACCATCCATGTCACCATAACACACTAACCACCCATGTCACCATAACACACTAACCATCCATGTCACCATAACACACTAACCATCCATGTCACCATAACACACTAACCATCCATGTCACCATAACACACTAACCATCCATGTCACCATAACACACTAACCATCCACGTCACCATAACACACTAAACAGCGTAACACTGTGACAAAGTATAATGTTGGGTCATTCACAGAGCAACTCGCTCTACACACGCCTCGTCCCGCACCCCGACACTCACACGTCAGACTGGGAGGTGTATACGCGGTGGAACAGAGCCTCCGGGGCCATCCACTTGACGGGGAGGCGGCCCTCGCTGGTCTTGCGGTAGTAGTCTTGGCTGTGGATGTCCCGGGCCAGGCCAAAGTCGGCAATCTTCATGATCCTGTCCACGCTGACTAGAACGTTGCGTGCCGCCAGGTCCCGGTGGATGCACTGTAGAGGTAAACACAAGGATACGAGTTAAAAATCTACATGTAAGAAGCCTGCACTGATGAAATGCTATTGTATCTAGGTATGATGTTTGGTCTGTTTGAGCAAGGAAATGTCTAGGAGTCTCTTGTAAAAGATCTTAAGGAACACATGTAAGGTCCTTGTGATTCCTCTATTTGCAATGTTATGTGAGGTATTAATTAATCAGGTATTTTAATATTCATTGACCTACAAGTAAAGCACAGGTAATAATTAAGGAGTTCAAATCATTCTGTGGTGAGGGGAAGAGTGAAAACGGTGACTATAGAGTGACAATACACATCATTGCAAGTGTTAGTACTACTTCAAAATTGGCTTCAGAAATATCTTTAGCTAGTTATTAGACTCTACAGAAAACTTGAGGTGGGAGTGACGCCGACCTTCTTGGAGGCGAGGTACTCCATGCCGCGAGCCACTTGGAAGGCAAAGCTGACCAGGTCTTTCTGCGTGATGACGTCCATTTCCTGGCCGATGGCCCTCTCGTACCCCGAGGAGGGCCGGTTGTTGCGCAGGTAGTCCCGCAGGTTGCCGTGCGCCGCGTACTCCACCACCACGTAGAGCGGGCCGTCCTGGGTGCAGCAGCCAAGCAGGTTGATGATGTTGATGTGCGTGCCAATCATCTTCATCATCTCCATCTCCGACACCAAGTCCATGAGTTCTGAGTCCGTGTGGCCCTCTGGGGGAGCAAGGCACAGGGAGAGGGTGAGACGTGGAAAAACAAGAGTAACAGTATTGTAATGTAGAAAAATCAACTACGTTATACACTTAAGATTTTTTTTTTTCATGATGTAAAATAGTTACACCAGAAAATTCAAGGAAAAATTGCATAAAACTGAAGAAAATTTAAGGGATTGATATGGAGAAAGTTGCTGTCCGTTTAATGTGTATTATATTGTCTTGTTTATCTAAAAAAAATTCATTGCTGTTACACGAGAGAAAGAAAAAAATTAGCTCCTTAGTTTCGCTTGGTCACCTTTGAGCATCTTGACGGCCACGGTGGTGTCTAGGTCTGGCCGCTTGACGCCCTCCACCTCGGCCCTCACCACCTTGCCGAACGCCCCCTCCCCCAGGGACTCCCCCAGGAGGAGTTTGGCGCGGGGCAGCTCCCAGTCAGCGTCCAGGGGCAACTCGTACTCCGAGATGCTGGTCATCTCTGAGCCGAGGCGTGACCGGGACTGGCAGTGTTCAATCTTGATGGTGGGAATCAAGAGAGGCTCCTGCATGGCGTCAGAGTTCTGCCGCTCCACGATCACCTGCAGGGGGAAGAGAGGCATAGGCTCAGTGGCATAGGCTCAGTGGCATAGGCTCAGTGGCATAGGCTCCTCCGTGCACCTCATAACATCCTAGCTTTGTAGAATGCTACTGTTTATTTTCTAAAGTGAATACCTCCACCTAAGATTAGAATAAGAGTGATTGCAATTTGACTACATTGCATATCTTCCCTTCTAGCCTGTCTGCTAAGTGTCACGAACATTCTATGGAGTTGATTGTGGTTCACTGTATAACTATAATATGACAATTCCATAATATGCATCAATGTAGAGTATAAGTTCTCAATTTGCTATCAAAGACAAACTAAAGGAGGTGATTCATGTGTTCCCCAGATTGAATGAATCCCATGCTCTCTCCTGTGTCAAGACTAGTACGTCTATATTCCCCACTGACCTTCTTGATCCAGTGCTGCGTGATGGCCTTGGCGCGCTCCAGCTCGATGGCTCGCCGCTTCTCCTTCTGCCACTTCTTCCACACGAAGGACGCCACGATGCTGGCGATGACCACGACGGAGAGCAGCACCACCGTCAGCACCATGATGGCGTGGTACTCGGCGTCAAGCAGGATGGGCTCGACTGAAGGGAACACGAAAGGTTGAGATCACGCTGACCTTGTACCATGGCTTTGTGATCCAATCTGCGACTCAATAACCTTTTTGAAAACCTCAGATTTGTTAATGACTTTCCATTATTTTCCCCAGATTTTTAAGACCTTCGTTAAAGACTTCTTGGATGCCACACTGTTAGCTTCTGTGTCTTAATACTCCCACTTAAAGCCTCGGGTGTTTGGCTTTTTGTCTTATTTTAAGTTATTTCTGGGAACCAAGCCAACTCACCGTCAGTCACACTCAGGTAGGCGGTGGAGAAGGAGGTCCCCAGACTGTTGGCGGCGATGCAGGTATACCAGCCAGCGTCCCGGTCCGTCACGTTGCTCAGGATCAACACCTGGGGGTCCTCCGAGCTGGTGATGTTGCGTCCCTCCTGCAGTAACACCACAGTCACTCACATGCCCACAACACCTATCAGATCTATACTTAAGTACAGTAAAGCACCTCATTATTGCCCTCTCATAGTTTGAAGGAAGGTGATTGACTTAGTACAAGGAAGGTGAATGACTTAGTACAAGGAAGGTGAATGACTTAGTACAAGGAAGGTGAATGACTTAGTACAAGGAAGGTAAATGACTTAGTACAAGGAAGGTGAATGACTTAGTACAAGGAAGGTGAATGACTTAGTACAAGGAAGGTGAATGACTTAGTACAAGGAAGGTGAATGATATAATACAAATGACTGCTACATAAGGTATATCATCATGCATATCTAAAAGCTCAAGACAAACTATTGCCTCCAAGGATGACAATATTTGCTGAAAATTAAACTTTAGTTCTAAATGCAATGTTCTTCAGTGCTACCAGTCCAGCCAATGTCTACCTTACCAGCATGCAACATTGTTCTACATGTTTTGTCTAAATCAATCCATCTAAATCAATATGTTAATTTTATGGACAATAACTACCATAGCAAGCAACATATTAAAGAATGTTACGGACAGAAGCTAGAGATTCATACTACGGTTACTTTTACTTCAGCATGTATAATAATGACAACAACTACTACTACTACTGCTACTACAACAACTACTACTACTACTGCTACTACTACAACAACAACTACTACTACTGCTACTACAACAACTACTACTATTGCCACTACTACAACTACTATCACTAATAATGAGGTAGAACCCAGTCTCTAACATGGACATTAAGCCACCCTGAGGTTCACATTGTAACACAAGCACATTGCAGAACATAAAGACAGAAAGGAAAGCATGGACACACTGCTGAAACAAGCAAAAAACAAGTACAACATAACTCGCGGTGTAAACAAGCGGGCGATGTCACACGCAACACACACACAAACAAGACGACGTACTTGCAACACTCGCGCCATCCAGGAAGCCGCCACACGCCACACTATACTCACCATCATCCTCAGTGGCTTGCATAGTGTCATTGCATTCTATCATTGCTGGCAGAAGCTATTTGATTGAAACACATCAATTCCATGCTGTATATATGCTCTTTATGTAGTCATCAAAGCTCATACATGCAGCAGCAGTAGCAGTAACACACACACACACACATACACACACACACACACACACACACACAGTTCCTCTCGCGTGCAGGTCATGTGCGTGCAGACGTTGCATGTTAGTGTCTTTTCAAACGGGTGTTTGCAAACCAAGCATTGGTCCACACGTGGCTCCCTGACCTTGCCCGCGATAGCCCGGTCCAGGACTTGAGGTGTTATCACCACCTGAGGCGGCTTGTCCGTCTCAGGGGTGGACCAGGTGAAGGGCAGGTCCCTCCTCCACACCACATAGGGCATCAACGTGTTCTCGGTCCAGATGTCCACCTTGAACTCCACCCTATCACCCTGGACCGCGGTTAGGTTCTCCAGCCGCTTGGTGATGATGGGCCGCGAGGGGATGTGCTCTACGGTGAGAAGGCGGGGGTTAGTGTGGCTCACCGGCCGCCAAAACCCCTCTGCCTGTGTTAGTACTGTGGTGGTGTCGGCCAAGATGGGGAGAAGTACAGACACACGGCTCACGCGCACCACGCAACATGGAGGATCTCTCTCCCTCGCTCTCATTGGCTGACTGTCGACTCCGCGTGACGTCATGCGCGAGAGAGACGCATTTTGGGTCATCGAGTAAGTTTACCTGTACTTCTCTCCACCTTGGCGCCGTCCCGGGCAGAGCCACGCCCCACCACAGAGCCTTGGGACTGTTTGTACACTGACATATCAAGAAGCCTTAGATTACGGACGCCTTGCCGATTCCCTGAGCTGTGCAAGTCTCCACCTTAACCTTTGAGGGAGTAAAAATACGGACACAGACGTCTTAACAAAGCTGCCATGCCATTACCGCTTCGTTTTGGCCATTTTCTCAACAATGAAGTGCAGTGGCCTCGTGTTAGTTTATTTGTGGATTTTTGTATCTTGGACGCCAGAGTGGCCGGTCCCTCAGAGGCGTGGCTGAGAGGGTCACACCGCGATGAGTGGCTGATGGCACAGTCAGCCATTGTTGGTGTGCCTTTGCCGCCTTGTAAGCAGCGCATGGCCCCAGTAATCACGAATGCCATCAAGCATCAACTGAAGTGTTCATGGTATGTACATCTCAGTCGTGTATCATTATGAATCAGATACTCTTCCTAACATGTAGTTCACATTAGCATGACAAATTTGAAGGAGTGGATGGAAACAGAAGTATGAACAACACTGCAGAACATATCATTACTTCACCCAAATCTTAAGAAGAGCTTCTTTAACCACCATCACCCACTTGCTGCCACACATCCTGAGGGTACCTGGAACTGTCGCCGATCGGAACTCTCGCCGCCGTCGTCGAGCGTTCCAATTCTTGATATTACACGACCAATATATACATTTAATCAAGTGTTACCCGTGTTTCTGCATTCAGGGATGAAATACTATCGTTAGCTTGATCAGTTAGGTTAGATTAGGTGCCATTGTCCAGGTTAGGTTAACATTTCCACGTCGGCGAGAGTTCTAGTTTGTTGTTTCGGCGAGAATTCCCATCGGCGACAGTTTCATAAACCACCCTGAGAAGTCACCACATGGTTGTGATGGTTGTCTTGGCATCACCTACATGGCAGGTGGCAGCAAGTCAATGAAAGAGAGGAGTTAAGGAAACCACTCTAATGTATAAACCCAAAGCAACTCAACAGATGATAGACAGGAAGACAGGTAGGTAGGTAGCCAGACAGAGACAAACACTACCACCACCACCACCAACAACAGTACCCCTAAAGTAACCCAACAGATGATAGACAGAAAGACAGATAGATAGCCAGACAGACAGATACAGACACTTCAACCACGAGTACCACCACCACCAATATCCCCTACAACACCACTACTACCCCCACCACCACCAGTACCACCACCTCCACCACCACCACCATCGTCAGCCCGCCACCAACACAGAGCCTTCATTACCTTGATGATAAACAACCGGTCTATAATATTGCCCTTGTCGTCTACGCCGTTATAACGGGTGGAGTGCTTGAGCCAGGTGATGTAAGGTACCAAGTCCGATATGACCGAGCACATCAGTTTGACCTCGCTCCTCTGAACCACCGTCATGTTACTCAGCTCCTTGTTAATGATTGGACGACTGGGGAGGCGCTCTAAGGTGGGGTCAAGCAGAAGGGCGTCACTCCATTGGCACTTACTAGGATAGCAATACATCTTTCTAAGCCTACACTAATCAAACTCACTCTTCTCTATTTTCTAGCCACCTTGTTTTTGCCTCTCTATAGCCTATCCTCACTATCCATCCTCATTATCACATTGACTCATCGTGATATCCTCCTACTGACTCATAATATTCATCATATTCTCACTATGCTTGCCTATTTGTCCTCTTGTAGCTTCCTTATTTTCTTATGTTTTTATTTCAGATTCTATTATTTCTATCATTATTGTTATCATCATTATTCTATCCTCCCATCATCATTGTCATCATCATTATTCTATCCTCCCATCATCATTGTCATCATCATTATTCTATCCTGCCATCATCATTGTCATCATCATTATTCTATCCTCCCGTCATCATTGTCATCATCATTATTCTATCCTCCCATCATCATTGTCATCATCATTATTCTATCCTCCCGTCATCATTGTCATCATCATTATTCTATCCTCCCATTATCATTGTCATCATCATTATTCTATCCTGCCATCATGATTGTCATCATCATTATTCTATCCTGCCATCATCATTGTCATCATCATTATTCTATCCTCCCATCATCATTGTCATCATCATTATTCTATCCTCCCGTCATCATTGTCATCATCATTATTCTATCCTCCCATTATCATTGTCATCATCATTATTCTATCCTCCCATTATCATTGTCATCATCATTATTCTATCCTCCCGTCATCATTGTCATCATCATTATTCTATCCTCCCGTCATCATCTTTATTATTCTATCCTCCCGTCATCATTGCTATCATCATTATTCTATCCTCCCGTCATCATTGTCATCATCATTATTCTATCCTGCCATCATCATTGTCATCATCATTATTCTATCCTGCCATCATCATTGTCATCATCATTATTCTATCCTGCCATCATCATTGTCATCATCATTATTCTATCCTCCCATCATCATTGCTATCATCATTATTCTATCCTGCCATCATCATTGTCATCATCATTATTCTATCCTCCCATCATCATTGCTATCATCATTATTCTATCCTGCCGTCATCATTGTCATCATCATTATTCTATCCTGCCATCATCATTGTCATCATCATTATTCTATCCTCCCGTCATCATTGTCATCATCATTATTCTATCCTCCCGTCATCATTGTCATCATCATTATTCTATCCTCCCATCATCATTGTCATCATCATTATTCTATCCTGCCATCATCATTGTCATCATCATTATTCTATCCTCCCGTCATCATTGCTATCATCATTATTCTATCCTCCCGTCATCATCGTCATCATTATTCTATCCTGCCATCATCATACCTGCCTTAACTTACTATTTCAAGGAGAGTTCGTTTTGAAATATATAAGTCTGTATACATCTTCAGCTAAACATGATGAGATTCCTAATAAGAAAGACATAATTATAATAACACACACACACACACACACACACACACACACACACACACACACACACACACACACACACACACATCTTCTGAAACTCACGAAATATTAGTAAGACAAAGAAAATGCCATAGTTGGATTGGAAACTAACCTGTCTTAGCAACATCCTGTCCCTGAAGGCTTGAAAATAAAACAACAAAAGTCGACTCAAAATACATACGTACTACATCAGGGAAACAAGATAGATAAGAATTTGTATTATTATTATTAATGAAATCAGAAACTCAAAATATATATAGGTACATGGATATATTTTTGAATTGATGAGAAAGAGAAAGAATAGGAGAGAGAGAGAGAGAGAGAGAGAGAGAGAGAGAGAGAGAGAGAGAGAGAGAGAGAGAGAGAGAGAGAGAGAGAGAGAGAGAGAGAGAGAGAGAGAGAGAGAGAGAGAAACAAAAAAAGAGAGATCACACACACACACACACACACACACACACACACACACACACACACACACACAAACACACAGATAGATATGTTATTGACCACAACATTATGTACTAGGATCACCGAAATAATTGCAATCTATGGTCCAACAAACACATAACCTTGAAATAAAATTGATACTGCACATATTAAAAAACAGCATATTATAAATAAAACACACACACACACACACACACACACACACACCCTTCGACTCACCCTATTATTAGATATACTCTGAACCCCTTGAGGCCCAGAACGTAATTTTCCTTGTAATTTGACAACCATAAGACGATTTTAGTGAATATAAGCAATATTTTATAGATATGACCTGTTTAGTATCCTTGTCCACTAACTAATTTGGTATATTAAGTTAGTTTTCGTAATATTATGGCTAACAACAGATGAATTCATAGAGCAAAGGAAAGATCTGGGCGTGAAGGGATTAAAAACATAACGCTCTATAGATAAAATAAACACACACACACACACGCCTCACTGGACTCACTCTATTATCTAATTATCAATTATATATACTCTTAAATACACCCCCTTGGACTCACCCTATTATTATATATACTCTTAAGTACACCCCCCAGGACTCACCTAGCACCTCGAGGCTGTAGGTGTGGTTAACGCCGCCGCACTCGTTGAACACCATGCACGTGTAGTTGCCAGAGTCTGCGGGCACTAGGTTCTCCATCTTGAGCATCGCGGCCTTGATCTTGACGTCCCCGAGCTGCCTCACCGGTTTCTCCCCGTTCTGTGAGGCCAGGAGGGAAACATAAGATTGTGGGGCGAGGGAAAGAGGAAAAGATCCATTCTGTAAGGCCAGGAGGGAAACATAAGATTGTGGGGCGAAGGAAAGAGGAAAAGACCCATTCTGTAAGGCCAGGAGGGAAACATAAGATTGTGAGGCGGAAGAAAGAGGAAAAGATCTGTTCTGTAAGGCCAGGAGGGAAACATAAGATTGCGACACGAAGGAGAGGAAAAGAAGTGTATAAGGTAGAAGAGAAGTGTAGGGTGTAATGTAAGGATGTAGAAAATTAGGAAATGGAAAGATGAGTGTAAGAGAAAGTGTATAATAATAAGAGATGATGAGTAATATAAAAGTGATATGCAAGGTTTGGAAAGAAGAGGTGTGTAAGGGAGAGGCTGCAAGAGATGAGGAGTAATATATACGTCATAGGAAAGGAAGGAAAAAAAGAGAAGGTTGGTTCATCAATCAACAGGAGTGATAAAAAAGGGCAACTAAGAAAGGTTAGAGGAAGGTATAGGAAACAGAAGATGCGACACTAGGGTGGGAAAGCAGAGTGTAAGAGAGAGGGTGTAGAAGATGAGGAGTAATAAATACGTGATGGGAACAATAGGACAGCGTGAGAGGCATGTCTATAGATGGAGAGAGGGTGGGAAGGGAGGAGTGAGGGGAGAGGGTGAGGGGACGACAGGTGAAAGGCAGGTAAAGGGGGAGCAATACACCTCCCTCAACAACCAATCAACACGCTGCATTCTGTCCCGGGGCTGTCTGATTGGTGACTTAATGTAAGCCCCTCCCATACTCTACATTGTGATTAGCTAATGTAGTGGCGAGGGGGTTAAATGTGGCATGTGATTGGTGGCTGGTGTATGGAAGGGGTGGGGCTTAATTGTCAAGTTAACCAGAACAGACTGTAATTATGTGATCAATGTTATCAATCAGTCATATAAGAGACTAAGATGCCTCTATAAGCCTCTATATATCCCCCTATATGACCTCTTATCAAGCCTTAATAAGAGCCATCATTACTGGCAGTCACTCGTGCCCACCAGCCACACACCGCCGCCCCACACACCACACACCGCCTCCCCACACACCACACACACCGCCCCCCCACACACCACACACACCGCCTCCCCACACACCACACACACCGCCGCCCCACACACCACACACCGCCGCCCCACACACCACACACACCGACGCCCCACACACCGACAAACTTTCTTGGCTATCACACAAAAAATATACTTGTGAAAATGTTGTTAAATACCTCAACTCCGGGTTCACTGTACTAATTTCACTTCAAAGTCAAGGAAAACTAGAATGAATGAACCACGTGTAGGTCTCGCGGCCTCTAGTAGCTTCCTTATTTTCTTACGTTCTTATGTTCTTATTGCCTTCAAATGTCACCCTGTTTGGCATCCTTCCCGCTGTGCCTTGAGCTGTGGCGAGGGCGGCGGGCTGGCGGGCGCTCACACAAGTCTCTGTGACGGCTTGACGCACTGGGCGGCGGGAAGCACGATTACTGTCCATCCCCTGGGCAGACGGACACAGGCCAGGGCGTGGCAGCGACACAACAACAAAGCAGCAACGTGACGGGCGGTGGCAGGATAATGCGCGGCAAGAATGTGAGTAGCCAGGAGGGCGCTGCGCTTACATGACCATCGGAATCGTGCACTACAGGCAGGGGACCGGGGGGGGGGGGGCAACAAGCAAGGGAGCGAGGGGGGGAGGAGGGAGAAGGGGGCTACACCGCAGTTTTTAAATCTAACCTAAACTTACCTTACCTTACCTTACTTACCTAACCTTACCTTACCTAACCTTAAAAGAGGAGGGGAGCCACACTGCAGTTTTTAAATCTAACCTAACCTAACCTAACCTAAAATGACCTAAAATACTGCCCTAGAGCGTGATATTTGCTTGAACCTAACCTAACCTAACCTATTTTTTTTTTTTTTTTTACATCACATAGGAGAAGCTAACCTAACCTACATAATTAACTAACATAACCTAATTTACCTAACATGAAATACCCTCAAATACCGCCCTAGAGCATGATATTTACTAGAGCGTACCCTGAGGGGCGGGGACATACCTTAAACCAGGTGGTGTTGAGGTGGGAGCCGCGCGCCTGGCA
>JACEEZ010021097.1:148898-151398 GCA_016584305.1 Chionoecetes opilio
GTGTGTGTGTGTGTGTGTGTGTGTGTGTGTGTGTGTGTGTGGTGTGTGTGTGTGTGTGTGTGTGTGTGTGTGTGTGTGTGTGTGTGTGTGTGTGTGTGTGTGTGTGTGTGTGTGTGTGTGTGTGTGTGTGTGTGTGTGTTGTGGTGTGTGTGTGTGTGTGTGTGTGTGTGTGTGTGTGTGTGTGTGTGTGTGTGTGTGTGTGTGTGTGTGTGGTGTGTGTGTGTGTGTGTGTGTGTGTGTGTGTGTGTGTGTGTGGTGTGTGTGTGTGTGTGTGTGTGTGTGTGTGTGTGTGTGTGTGTGTGTGTGTGTGTGTGTGTGTGTGTGTGTGTGTGTGTGTGTGTGTGTGTGTGTGTGTGTGTGTGTGTGTGTGTGTGTGTGTGTGTGTGTGTGTGTGTGTGGTGTGTGTGTGTGTGTGTGTGTGTGTGTGGTGTGGTGTGTGTGTGTGTGTGTGTGTGTGTGTGTGTGTGTGTGTGTGTGTGTGTGTGTGTGTGTGTGTGTGTGTGTGTGTGTTGTGTGTGTGTGTAAGGCCGTGTTTCTAAAGGTAAGTCGCCCCACTCTCACCCATGTCTGCCTGTCTCTATCTGTGGCGACATTAATTCTGATTGTCTTGTCTGTTCGCACGCTTCCCCTCCGCTACTCTCTTGCTACTGAGCGTGTGCGTGTGCCGTGCGTGGCGGGGTCGTGGCGGGGTCGTGGTGGAGTCGTGTCGTTATCGCCGCTCCTTCGTGCACGTCTCTTGTTCTTGCAGGGAAATAAAATGCCTCAAAGCGATAAATAAAAAGAAAACACTGCCGCCAATCGCTACTATTCTCTTAAGTAAATAAACGTATAGAAATAAGATAATAAAATAGTGTTTATATCGTGTATTTTATCTTACTTGTTGCTTTTGTGAAGGTGGAAATAGATAAAATAATGAAAATACGACACTTTAACTTTTTTTCCATGGCATGTTTTCAGGCGGTGGATTTCAGACGACTCTCTCTCTTCTCTCTCTCTCTCTCTCTCTCTCTCTCTCTCTCTCTCTCTCTCTCCAAGAAGTGTTTACGACGTTGGTATTCCTGTTCGCTTGACTCATTCATTTGGTCTTATCGTGAAGTAGTTTTTTTTTTTTTTTTAGTCAGTCCTTCGGTGCCCACTCTCGTTTTCTTTCCTCAGGTGACGGATCTTCTTATCAAATTACCTCCTACTCCTTATTGTACTCTTAATCCTCCTCTAATCTTAGTCATCTTCTTCTATTTCCTCCTCTTCTTCTTCCTCCTCCTTGCCTCTTACCAAGCTCTCCTTCCGTCTCTTCCCTAACCTCTCCATCCCTTTCTCCTACCATACTTGCCTCCTCCCTTCGTTAGTGCTCTCTCTCTCTCTCTCTCTCTTCTCTCTCTCTCTCTCTCTCTCTCTCTCTCTCTAGTCCCTCCCTCCTACCCACCTTACTCTCCCTCCTACGAGTCCTACCCACCCTCCCTCCCCTCTCCCTTCTACCCATCCTTCCCTCCCTGGTCCTCCTCCTCGCCAGTAACTCAGCCACCCTCATCAGTACCCAGCGAGGGGGCGACACAGGGCCAAATATATTATTATTCCCCGGGAGATGAGATGAAGATAGCGCGGCGCCTCTCGTTCACTACTGATGATGGCCGCTTGGGGACTTGGGGTACACCTGCGGCCGGGTGGGGGAACGTCCTGGGTTGGGGGAAGGGGTGATGGGGTTGATGGGGGTTGGGGGAGTGGGTTTACCTGTCTCCCGCCATCCATCATGTCCACACGCCCGCCCACCATTGGTCTATGTCATACGTGTATCGGCCAATGGCTCCTCGACTTTCTAATCCCAGTAGCCAATGGGCGGTTGGTATGTGCCGCCTCGGGTTGTGATTGGTGGGCCGGACTCGTCACTGATTTGCAATGTAAAGCAGGTGGTGTGGACCGGTTGTGGTGGTGTTGTGGTAGTGTTGTGGTGGTGGTGGTCATGTGTTGTAGTCGTGGTGGTGTGGTGGTGGTGGTGGTGGTGGTTGTGGTGTTGTGGTGGTGGTGCCATCTGCGTGCCAATAATACAGCAATTGGACCACCACCACCACTACTACCACCCCATCCATCACCACCACACTCGTCACCCTACCATTATATCCCACTCACCACACCACCACCACCACCACCACCACCCAACCGCCACCACTACTACCACTACCACCACCCACCACCACTGTCACCACTACTACCGCCACCACTACTACCACTACCACTACTGCCTCCACCACCACCACCACCACCACCACCAGCCTTACCCAATCACCACCATTATAAGCCTTCTGTGGGACTTCTCATGCCTCACACACAATAACTCCCGCTACTTTCCCTCCCTCCCCCCACACAGTCTCCCCCTACCCCGACACCGCCCCCCTACTCCCCGCCCCCCCCTCCCTGATGCCCGCCCCGCCCCCGGCTTGGGTTCCCGGGCCCCTCTATGGGTCTTGCTGGGGAAAAAATGTGCCCAGGTTTCCGGCGGTGGGGA
>JACEEZ010021098.1:0-45294 GCA_016584305.1 Chionoecetes opilio
CTTGACCACGATAACTAACCTAACTCGAAATCTACATAACCTAACAAATCAAAACTACCTAACCTAAACCAACCTAACCTACATACCCTAATAAGGGGGTCCTCATTTGTAAAAGTGTTGAAATGTGTTGCTCCCACAGGGCGGATTATGACCTGTGGAGGCCCTGGGAAGCTCTTGTGGAGGGGGGGGGGGTTTGGGGGGGGGAGGGGGGGCCCCCCTTCATTACAAAATTTACAAAGTAATGGGGTGCGAGCGAAGCGAGGACTGAGAGCAGCTGGGTTGGCGTGGGATTTTTTCGAATTTTAGCACCTTGTTAGAGCATTTGAAGCAATAAACAAAGCTAAAATGAGAATCAGTATATTAGCTATAGTATATTGGGACAAAATCGGAGTACTTATCACCTAATTGGATAAAGATTTTTTTTTTAAGTGGACACAGGCTCAATGAAGTATTCAGATTGAGACGTAACACATGATGTGGAGACTATGAACGGCAACCCCTTGTTAAAAGTATGAAGTATAGAGTAGACTAAGACCATATTTCTGATAAATTGAGTCACGCCTAGAAATTTGGTGATATGACTTAATGACGGAGTTACTTTCAAGGTTAATACTTTTTTTTTTTTTTTAAACGAGTGTTTTTCTTATATATAATATATGAAAATATGACCTAAGCCACTGGGTATGCCTAGCTACAGTACGATGCCATGCTACCTAAAAAAAAAAACCCCCCCCATAAAGAGGCTGGTGGCTGTCAGATTAAAGCATTCAAGGGCAATCAAGCAAACAGTGCTAGGCAGTGGGATATAAGATAAATGATTAATTTGATTAAAAATTGAAGGCTCTTGATAAAAGAAATGTAATCATATATATATACAAATATGCTATGGTAAAGTCTAGTGTTTGCCATACTCTTCCTCGTCCCCAAACAAGCTTGGGAACCTGTGGGAATGCGTGGTGTTGGGTGGGGAGCAAATGGCGTCGGAAACCCGTATTTTGAATCATGTAAAAGGGCAAATAAATACCCTAGATTAGAGTAATTTACTAGAATCTAGGAAATTTAACCGAACCTTCTTGCGAGGGGCCCGTTCCCCTCGACCTCCCAATAATATAAAACTAAACCTATCAGCAATAATCACCCGTAAATCTAACCCTAACCTTTAACGGGGTGGGGGGGGGGGCTTCACCTCTAGACTCCCGGTAATCATAACCAAAATTTTACCTTACTAAGTGGGAGGGGGGGGGGGGGGGGCTCGGACCACTTCCGTTTATCCTTCTGTTGTGAGGATCATCAGTCAGGTTCACACGTCTCTCGGACTACAGAAGAAGCAAATCTATTTTCCTAGATCTAGGTGAATTTTGACTATTTATACTACCTCTAAATAAAAAAATGGTTGCGACCAGAGATGGCATTAAATAATGCGAATGTATTGAAATAAGAAATAAATGGGGAAATGTATTTAAATACTGATACATTTTACGATATGTATATAAATAAACATACTAAATCACCTCAATTGTATTTAAATACATTATAAATACATTTTGAATATACAAAAATTTAACAGGCAAAAAATGGATTCCTTAGGATTTCTTCGATTTTTCGGTTTCCTAGAATTCTTTTAGCTTAATTCCTAAAATAAGGAAATGTCCGTTAAAGTGGAAACATGGTTCACCTGAACACAGGGTTGCCAGATAGTTGGGTGGGTTTATGGCAAATTAATGATAAAAAAGATATTACATTTTATATTAGAGTATTCTAAAAGTAATGTATTTAAATACTCATAAAAATATGAAAATTATTTTTTGCTGTATTTAAATACATGATAACCAATGGAGTTATAAATACATTTCTAAATACATAAATGTATTAAAATAAGTATTTAAATTATTGCTCAGCGGTTGCGGCGCTTATTTTGTACCCCAGCCAAAATCTCGCATAGCCCAGGTCCAAACTTATTGGGGGAGAGGGGAGAGTATGGGCAAACACTAGAAATAAACCAGAAGGATTACGTAATATATAAATAAGAAAAACAATAGTGAATTGTGGCGGCCGCCAGCCCACGCGGAGTTTTCCCCATTGGGGGTGGGGGGGCCCCGGATGGGAGGCCCTGGGCAGCTGCCACTTGCCCCATCCTAAAGCCGCCCTGGCTCCCCCCTCTCTAGACTGATGCAACCTTTACAGACCGGCGTGCAATCCTACATGCTGCGTGAAACGGCACGCAGCTTGCCACCTGTGAGAAACTAATGTCAACAGTTCTCACTGGAGGAGTCGTGGCGTCGGATGGTAGGATATAATATATGTATGTTACTAGTTAGAGTATTATTAACAAACATACGCTGAAATGGCTAAAAACTCACCAGGTCAAGTGCATTGTGCAGCCTTTCAAACATTTTTAGTAGTATTTACATACTTTCTGATGAATACAAAACACGTTAGAGCATTACTTTTTAAGGACAGTCGCAATGACTTTCTTTTTTATTATTTAGCAATGGGTTGGCATTTTGAAGGTTAGTAGTATTTCGTTCAAAATAGGCTGAATAGTAAAACTTTCAAGGTCATTGTTGCAATTTCAATTTTTTTTTCTATTTTTTTAACATACTTTTGATGAATACAAACAAGTTTAGAGGGTGGAACAGCACATTTCAAAACTTTAAATAATAAGGACCACCCTACTACCTAACCTAACCAAATCCTAACCTAAAACAAATTAACCTAAACTTAGGGGGGGATGGGGTTCAGACACTTCGGTCATCCATCTGTTAAGGACACTCGTTCAAAGTCTGTGGACTCTGAAGAAATCAATGAATTTTCCTAGATTAGGGAATTTTTTCAACACCCTAACTCAAAAACATGTGGTTGCGACACATATTTATTACCCAGCCAATATCCCGATTTTCCATGTCCCCAAAGCTGTTTGTGGGAGCGGAGGGAGTAGGGGCATAAACACTAGAATAATACCAAGTTTTTTTCTCATCAAATCCTAGGGTCACTTTTTCATTGGATAACAATGTATCTCCATCAGAAAAAGCTGTACAACTTGGCAAGGAAATAATAATCCCCCCTGGTGTAGCAGAAACCAGGGCAGTGACGGAATTTTACGGAAACAAGGGTTTCCCCCCAGCCGCCCGCCCGAAACTCGATTTTGGGCTCTGCCCGGACCTGCTGGGAGGATTATACCCTAACCTAACCGAACCTTATAACGGAGGGGTGTAATCCCTTTTGACCCCTGACGGGAATATCTAACATAAACCGAAAACTGAACTAAACCTAACCGGCGGTATAGCGACCGCGCAGTGCTGTACAATATACCCATTAGCCCACATGAACGCGTCTTCATCGGTCGCTGTTCATCTTCTAACAATCACATACTACCTTTTCACAACAGTAGCTACGTATTAATATAATGTCCCTGAAGGTAAACATTAACAACAAGTCATCTGCTTCTCTTGTTTTGTTATGGTTGGTGTGAAGCGGTGGCCAACCGTGTGCTAGAGGTGTTGTCAATAAGGTCAAGCAAATGCTGTTTGGTTGACGAAAGTCGACAAACGCCCGTGTGATAGCCGCTTTAATAAGGTAATAGGTAGCCATACATAACCAGGAGTGAACAAGTTTTGTTTTATCGGGGTGTGTCTCGTCTGAAAATCCGTGAAAATGTAACAGTTGACAGCCTATGGTAGTTAGTCTTTAAACCATGCTGTCGATTTGTATGGTATATTATGACGATGCCCTGTATTATTTCATTCTTTTTATGTTGGTTTGACGTCTGGCTCAATATAAAAAGGTATGTAGACACTTTAATTCAGGGGGAGATACTGAGAAGTGCCGCCATAGAGATAACTGCGTAAGGCGAACTGAGCGCAAACCGGTCTTCAGGCGCTTGTTTAACGGCCCGGCGAATTAGGCGGCGCACACTAGCCATTTTCTGTCAATTTTTTTTCAGCCAACTTCTAAAAACGAATTTTTTGTTTTACTGCAAGCCGTCACACAACACAATTGTGTCGCCTGCACTGGTCAGCTGTCCTGGACTGTTGAAACAAACACGGCTTCGCGCCAGGGCAGGCTATAGTGGTATACACTAAGATAGGGTACAGGGAGGTCCGGTTATACGAGATTTCGGTATACGAGAATCGATGATACGAGCATGGGCAAATTAGCGGGTCTATTTGCACTATCCGAGACATCAAAAAATCCATAGATACGACATTCAAACTGGGGTGAGTAAAATATCAGTTAAAAATGCGGCGGCCCTACCACTCCATGGAGCTGGACAAACTGGGGATTGGTTGAAACACAGTGAGGGTCACCTAGCAAGCCGTGACCTGAAAGGGTAATTAAGCAATGCGCGGCCCTGGACATTTAGGGGTCATTAGCCGCGTGTGCGGCTCAACCTTGGACCGCTAGTCAGGTCACGAATAGCCAGGGTGACTGCCTGAAGGGGAATCACAGATATGGACCGCCAGACCTGAACCATTTAGGGCGTAATTAGCAGGTGTGCGGCCCCAAACCTTGGGAACCTGACACTACCTGCTGCTTGATATCCACGCGGCGTCCCATATCATTACAAGTCTTTTGTGCTTGTTATGCAGTTATATGTTAATTAATGTGCAGTTATGTATTTTGTGTGCCTATTTGCTCTTCAGAATGCTTTTTCTACAGAATAGGTAGTACAGTGTGGGTAATGTAGACGCCGTGGTTGCTTGTGTTGCTACAGTTTATTGTAGCTTGAAAACCATATTATGATTATTTTTTTGTAAATTGATGGGTCTGGGAAACCAAAGCCTATATGTTTATCATTAGTTTGTTTTCGTTAGAACGAGATTTCGCACTTTACGAGGATGCCAGTGGACCTTAACTGCTCATACTTCGGACCTCCCTGGAGTATAGTAGGACGAGCCAAACAAGCTAAAAACGTGCAGGAGGGTTCATGGCGGGCTAGTCGAAGAAAGACAGTGTTTACCCAAGTAATCTGAGAAGAGCTGCAGCCGAGACAACGTGGCCTGTATGCATTCAATGAGAAAATCTTGAACTACGTGTCACACCGCGGATGACTCATTCGCTGATAATTACAAGTTAAAGTCTTGAAGAGAGAGAAACGAGTTTTGAGGGGTCTGAAAAATAGACACTACAATCGAGTCATCGAGACGACTGTTGGATGTTTATATAAAACGGCTTTTAACCCCTTCACTGCGGCTGTACCACATACGCGCTCTCAGCTATTTTAAGGGGCACTGCTGGAGGTACAAATAGGGTTGCCTGTATTTAAACTGCGCGCTCCAATGCATATTATGGGTAAATATTCGTGTTGATAGCTGTATGGCAACAGTGTCAAGGTTGCGAATAATAAACCTCTTTTTTGCTTGCGTGTTAGGGACTAATAAGGTCAAGCGGTACAGTACGATGTGTTGACGCTGCCGGCCTATACTTCAATGCGCGAGGCTTAAATAGTCAGATATTCAAGTATATTCTTGAGGATATAAAACAGAAGTATGAATGAATGAATGATATGAATGGATGAATGAAGCATTTATGTACCAAAAATAAGCTGTATTATGTTGAGTAGTTAGCCTAGAGTTGAATTGTGCGTCCTGGAAGCACGGTCACGGCCCTGTTGCTGCACTTGACGTAACTCTTAACTAGCTGGTAGCTCCCCCAAGACGAAACATAGATGTTTTGGTACGGAATGAACATGCTATAATTTAGGCACTTTAAAATATGATCAGTAATCACTTTTTTATTTATTAAACGCCGCACAGGGGGTAGGCCTATGAATTTGATATCGCAGTGAAGCGCGTTAAATGTATCTACATGTGCAATAGTCAACTTGAAGATTTATAATAACACAAACTCAGATTCGGACCTCCATTTCCGGTATCGGATTTTGCCGGACAAAATCCGAGGTCCGGGATAGTCCAAGGGCCAGGCAATTGTTTTTCTTTTTACGTTGAAATGCCTGGTCCTGTTGCGTAAATTGACAAGTTGTCCGGCGGTCCGAGCATCTCCTGTCACCCTTGGTCAGTATCTCGCGACTCCCGAAGGTGGCAGCATGCCAGCGGCGTTATTGTTTAAATTTGGACACACGATCACTCACGATCTCACCTGCACCGCCAAAGTTAGTACCCGGAACCCTGCCCCGGTGCAGGAACGTTCTCTGGAGACTATTGAACAGCCTTCTGCTGCCCTCACGCAAGTGGCAGCATGCTCACCTGTCGTCTTGTTTAAAATGGGGCACACGACACTTCACGGTCAAACTGCACAGCTTCTCGTTAGTCCTTGACCCCACTGCCCTGCGTGCAAGAAAGGTCTCTGAGACTATTGAACACCTTTCTGCTGCCTCCCGCAAGGTGGCAGCATGATCTACAATGCGGTCGTATGTTACACTTTGGGCAGACGACACTCACGGTTCACCTGACACAGCCTCCGTTAGTCCCTGACCCACACTAGCCCCTGGTGCAGGAACGTCTCTTGAGCACTATTGACACTTCTGCTGCCTCCCCCAGGTGGCAGCATGCTAAGCGGACGTAAGAGTCGCGGCGGGTAGTTGAATATTGGCGGTTGGACCGGACAGTTAAATACTAGAGAGGATACAAAACCTCGTCCGGGGTGGGTAATGGCATCAGACTGTGCGATTCCGGACTTTTGCGGTGCCCGGACTAGTTTGTCCCCCCTTATTAGTCCAGGGAAACCGAGGTTTGTGTGTTACTGGTCAAATGCCTTGACACAGATCATAAATTGCAAAAAATATGATTAGATTTATATCGAATATCTTTAAGTAAAACTATGGGATTTTGATTTGACTAATGAAAGTTGACGACAACTGTCCATATGAAGGAACTATGACATGAGGTGACTTGAGTCAGATGGAAAAACTAGACAGAACGAGAAAAAAACCAACGGAAATCGTAGAATGACGGAAAAGTCCTAGTGTGCGCCGCCTTAAAGGCACCAGTAAGGACCTATGTAGAGGCGAATTTCAGGCGCCTTTGCCTTGCTTACACCTCCCAACGCCTAGTAGTTGGGTGACGAGAATCCTTACTAGGCAAATTCACGTTGCCTGTCTGAGCGCTGCTTAGGCAGCTGTCGAACCAATCACAGGCGTGAAAACACGTTCCCGCCGAACAAAAGTTTGTTTGTGCTCCCTCCCTCACACCAAGCACAGCGACCATCAAGGACGCAAGGACCAAGGGCGAAGTGATGCAACGCTCGCCATGCCGAAAAAAGCTGTTTCAGTTCACAAGTTTGATGTTATTGTAGTTTTTGACCACCTCAGCCGTGTTTTGTTACGTCCAATCACCGTCTTGGATTATGAAGATAACCCAAGATTTGCGGTTTTGAGCGCGGTCTGTGTACGAAGACGGGACAGAAGAATATAAGTACATGTAGAAAATAGAAGGGAGTTTTCGGCACCGGAGTGGCTCTGTGTGATGCCGTACGATTGCGGGAAAAACCATGCCTATCATATGACAACATCCAGGAAATAGCAAAGCCAGCGTTGCGTAAACACCTCTCAGCTGTCTTGTAGAAATTATCCGCGCTGGAAAACAAGAGTGCAACGCCAAAGGATATTGAGCCATGAAATGGACGAGTGGCTGAGGTGTAAGAAAAGGACCTCACTTGACATGCAAAAAACAACATAAGTGACAAAAGGAAGTCCAATGACAAGGTGTAGAAGAAGAAATATATGCCGGCATATAACAGATAGAATGAAGAGATATTGTGTTAGTAACTGATGAGAAGCCGTGTCTGTCTGTGTATTGCTACACTTTTCCACATTACTCCGGGAAAAAATAAAGGTGTATTATTGAATGAGACACGCGTGGTTGCTACCGACGTTAGGCCCACATGACGTTTTTCTATATATATTTTGGCTCAGATATTGTACATTATTAATCCACTCCGCGTAACTTCCAAAATTATATACACAATCGTAGAAATAATAAAAGTTGTTAATACGCAACACTACAGACACACAATGCCTTTTCAAATGGCCCCCCACAACCCTATAGGAGGTAGGTATTTTTTTTATTTTTTTTTTTACGTTTGTGTTTTGTTTTTCTTTTCTTTTTTTTTTTTTTTATGGTTTAAGGTGCCGGTTAGATTTCATAATCTTCGCGGTGGGGTCGAGGGCACGGAACCCCCCCCCCCCCGTTAGAGGTTTGTTAGGTTTGGTTAGGTAAATATCCTCCAGCAGGCAGCAGGGCGGACAAGCGGACTACTTGGCAGCTGGTGAGCGTGGGCTGGCGGTGCGGGGCGGGCGGGAGGGAGGCACTGGTTTTCGTATTTAATTCTGTCACTGCTCTGGTTTCTGAGGGACACGACTTGACTTTCCTGGCAAGAAAGTTTTTAGTGCTTTTCCGGTGGAAATCGTACATTGTTATCAAAGGAAAAAAGAAAACATGGCACCTTAGATTTGGTGAGAAAAAGAAAAAAGAAAAAGTATCGGTTTCCGGAAATAAAAAAATACATCCAATATGAAAAAAAAACATTGTAATTTTTAGGCACAAGAGAAACTAGTCCGTCTCAGAAAAGACCGCGCAGTCACCTAGTCATTGTTACCATGAAAAAAAATAGTATTGAAAATCTTACTCTCTGGTAGTAGGACTTAGGTCAAATAATAAATTGGTAGTTACCGTGTGGGAGGCCAGATTTAGGTTTAATTCTTTGGCGTTATGAGGTGATATAAGGATGTGCTTCTATGGAATCAGACACGTTACCTTTAATCTCTCAGACTTACTTTTAAAAAATTATTGTAATTATATCTTTACATAGGTATCTTGCAAGGGACTCAGCATATACCCAAAAAAATAATACCTTATCCCCATTATCCAAAAACACTTTGCTAAATGTCCAGTTTGACACCATAAATAACGTTTGGTGACGAAAAACGCTTTTTTTCCTGATTGAGTTTTGATGTGTTTTGATCATTCTTGCTAACCGGTTTGTCGCCATTTTGTTTAAGTAGTTGCGACAAATAATGATGAAAACAAAATTCAACATAACCGAACCTAAACCTAACCTTACCTTTACCTAATCTAACATTACACACATAAGTATACCTAACCTAACATAACCTTCACTCCCTCCCCCAAAAGCGAGTGCCTCAGAAACGGTTAGCAATTAATTCAAACTACATCAAAACTCACCAGAAAAAATAATCACAGCCCCACCCATAAATTCATTGTGCAACGTGACTAATAGGGACATGTGCATGCCTGCAGTCGCACACACACCAATCAGCTGAGCGTCATGACTAAGAACACGCATGATCACCACATTAGATCAAGAGAGGTGAATTATTGTGTCATTAAAATAACTGAGACGTTTCGGCTGATGCGGAATGTTATTTCTGAATATATAATATATCTGAGAGATCTGGACTGGATGTATAGTGACCATCATCGTACAACATAACAACATAAGGTAAATAGTTAGGCATAGAACGCAGGCCCATCCTGCGCTAGATTTCGGTGCTTTGACAACTGGTCTACCCTTCTGGCAGATTATATATCTAAATATATATATATATAATATATATATAGCCAAAAGGGTAGCCAGTTGTCAAAAGCACGCAAATATAGCCAGGATAGGGCCTGCGTTTCTCTTGCCCTAACTATTACCGTATGTGTTATGTGTGTGACGATGAGTGTCCTATACATCAGTCCAGCTCTTCAGATATATATATAGAGAAATAACATCAGCATACAGCCTCAGAAAACGTCTCAGGTATTTTAATGGACACAAAATTCACCTCTCTGTGAAATATGTGGTGATCATGAGTTTATTATTCTGAGCTCAGCCTGATAGGTGTGTGTGCGACTGCAGGCATGCACATTTCCTATTATCACGTTGTCCAAGGAAACTGTGATTATTTGTTTCTGGTGAGTTTTGAGTGAGTTTGAATTAATTTCGCCTAAACCTGTTCGGAGCAATCGCTTTTTTGGAGGGGAGGGGAGGCAGGATTATGTTAGGTAGGTACAGCTTAGGTGGTAAGGTTAGGATTAGGTAACGGTTAAGGTTAGGTGTAGGGTTCGGTTTGGTGAATTTGTTTTTCATCATTATTGTCGCAAACGACTTAAAAAAAAATATTTGCGACGAAACGGTTTAGAAGATTGATTCAAAAACACATCAAAACTCATCAGAAAAAAAATAGTTTTCGTCCACACAAAGTTAAGTGGTGTCAAACTGAAATTTAAGCAAAGATTTTTGTGATAAGGGGAATAAGGTATTCTTTTTGGGTATATGCTGAGTCACTTGCATAAGAGTACATATGTAAAGATATATAGAAATTTATTTTATAAAAAGATAAGTCTAGAGAGTATAAAGTGTTAATACGTGTATGATTCCATAAAGCACTATCCTATATAATCATAACCAAAGGAATATTAAACACTAATCTGCGACTCCCACAACGTTAACTCCAACCAATTATTTGACCTCAATCTATAAACCGAGAGTAAGGATTGTCAAAAACATTATTTTTCATGGTAAAATGGAAGAAGGATCTGCGCGAGTCATTTTGAGACTGACTAGTTCTCCTTGCCTAAAATTAATGTTTTTTTCAGAGGAGTATTTATTTTCCGGAAAACCCGATACATTTTCTTTTCTTTTCATCACCAAATCCTAGGTTGCCGTTTCCTTGGATACACATGTTACGTCCAACCAGAAAAAGCACTAAAATTGCCAGGAAATAAAGGCAGGTTCAGAAAGCAGTAGCAGTGACAGGAATTATACTGAAACACATGGGCGCCCGCACCCCGCCCGCCCCGCACTCGCAGCCCACCCACCAAGCGCAAGAGTCCGCTTTCTCGCCCTGCCTGTCTGTGGGAGGATATTACCCGACAAACCAACCAACCTCATAACGGGGGGGGGGGTGGTGGGTTCCGCCCCCTCGACCCCCCCCGGGAGATATTAGAACCTAACCAGACTGATACCAACCTCCTATAGGTTGGGGGGCTGTGAAAAGGAGTGTGTGTCTGTAGTGCTATGCGTTATTAACCAACTTTACAGTATTTCTACGATATGTATATAGTTTGAAAGTTACGCGGAAGTGGATAATAATGTACAAATATCTGAGCAAAAAAATAATATAGAAAAGTAATGTGGTAACGAGTAGCAACACGCAGTTCTCATCCATAATAACCTTATTTTCCCAGAGTATTGTGAAAAAGTGTAGCAAACACATAACAGACAGTCGGCTTCTCATTCAGTTATTAACACCACTAGTCTCTTCATCGAACGTATATGCCATTATTCTTCCTTCTACAACCATTTGTACATTATACTTTGTCACATTATGTTGTTTTTCATGTCACGTGAGCTCTTCTTAACACAGCACTCGTCAATTTCGCCTCCAAATCCTTTTCTTCTCTTGTTTTTCCACGGAAATTTTCTACAGGACAGCTGAGAGTTGTTTACGCAACGCTTCGCTTGCTATGTCCTGATGTCATGATGATAGGGCATGGTTTCCCTGCATCTGTACGGCATCACAACAAAGCCATCGCGGTGGCCGAACCCCGGTTTCTAATGCTTGTTCGCTAGTCCCGTCTCTTAGTACCAAGACGCGCTCACAAAACAGCAAATCTTGCGGTAGTCTTCATATCAGCGGTGCTGGACGACAAACACGGTGAGGTGGAAAAAACTACAATGAACATCAAAACGTGACGGAAACAGCTTTTCTGGCAGTGGCGAGCGTTGCATCCTCGCCCATCATGCCGCGCCTTATGTGCTGGCGGGTGTGAGGGAGGGAGGCACAACAACTTTGTTTCGGCGGAGAAGTTTTCAAGCTTGTGATTGGCGCGAAGCTGGCCTAAGCAGCGCTCAGACAGCAACGTGATTGGCAATATAGGATTCTCGTACCCCGCCCCAACAAAACTAGGCGATTGATGGTGTAAGCAAGCAAGCGCCTGAATATATCGCCTCTACATACGGGCTTAGCTGGGCCTTTTAAGCGGCGTCACACTGGACTTTTCCGTTCGATGTCTCGATCTCCGTTGGTTTTTCTCCGTTCTGTCTCGTTTTCCATCTGACTCAGTAAAACGATCATGATAGTCTTCATTGGAATTTGTCGTCAACTTTCTGTCCAAAAAAACCCTAGTGATTCTTTAAAGATTTTCGATATAAATAAATATATTTTTGCAAATTATAATTAAATACTTTAAAAAGTACACAAAAACCCCTCTTTTCCCCCGGACAATAGGGGGGAGCACTAGCCCGGGAACCCGAAAAAGTCCGGGAATCGCAACGTCTTGCCATTACCCACCCCGACGTTTATCCTACTCTGTATTTACTGTCCGGAACCCCCCAATATCAACTACCCCCGCCGCGGACCTTGTCCGCTGAGCATGCTCCCCACGGCGGGAGGCAGCAGAAAGTGTTCAATAGCTCAAGAATTTCCCTGCCCCGGGGGCAGGGGGGGTCAGGGACAAAGGGAGGCTGTGCGGGTAAAACCGGAGTGTCTTCCCCCAAAATGTAAAAAAACGACCCTGGCATCTGCCCCTGGGGGGGGCAGCAGAAAGGTTCAATAGTCTCAAGAGACTTCTTGCCCCAGGGGCAGGGGGGGGCAGGGGACTAACGAAGCGGGGGCAGGTGAACCGGAGGTCGGTCCCCAAATTTAAAAATACGACCGCTGAGCATGCTCCCACTTGCGGGGGCAGCAAAAGTGTTCAAGTCCCCAAGAACGTTCCTGCACGGGCGGGGGGGTCAGGGGACTAACGTTGGGGGTGCAGGTGAACCGTAGGCGTGTGTCAAATTTAAACAAACGACCGCTGAGCATGCTGCCACCTGGGGGGGCCCAGATATGACCGGGGGTGACAGAGTGCGGGGACCGCCGGCAACTTTGTCAATTTACGAACAGGGACCAGGATTTTTAAAGTAAAAAAAAAAAAAAAAAAAAATTGCCTGGGCCTTGACTATCCCGGGCCTCGGATTTTTTTCCCCGGGAAAACCGATATCCGGGAAATGGGGTCCCGGGGAAAACGGGTTTTTTTGTATTATAAAATTCAAGTGACATTGCAATTTGATACATTTAACCCCTTTACTGCGGATATCAAAATTTTAGGGCCCACCCCCCCGTGCGGCAGGTTTTTTTAAAATAAAAATAATTACGATCAAATTTTAAAATGCCTAAAAGAAAAGCATGTTCATTCCATAACCAAAAATCTATGTTTGTCTTGGGGGAGGACCACTAAGTGAAGAGTTACGCCCCAAAGGGCACAAAAGGGGCCCTGCCGTGCTGCCAGAGCCCAATGAAACTACTTTGGCTACTACTCAAAATAATCAGCTTTTTTTGGTACAAAATGCTTCTTTTCATGATTCATTCATTCATTTCTTCATATTCTTTTTTATACCCATCAAGAATATATTAAATATTTTGACTTTTTTAGCCTCGCCATTGAATAGAGGCGCGGCAGCGTCAAAAACGTACTTAGCTTGCCCTTTTAGTCACACTACTCCGCCCCGAAAAAGAGGTTATATTATTCAAAACCTTTGACACTGTGGCCATACAACCCTTCAAACGAATTTTCCCCATAATATCATTGAGCGCGCATTTTTAAAATACAGAACCAATATGTACCAGCCGCGTGAACCCTTAAATAGTGAGAGCCCGTTTTGTCCCCGCATGAAGGGGTTAAAAGCCGGTTTTAAAACACCCAACAGTTCTCGCAGCCGTTTTGTAGTGTATATTTTTAAAGACACCTCAAAACTCGTTTCTCCTTTTCAAGACTTAACTTGTAATTTGGCGTAATGAGTCATCCCGGGGGACACGTATTTCAAAAATTTTTCTCATTGAATGCATACGGGCCCACTGTGGTCTCGGGCTCGCTTTTTTAAGAGTTATGGAAAAACCTGTTTTTCTCTCGACGGCCCCATAAAACGCCCCATGCATTTTTTTAGCTTTTTTGGCTCGTCTACGATGATAAAAAGGGGAGTCCAAGATATGACAGTTGGTTCCCCTGCCCTACTGAAAGGAAATTCGTATACGAAAAAATAACTAATGATAAAAAAAGGGGTTTGGTTCCAGCCCCCATAAATTTAAAAAAAAAAATAAAAATAATGTTTTTAAAAGCAAAAAAAACTGTAGCAAACCAAAAAACACCGGGTTATTTTACCCACACTGACTACCTTCTGTAAAAAAGCATTCTGAAGAGAAAAAAAGCACCAAAAAAAACATAAAAGCACATTAAATTTAAAAAATATAACTGCTAACAAACAAAAAAAACGTTTTAATGATGGGACGCCCCGTGATACAAAGAAAGGGAGTGTTTAAGGGCCCAAGGTTGGGGCCGCACACCTGCTAATTACCCCCGGTTAGGTCGCCATAGCTTTTTTACCTTAGTCACGCCTTTCTAGGGGTTTTCCTGACTGCGGTCCCAAGGTTTGGGGCCGCACACCTGGTAATTACCCCTAAAAGTAGGGGCCCCGCAATATGCTTAATTACCCTTCAGCCGGCTTTCGGGGGGGACCCCACTGGGGGCAAACCAAAACCCCCCTTTTCCCGCCTGGAGTGGTAGGGCGGCAATTTTAAAATTGTAATTTTTCTCACCCCCGTTTTAATTCGTTAAAATTTGGGTTTTTTTATCTGTATATTGAAAAAAGACCTATTTACACATTGTATCATCGGATTCTCGATACCGAAATCTGTAAAGGAAAACCTCCCTGTAAACAAAATTAATGATACCAGCTATACCCTCCCCGGGCGTCGAAGCCATGGTTTACAGTCGGAACAGTTTTTACCATGCAGGCGAAAAAATTTGTGGTGGACGGCTTGCAGAAAAAAAAAATTTCTTTTTTTAGAAAGTTGCTAAAAAAAATTGACAGAAAAAGTGCTGTGTGACGCCGCCTTAAATTAGCCGGGCCGTTACAAAAGCGCCGAAGACGGTTAAGGCGCCAGTTCGCCTTCCCAAGTTATTCTATGGGGGGCATTTTCTCAGTATCTCCCCCCTGAATTAAATGTTCATACCTATTTATATTGAGCCAACATCAAACCAAAAAGATAAAGAATGAAAAATACGGGGAACGGTCAAAACCATACAAATCACAGCGGGTTTAAAGCATAACAAAACCATATCTGTAAAAACTGTTACATTTCACGGATTTCAGACAAAACACACCCCGATAAAAAAACTTGTTCATCCTGGTGTATGTATAGGCTACCTTATACCTTTTTAAACCCTTATCACACGAGGCGGTTTTTTTTGCGATTTCGTCGAACCAAACAGGCATTTGGCTTGACCTTTGAAAAAACCATCTACACACGGTTGGGCCAAACCCGCTTCACCCAAACCTAAAAAAACAAAGATAAAGCGATGACTTGTTTTTAATTTTTTAACTTCAGGACATATATATACGTAGCTAGGGTGATAAAAAGGGGAGGGGGTGTTGTTAGAAGAGACAGCGACAGTAAGACGCGTTAGTGGGCTAAGGGGTTATAGTGGCGAAAACTCGGGGTCGCTATACCCCTTTTGGGTTGGGTTAAGTTTCGTTTATTTAATTTTCCCCCTCGGGGGGTAAAAAGGGGAGCACCCCCTCCCGTTAAAAAGGTTCGGTTGGTTGGGGAAATAATCCCCCGCGGGTCGGGGCAGAGCCCAAATCGAGTTGCGGGCGGGCGGGGGGGGGAACCACTTTTTTTCGAAAATTTTCCGTCACTTCCCGGGTTTCTGCGACACAGATTTTTTTTCCTTCCCAAGTTGTCCCTTTTTTTTGATGGAGATACATGTTATAAAATAAAAAAGGTGACCCAGGATTTTGAGGAAAAAAAAACTTGGATTTTCTAGTGTTTCCCTACCCCCCCTCTCCCACAAAACAAGTTTGGGCATGGGAAATGCGGATTTTGGGGGGGGGTTAAAAAATTGTTTCCAAACCAATTTTTTGGGGGGTGTTAAAAAAAACCCCTAGTCTGGGGAAAATTCTTTGGATTTCTTAGAGTCCCCCCGACGGTGAACCTATGACCTTTACAGAATGATGACCGAAGTGTCGAAAACCCCCCTCCCCCCAGGGGTTGGTTGATTTGTTTAGGTTAGGGTTTTGGGTTAGGTTAGGGGTAGTAGGGGGGCCCCTTATTATGTGAAATTTTTTGAAATGGCGCTTCCACCCTCTAAACTTTTTTGTTTTCACCCCAAAAATATTTTAAAAAAAATAGAAAAAAATTGAAACGTTGCACAATGACCTTGAAGTTTTTACTATTTAGTTTTTTTGAACGAAATAACAAACCCTTTAAAAAATCCCAAACCCAGAAATAATAAAAAAAATCTTGGGCGAATTTTCATTAAAGTAATGCTCAAAACTTGTTTGTATTCATCCAAAAAGTATTAAAAGAAATACAAAAATGTTTGAAAGGCTGCACAAGCCCCATTGACCTTGAAGTTTTACCTTTTTCGCGTATGTTTGTTAAAATCTAACAAATAGACTATACATTATAATTCCGTACCACCGACCCCAAAAGACTCTCCAGGGGAAGAGGGTTACATTAATTTCTCAACATTGGGCCCAAAGCGGCGTTTTTAACGCAGCATGTGGGTTGCCCGCCGGGTCAAAAGGGTTGCAGCAGTCTAAGGGGGTGGGGCCAGGCCGGGATTTAGGAGTGGGCAAAGGGGGAGCTGCCCAGGGCCCCCACAATCAGGGGCCTCCACAAAAGGGGGAAAATCCAAAGGGGGGGGCCCTGGCTGGGCCTCACTAACTTTGTTTTTTTTTATTTATATATTACTTAATAATTCTGGTTTTATTCTAGTGTTTTTCCATACTCTCCCCTCCCCCAAAAAATTTTTGGGGACCTGGGTAAGGAAATTTGGCGGGGGTACAAAAAAGGCCGCAACCAAAGCTGAGAAATTTTAAATATATTTAAAACTTTTATGTTTTAAAAATGTTTTTTATAAATACTTTGGGTTCTTATTAAATCAGTTTTTTTAATTTTTTTAGGTATTTAAAATACTTAATTTAAACCCCATAATATAAAAATGAAAAATATTTTTTTATCATTTAAATTTTGGCCATAAACCCACCCAACTATCTGGAACCCCCGATTTTACAGTGACCAGGGTTTCCACTTTAAAGGAAATTTCCTTATTTTAGGAAATTTTAAACCTAAGAAGGAATTTTTAAGGAAAACCCCAAAAAATTTAAAGGAAAAACTAAGGAAATCCTTTTTTTGGACATGTTAAAATTTTTGTATTTCAAAAGTATTTTTAAATGTTTTAAATACAATGATGTTTTAGTATTTTGTATTTTTTTTACATTCGTAAAATGTATCAGTATTTAAAACATTTCCCCCCTTTATTTTTTTATTTCATACTTCAAGTATTTTTTCCAGTCTGGTCGCAAACCCGTTTTTTATTTAGAGGTGTAGTATAAATAGTCAAAATTCCCTAGATTTTAGGGAAAAAAGATTGCATTTCTTTAAAATCCCGAGACTGTGAAACCCGATGATGATCCTCACAAAACAGAATGATAACCGGAGTGTCGACCCCCCCCCCCCCCCCCCACTTAGGGGAAGGTAAAATTTTGTTTTTAATTTCCGGGGAGTCTAGAGGGGTGAACCCCCCCCCCCCCCCCCCTTTGAAGGTTAGGTTTGATATCCGGGGATATTGCTGGGGTTAGGTTTTGATTTTGGGAGTCGGGGGGAACGGAGCCCCCTCGCAAGAAGGTTAGGTTAAATTTTCCTAGATCTAGGAAAATTACTCTAGATCTAGGGTATTTAATTTGGCCCTTTTACATGATTCCAAAAATACGGGTTTCCGACGCATTATTTGCTCCCCACCCGAAAACCACGCATTCCCACAGGTTCCCAAGCTTGTTTGGGGAAAGGGGAAGAGTATGGGCAAACACTAGAAATTTACCATACATATTTGTATATATATATGATACATTTCTTTTAATCAAGAGGCCTTCATTTTTAATCAAATTAATCATTTATCTTATATCCAACTGCCTAGCTACTGTTGCTTGATTGCCTTGATGCTTTAATCGGAAGCCAACAGCCTCTTTTTAGGTAGGCATGGCATCGACTGTAGCTAGGCTATACCCAGTGGCTTAGGTCATAGTTTCATATAATTTATATATAGAAGAAAAACACTCGTTCAAAATTAATTAACCTTGAAAGTAACTCCCGTCAGTAAATTTCATATCAACCAAATTTCTAGGCAGTGAGCTCAATTTTCAGAAAATAAGGGGCTTAGGCTACTCCTATACTTCATACTTTTAACAAGGGGTGACCAGATTCATAGTCTCGCAACATCAATGTGTTACTTCTCAATCTGAATACTTCATTGAGCTGTGTCCACTTAAAAAAAAATCTTTATCCAATTAGGTGATAGAGTACTCCAATTTTGTCACAATATACTATAGCTAATATACTTTCTCAATTTAGCTTTGTTTATTGCTTCAAAATGCTCCTAAAAAGGCTAAAATTTCAAAAAAAATCCCCCGGAACCCCCAGCTGCTCAGTCTCGCTTCGCTCGGCACCCCATACTTTGTAAAATTTTGTAATGAAGGGGGGCCTCCACACAGAGGCTGCCCAGGGGCCTCCACAGGTCTAAATCCGGCCCTGGTGGGAGCAACACATTTCAAAACTTTTACAAATGAGGACCACCCTATTAGGGTAAGTTAGGTTAGGTTTGGTTAGGTTAGGGTAGGTTAGATTTGGTTAGGTTAGGTTAGATTCGGTTAGGTTAGGTTATCGATGGGTCAAGCCCCACGCTAGGCTAGGTTAGGTTAATTTTTGGTTAGGCAAATTTCTCTAGATAAAAGTAAATTACCCTAGATCTAGGGAATTTTACCCCCCTACACAACTCTTAAATTACGTGTTTCCGACGCATAATTTGTTCCCCACCCGAAAACCACGCATTCCCACAGATCCCCAAACTTGTTTGGGGGAAGTGGGAGAGTATGGGCAAACACTAGAAATTTACCAAAAACTTTAACAGTTTCTGTAAAATTAAAAATACCTCCATCTGAAAAAGCCCCAAATTTTTGGCCAGGTAAATGTAGGGTAAATGTTTACACTAGGACCGAAATTCCCTACACAAGAGAGTGGTTTCTGTTCACCTTAATAGATTCTTAAGAAACATTTCTCCATAAACTTCCGTCGCAAATCACTACTTTCAGAGATATAAGACGTTTAAATAGGAAGGAGTGTATATGAATATGGAAATTAAACAAACCCTAACCCACCTTTAGACTCACTAATCTAACCAAACCTAATCCCGCGCTTTAACCTCCTAACTAAGCCAAATCTGCATTAAAAGTGTCCGCGACAAGGGAAAAACAGAGGCGATGCAGGTCACAAGAGAGAAGAGTGTGACGGACGAAAACACTTGTCTCGCCTCCCTATGAACAAGGCTTACAGGGAGGTCCCGAAGATACGAGCAGTTAGGTTCCCCCTGGCATACTCGTAAAGCGAAATCTCGTATAACGAAACACAAAACTAATGGTAAAATATGGGTTTTTGGTTCCAGGACCCCATCAATTAAAAAAAAAAAAAAAAAAAAAAAAAAAGAGACATGTTTTTCAAGCTAAAATAAACTATAGCAACACAACAAACCCCACGCGTCTATATTACCCCACTGTACTACCTATTCTGTAGAAAAAGCATTCTGAAAAAAAAATAGCACACAAAATAACATAACTGCACATTAATTAAACATAAAACATGCAAAACCCAAGCAAAAAAGACGTTGTAATGTAGGGGATGCCGCGTAAATACAAGAGAAGGTAGTGTAGGGTCCCAAGGTTGGGGCCGAACACCTGCAAATTACCTCTAAAGGTCAGGCCGCGCCTATGCTTAATTACCCTTCAGGTCACCCCTTTGGGCTAGGGGTGACCTGACTGCGATCCCAAGGTTGGGACCGCACCCCTGCTAATTACCCCTAAATGTCGGGCCCCGCGCCATATGCTTAATTACCCTTCAGGTCACGGCTTGCTAGGGGTGACCCACTGGGGTAAACCCAAACCCCCCTTTTGTCCAGCCTGGGAGTGGTAGGGCCCGCATTTTGAGCTTGATCATTTTACTCACCCCAGTTTGAATGTCGTATCATTGGATTTTCGATCTCGTATATTGAAAATAGACCCTAATTTACACATCTCGTATCATCGGATTCTCGTTTTACCGAATACTCGTATAACGGGACCTCCCTGTATCTCCAAAAGTAAAGATTTGCGATGGAAACTCATAGAGAGAATGTTTCCTAGAATCCAATAAGGTAAACAGAAACCACACGCCAATTGTGTAGGGAATTTCGGTCCTAGTGTAAAATAATACCCACTGTAGTCAGTGTCTCAGAAAAGGACCACACAGTCCTCGTCCTTTTTTACCTGATCTTGATATTACAGGTGGCCTTTTCTTCATAGGCCAGGCCTTTGAACCGGCTGCTCCTGCAGAATAAAAAACCCACACAAAAGGGAAACAGAAGAAAACAAAACTACATACAGCATGCAGTTTTATTGTCTCTCATACACCACATTCTTTCCAAACTCTTTCAGTTTAAATCATCCCCCCCTTGTCTCACCACACAGTCTCAGCAGCAATAACATCCATTCTCTTCTTGTCCTTTCAACCCCTGAGGTCCACCTCATTCATTTCCATCCCATTTCACTCAAAACCACACGCATCATTTCCATTCTCTCCCCCCGTTATACTTTTCAGATCTCATATTCTACTATTAATCATTCTACCGCAAAATGTAAACACATCAAATCAGCTTCATATTTCTGAAAATCTATTACATTATAATATAGACTGATCTGTATTACGTTTACTGAAAACGTATTATATGATGGTGTTAATTTCATGCTTAATAATTGCTAACATATTTAAAACTTACAGAAAAGTATAGACTTATTTTGACCCCAGAAATGTTCGACGAAATGTGCAACATTTTGTAAAATTTCACAAACCATTTAAAACGTTTAAAAATATCGCTCAGTCCCGGGTTTGATGCCGTGTGGGGGAAAATAAGTTGTGTGCGTCTGCGTGTACTATACGTGTGTGTACATGTAGCCTACGACTCTATATGGTTTTTTTTTCCACTCATGTGCGTGTGCTGGAAAGGGGGGAGGGGGGGGGAGGGGTGTGTGGTTGGGGGGAGGGGAGGGATGGGTGTGTGGTTGGGGGGAGGGGAGAAGGGGTGGGGTGATTGGGGAAGGGAAGAAGAGGAGGGTTTGTGACAGCTGTGGTCAAGGATATTAGAAAGACTATCCTTGGCTGTGGTGGTGTTGGTAAGATGGTGTGAGACATGAAGAGAGGAGGAGGAGAGGAAGAGGAAGAGAAGGAGGGACAAACCTGCGCAAGGAACTCTTTTTTTTTTTTTTTTTTTCTTCTTTTTTCCCTCCTTCCCTCTTCCTCCTTTAATCGCTCAGAATACACATCACCACCACCAGCCAGGGGCTGGATGTTCGAACGTTCGTAACTTTCCGCCTCTAAGATCATCTTAGAGTGTTCATAGCGGCCATCTTAGATCTTGGGCTACGAACACCACAAAAATGTACACACAAACCTCGATTTCCCGGACTAATCGCAAGTAAAAAAAAAAAAAAAAAAAAGTGATGCCATTACCCACCCCCGGACGTTTATCCTACTCTAGTATTTACTGTCCGGCAACCGACAATATCAACTACCCCGCCGTGGACTTTTACGTCCGCTGAGCATACAGCCACCTGGCGGGAGGCAGCAGAAAGTGTTCAATAGTCTCAAGAGACGTTCCTGCACCAGGGGTAGTGGGGGTCAGGGGACTAACGGAGGCTGTGCAGGTGAACCGTGAATGTTTTGTGCCCAAATGTAAACAATACGACCGCTGAGCATGCTGCCACCTGGCGGGAGGCGCGGACACTGACCAGGGGTGACAGGAGACGCTCGGACCGCCGGACAACTTGGTCAATTTACGAACAGGACCAGGCATTTCAACGTAATAAAAAAAATTAAAAATAAATAAATTAAAAATAAAAAAAATAAAAAATTGTCCGAGACTGACATATCCCCGGACCTCGGATTTTGTCCGGCAAATCCGATATCCGGGAAATCGAAGCTTGTGTGTATTTTCAAAGGATCGTCCGAATGTTCTTAGCTCACAATGATGCGATCTTCAAGCTCGTTCCGTTCCGTTCCAACCATGAGGAATGGAACTCTGCTGACTGTTGCTTTGCCAATCAGAGGAAAGATTTCATCAACCTTTGAGAATGCCAATCATAATGCAGTTAGAATGTAAACAAATATCATGCTTCCCCAAGGGACATATATGAAGAATGAAGACGTATGCTCACTAATAACCTCCTGGCGCGTCCCCACACAACAAATTACAAACTTATAACCTCAATATAACCTGAACTGGTAAAATTATATTTCTTTCCTGCCCTTAGGTCTCGCTAGGAGGTTATTGAGGCCTCTTCCATTTGTGCCCAAGTTGCAGGAACCAGTTCTTTCAGTTCAGGGTTGGGCTCAGTTCCTGGTTCTGGGTTCGCATGTCACAAATGGAACGCAAAAACCCCGTTCTTTGTTTACAAACAAACCAAGATGGCAAGGCAAGAGGAAGGAGAGCTTATTCCTGGCGTGTCTGGGGCTATTCTCGCAATGATGGACGATTCTAGTGATGAAGAGGAAGATATTATGTACCAGTACCATCCACTGCTGGCATCTTTGGCAGATATGATGAGGTATTGTGTGAGGTATGAGGTAAAATGGTACCAAATTAAGCATGGCGATAGTTTACATCCTATCACAGTAAGTGATATCTCGCCAACAAGGGGGAGGCGGTAGCGGAGTGGTTAGCGTCTCCGACTGGCGTTTTCGGTGACTCAAGTTCGATCCCCGAAGAAAACCAAAACCTTTCTGCACCGTCGAGTGGCCTAAGAATACCCACATGCCCTACCCATCAACTCTACCTTCGATTGCGAGTGCATCGGAGGACACGGGGGCGCGGCATGAGCCTCTACAGGCGTCACTATAAAAATCCTGCCTGCGCTACTACGGGCGAGGACCAACCATCACAGCCCTCAAGTGAACCTCCAGAGCCTACCATCCGAGCCCTGGGTCACTGCCTACAGGCGCTATAGGTACATATGAAAGAAGAAAAAAAAAGAAAAAAAAAAAAAGAAAAAAAAGTGGTAACTCAGCTGTCATATGAAGAGATCATATCAAGATTAAGATCGCGGGACCGCTTTCCTCCACCAGATGAAGGAAAATTCATACTATTGTTGTGAAGACCATTTTGATGTATTATTAATGTATGTACTTGTGCATGGATAAGTAACTTGCAAATGATATGTAGCTGTGGGGCTTTAGCTGAGCTGTGATAAGTTGCGGGAGTGGTATGCACTATGCAAGGCTTTTGAGGTAGGGATGAGACAGGCTGGGTTTTTTCATGTTATGTATACAACACGCAGTGAGTTAGGTAAAATTCTAGAGTCCTTTCCCGCCCTTATTATAGTGTTTTTTCCTCCAGACCTACACACATCCCTTCACATACCTCTAAAATGTAATTATAAAGTGGGGGAGAGATGCTCCCTTCACCCCCCTCCCCTCCTTAACGACCCCCCCCTGGACCCCTCAAAAATATAATATGTTTAATATTACTAATCTAACCCCACTATAACCTAACCTAACCTCATCTCACTAATAACCTCATAGCGAAACTCCCCCCCAAAAAAAAATATTACAAACCTAACCTACCTTGTAAATTATGTTATATTTTACTAACCCAACTACTTCTAACTTTCATACCCCTACTACCGCAAGATGACCCGTAATCCTCCTCAAGGATAGTAGGTATCACTGGTTTGTGAAAATGTAAGTTGTAGTTTTTAAGGGAAAATGGATGACAGCGATAAGTGCCCGTGCCCCTAGGCAAGTGATACTTGGATGGCATTCCTTATAAGGAGCTTAATGAACCTGCAATGGACCATGTACAGCTAGGGGACAGATAGACGAACTCATAGAGGAAAGTAGAAATGTATCGTAGTAAAGGCTGTAGTGGTGGGACCGAAGTGGTGAGTAGAGTGACGGAAGGGGTACGTTTTGTTATGTGGGAAAGAAAGCACAGCATTTCTACAATGGTCCTCTCTGAAATTCGTCGATCTGTCTAGCTGTACCTGTCATTGCAGGTTCATTTAAGTTCACTTAAGGATGCCGATCCAGAAGTCAGCACTTGCCTAGTGTCCACGGGCCACGAACGGTGCTACTATAGCGTGCGGGTCTACCGGGACATTTTCACTATAGCGTGCGGTCCTACATTTATTACTATCTACTACCCTCTACATATACACATTTAGGACTGCAATTTACTATTGGGTTATCATGATCCTGGTCTATTATGACATTAGAGTTTGTAGATAAAACAAAACGTCGTAAGTAATTATTAATATAATCATAGAAAGGACACATTGTCTATTATAAGTAGGTATTCTAAGAAAAAGCAAATAATCACAACACCACGATGATGCTTTCACGTAAAAAAATATTAACCGCTGTTTTCTAGGCAAGATGAACTTCTGTAGAGTCTTTCAACAGCATTGTAGAGACTTTTAATGTGTGTCAGATGATGTTATTGGCTTCAATTTTAGGAGGATCCGAGACAGTCACTCGTTGAATCATTTTACAGGTGGTGTAGTGTCTCGGTTACTCAGGTCAGTCAGGTCATGTGTGGTATGTCTGATGAATATAAAAATACAGCCTATACCATATAATAACACGCGCTAGTCAGGTCAGGTGGGATCTGGTAGTAGGACGCACCATTAGGGTACCGTAGACTATGTCTTCGTAATAAAGCAGGGTGCCGCCACTCAAAGCCCGATGTAAATGTATGGGGCATATGTACAGGGCTCTCGTTCACCAAGACCCGGGAAGTCTCAAGGCAGGACCCCGCAGTATATCATTTTAACATGTAAAAGGAAATACTGTATCTTCCGAATGTTTGGTAATATAAGATTATCACATAAAAACAGTAAAACACATTTTAAATAAAGGTCATATGAGACTCTGAAGAAATATGATGAACTTAACATTCACTTAAACGTAATCGTCCTAGACACATTTTTTTTTTGCCTAATTATGTGAATATAGGATCCTGACAATATAGATCATTCCAAAACACCGAATCCACAAAAGAAATTGATTCCAGCGACTTATTCCGGTTTTAAAAACACGGACTTTGTAAAGCACGCGAAAAAAAATTCCCTCCAACAGGGCTACGACTGTATTTGATGACGTCAGACAGGGACGGCCCGCGGACCTCTTCGACACCGTCGGCAAAGTTTATGATGAGCGATTGTACTGCGGTGTCCAGACAGGAATCTGTACGCTGTGGACAGATAGAGAGTACGATGATCAATTGACACCGAACCGCAAGACGCGGTTCGCGAACTATGAGGAAAACACGAACCTCAGGTCATGGGATCCTATATTGCGCCCGAGTACGAGGTGGATAAAAGGTGTGTCGCAGAGCCTTGAAGTTAGCAGGAGACCGGCATTCTCAACACATGGATGGTAACTAAGGTAAACCATGTGTGGGGACTCACAGTGCAGGTACTTTCGAGACAATTCCTATGGTAGTTTTGAGATACAGTCACAAACGCATTACTCGGAAACCAAATATAGCATCTAACTACAGCAAGAGTGGAAAATATGCGGGCGGGAACGGCAGAACGTGTGACAAGCCACACCACCACGGGTTCTCAGAATAGGGCACGCCCACTCCACAAACTGAGTCACGTCTTACGGGGGCGCCGCCCATGTTCCCAGCCACCAGTGTTACACAGCTCACTCACACTCGTCGTCCCAACCACAAATGTGTAGCCGAAAAGTCGTGATTTCACACTCTCACCAGCTTTCACCGCTGGTAACCTATAAACACCGTTTATCAACATAAATGCTGCCCAACACATATAGGCGTGTATCAACTACACGCACACTCCTTTCGTGTGCAATTTTCTCGAAAGGCACAGCTGTTCCTGCTGCACCCATTAACGGAGTGCAGGCCAGTGTGGCATATAGCAAAAAAAAAAATATTAGAAACACCAAATATCTTCAAGTACTTATATTTATCTCTGTGTTTTACGTGCCTCTAGAGATCAGCCGTGGGAAGAGCGAGGCATCCCTTTTCCTACGTCACGAGCTGAGCCTGAGCGTCTGCAAACTGAGAGTGTTTTGAGAACTCGGGGAATTTGCAGATTTGATTGCGGATTATTTAAAACGGCCGACTGGATACAAGAAGTGACGACGATGTCTTGATATACCGTAATGGCGTGATTTTATTGCATTAAATCAGGAATTGAGAAATCGGTCTAGGCGATTACTTTAAAACTCGTCGCATGTACACTTTGGAGACAGCTTATAAGAGGGATGATATCAATAGAAGGAGAAATTGATTAGTTCCATACTATATTTCGTTTTCGATAAATACAGAGAAACATGCATAAAGTAGCGTTTAAACTGACAATACAATCGTCCGGGAAGGCCCCGCTCTCTCTCTCTCTGCTATCTCTCTCTCTTCTCTCTCTCTCTCCTCGCTTCTCTCTCTCTCTCCCGTGAAAAAGAGATGAGAGAGAGATTGAGTGAGAGAATGATATGAGGAGTGCGATAACCTCAAAAAATTTTTACTATATATTATATATATATACTATGTATCAATATATATACCATTATCTATATATATATATAATGATTATAGAATTATAATATTATATATATATATATAAGTTAGGACACAAGTATTTGGTAAATCTATATCTCTCTCACGGAAGGTGAAGAGAGAGAGCGAGCGGGGCCTTCGCGGCGATTTATTTAGTAAACGAATTATGCATGTTCTACTGCATTATCAGAAAAATAAAATAGCAATGGAAAGCTAATAAAATTCGGAGTCGATGCTATATCCACTTATAAGCGGTCCCACAAAGTTTCTACATGACGACGAGTTTTAAGTGAATAATATTTCTCAGTTCAAATGACCCTTATTTAAGGTTTTACTGTGTTATGTGAAATCTTATAGAACAAACATTCGAAGGAACACTATATCCTTTAAACATGTATAAACATGATATACTGCGGGTAATGCCTTGAGAACTTCCGCGGGTATCGGGGAACGAAGAGGCCCTGCGTAGTCAAAATGGCGCCCATAAATCAAGTTGGTCGATACTCTATTATCAAGGTATCTAGTAGAAGCAGGGCCCATACTTAGAGATTAGGATTCGTTTCCCGCTAGGGTTCGGCCTAACCTGCGTCCTATGTTCGCAGGAAGTCCTAAGAGGTCCTAAGACGACGGGCTTAGGACGAAGCACTGAGCCCAAATTTAGCAAAGAGTCCAATTTGGATATTCCATGAAATATCACTACAAGAGCATCAGAAGGTATAAAACTATCGAAACACGAAGATTAATATTTCTTGAAATGCTGAAGCGCTACAACGAAGAATCGTCTATAAGAAAATTTTACAGAGATGCACGTTAAAAGACACAAACAAGACATTGTTCTTCGCATTTTCACCCCGACGAGAAAAGATAATAGTTTTCGGACAGACTTCATCCTTGCCAGCCTCTTGCCAAGCAAGGAAAAATGTTCATATGTCATTCTGAGGGTGAATTTCTCCAGCCGAGATGATGGCGAAGAGCAAGGCCGAGCATGACAGGCATAGCCAACAACCATGCTCGCGCACGCCCGCCTTCCGTAGCGAGAGATACGACGTCAAGGACGACAGGATATGACGAGGACTTAGCGTCGTTTGTCAAAGACAACCGACTATTTTTTACTGGCCTCACAATAGGTGCTTTTCTAATGGAGATAGGGTTCGAAGGACGACGAGTTCGCGGTCGTTTCGAGCACAACTATTTTTTCTGGCTACATAGAGCTTTATAGATGAAGTTTATTTGCGCCAAACCCATAAACCAAAGATAAAAAAATGTTATACTTGTGGGTTAAGTTAGAGTTAGGTTCATTAAAACCGATTATGGCTAGGTAGGATTCATTAAACCCGTACAGTTAGGTGAGGTGTCATTCAAACCTTATAAGGTAAGGTTAATGGTTCATTTTTTCATTTTTTTTTTTTTTTTTCTTTTTTTTGGCAACAATAAGAACTATTCCCATTAGAGCAACGCACTATTGTTAGGCCAAAGAAATAAAAATAGTCGTGTCTCTGTAACGACCGCCAAATCTTGAAATTATTACAGAGAGAGTTTTATTTTGCCGGAAACCCCAGTTAAAAAAAAAAAAAAATCACGAAATATTATGGTATATTTCCATTAAAAACACCATCTCATCAGAAAAAACACTAAAAACGTGGCCGGGAAAGATTTGTCAGAGGTCTATAGGGTTGAATGAACCTATAAAGTTAGGGTGAGATATACTTGGGTTAAGAGAGAGGGAGAGAGAGAGGGTAAAGGGAAAGAGAGAGAGAGGAGAGACGAGAGAGGCACGGAGAGAGAAGAGAGAGAGAGCGGCCGCGCTGGCGATTATTTAGTAACACTAATTTCTGCATGGTATATTACATTGGATCCAGAAAACGAAATATACACTGGTAGCTAATAAAATTTTGCTCTCTATTGATATAGTCCTATGCTATAGGGTGTATATGAATATAAAGCCCGCATGTATAACATGATTATGAGGGGTTTATTCGCCTTGAGAATCCGGGTCTAGGGTGAACGGAGATGGTTGGCATTAAGATTGCGCCCGTAGCGTTTAACATAGGGCCTCTAAAATGGCGAATACCCACTAATTAAGAGACCCTATAAAGGCAACATGCCTGTCTGCCCTTTAATGGTTTAATCTGGCTATGGCCACGACGATCCTTCTCACGCTAGCAGTGTACATACTTGGTGGGGACCTAAAATAGGCTTTCCATATTCAAAGCCGCAAAACACTACATACGAGTTAAACGGTAAGTTGGAATTTACAGTCCGGAGAGTTAGTGTATGTAACCTTGTCGATCGTTATTAACTCCAACTTTTAAACATTGGCAATAATCTTGTGCATTTATTCATGAAATTATTTTCTGCTGACCTGCAGGTTATAGGATATCTTTCTGTATATTGCAGTATGTTACGTGCTGTCTAGGGAGGAAGTAAATGGTAGTCATGTGGTTATCCAAAACGTTTCCCCCCCCCCCCCCAAAAGTAAAAAAAATTTACACCAATATTATTCACACGCCATTATAGGGTCTACATCTTATATAGAGGGGAGTGAGTGTATAGCACGTTATAGGCCATGACACGTACATTGCTGCGGATGGGGCTGGAAGGGCAACGTCAACGAGGATGTGTTACAGTATTGCGGTGTGAGGCTGTACCAAGAATTGCAAGCAATATGTTCGAGTCAGGGCTACGAATATCTTACAAGTATGTTAGTACGGAAGAAACCCGCCGTGTATTTTTTCCGACAGTAGTGCTGGGACATATTTTGTATTTTAAAAAGGGTCTGATGAAAATGATGAAGAATACAAGATACAGAAACATTTTAACGCTACATGAACGGTGTTCTGTCATGAACCTGTCCGTTCTGGGTCACTAGCGGATCTTGGGAAAAGCTTTTGGGAGGGCCAAAGTTATCATGGAGAGGCCTTACTCTCAGGAGGTAATGTAGTGGTCACAAAATGACCATACACCGTTATCACCATTATGTAGGCCCACTTGGGAGTGTACTCTTACAGTCCTGGTACTCCGCTGCAACACCCACTTAAGTGGGAAAAATATCTGAATGAACAGAACATAAAAGATTTAAGAAATAATTGTAAGTATGGTTGAAACATGAATAAACAACGCGTTAATATTAGTCTAATTAAATATATTTAATTCTTTACTGTATCAACTAGTAATTATTATATTCACAAGTATCTTAATATTAATTCTTCCTTCCCCCAGTCTGAAGCACGCGAAACTGCTCAAGTCTTTATCTTAATATGTTTACTATCTTGGTAACTTCGGTTGCACTGTCACACTAACGATACGCACAGTAATTGCTCAAGTCGTCCTAATATAGTTACTATCTTGGTAACTTCAGTCGCACTGTACCTTAACGATTACGCACATGTATGATAAGTTGTAGCCAACCATAATGTATACGTAGTCTATCCCACTTCCAACTGTTCCCTCCACTTAGTTTATTTCCTCTTTTTACTGTTCCTCACATGGCGGCTGTGCATGACAGTTTTGGTTGCCCCCTTGTAATTTGTGAGCGCTTGGCCACCTTGAGTCCGCCAACAGCATCTACCTTAGGGGACCCCTAAGTAATACATATTTATTCAGTCCTGTCAACAAAAGGACATCAACCGTAAGTCATGTCTACATCAATAACAACTCATAAACATACCTTTACCACGTGTGGGTCCCCCCCGCAGGATTCACCTACCCACAGGCGAATTAACTCTAATGAACTGTCGAGCTGCTTCTAAAATTTATCCTAACTAGAATCCCGTCTCACCTGTTTCGTACGTGTCTATTACTACTGGCTTAAAATATAAACATTAACAGTGATTCCGAATGAGGCGGGTAGGAAAATTCCTCGTTAGCCTGTATGATACTTTATGTGTATTCGGGCAGTGGGAGCGCCGCCTAGACGGAACTACCTCCGCCGGGGCGTCACCTGGATAAGGGCACTCCACGCATACCCTTCCGTCCTCCTACCAGGTCGACGCACGCCCCACTCCTGCGTCATGTAGTTACAGGACAGGAGGCAAGAATACTCCACTCGGTCGACGCAACCAGGCAGCGTCAACTCACTGCTCCCTCCTGACGGCGCCGCCTTAATTTCCACGCTCACTAACTCTGCAGGGGTTCACCTGGGGGACAAGGGGCAGCTATTCCTCGCCCTGACCTTAACAGCTTATTCCCCAGATCCGAACCCACGCCTGGGCCTGCGTAGGTAGCCTGCTCGCGTCAGCTGTACCTCGGTTTATCCGTTTAAAGCCTCCACTCAGTGTGTTTCTCAACTCATTTAAATTCTGTTAATTTCACTTATAATTTCATTTTTTTCAACCATTTCTTTCCTCATTCCTAAATTTCATTTGGTTACAATTCTATCATCAGTCTCTCATTCACTTATAGTTGCTCATCATTTCTCTCATAATGGCCATGATCTTGTTCGTGTCCACTCTCCTCCTACCGCCATTAAGCGAGCCCGGCACGTTCTTCATCTGAGGCACACAAGGCGTCTACCGCGCTTTTCCCTGTTGTTCTCTCTCATCCGCCATTTGACCGGTGTAACACAGTATCGGCCCAAAGATTATTATACAATCAATCTCACTTCTAATGGACACAGTGTACGCAGGTCTCAACCGACCACCTTTCTTATCTCACCCCAGCGGCGCCCACGTAACCTGAACTCTGGACGGAGGTCGGTAGCAAAACTGAAGGCGGAGGATTGGTAAACACGTAGTCAATCCAAACAGGCGAAGAAAGAAGGGACACTGACAACTGTAAGACAACTTACATTTAATGGCGAAGTCACAATACACCAGTACTCAGGTCCTGAAGGTGGAGAGAGTAGACAAACGACTAACACATGGTGACACTGTCCCAAAAGGGTCTTGTAACACACACTCGAGCTTCTACGGTGGAGGAACCCAACACACAGGTACGACGGCCTTAAGGGGAGGCACTGGCTACCGCTGACGATTCTCCGGAATTATATTAGCGATACTGTGATGGATAGCTGAAGATACACCCAGGGTGGCGCGGGGTCGCCCGCCGCGCTCTCCCCAAGACCCCTCACTGGGACGTGTCCGACCGCTAGGTATACTCAGCACCCGGGCGGGCGCGGGTTCTCACGCCACGGCACGCCCGCGCGACCTGAAGATCCTGACGGAGGTCTCTGTTCTATCCTATCTTCGCTCCACATGACGCTCCGCCGCGTACCGCCTTGAGCGTCTCATCAATTCCGGCACGCCAGCTAGCCAACCAATCCGGGTGGATTCAGGAAAGACCGTGCCGCTACTATAGGAATCCTCGGCGCGAAATGACGCACCTTGTCTTTGGTGTCCCGGTTGAGGAGGCACCTTCACCGCGTGACACCCGCTCATACACACAAACATACAGACACTATTAACCCACACAACACGCCACGACAAAACACACAGACACAGACACCTCCACAACCTCGCTCGCGCACACAACACCACAGCGTAACATTATGTTAAACCATGCATATTATACTGGTAAATGTGCATCATGTCTTACATATACCTCCGTACATTTGGGAGAGGTAGCAGAGCGGTTTAGCGTCTCCGACTGTCGTTCTCGGTACCGAGTTCGATCCCGACGAAAACCAAAACCTTCTGCACCGTCTAGTGGCCAAGACACCCACATGCCATGCCCAATAAACTCCTAACTGTCGATTGCGCGGCTGCGGAGTGAACACAGCAGTGCCGGATTAGGCATGGGGGCAAAGTGGGCAGCTGCCCCAGGGACCTCCACAATACAGGGGGGCCTCCGCAAAATGGGGAAAACTGCCAAATGGGGCATGGGGCTCCACTATTCAATTTTTTCTTATTAGTTATTACTGGTATATTTCTTGTATTATTTCTACTGTTTGCCCTACTCTTACCCCTCTCCCAAAAAAGTTTGGCGGACTGGGCTAATGCGAGATATTGGCTGGAGAGCAAAATATGACGTCCGCAACTCACATGTTTTTGAATCAGGCGGGTAGTATCCCAAAGTTTGAATCAGGGGGCAAAATCTCCTAGATCTAGAGAAAATAGATTGCTTCTTATAAGCCCAGAGATCGTGTGAATCGACGAATCCTCACAAACCAACTGATACGGTGTGTCGAGCCCCTCCTCCACCCCTCCACTATAGGGTAAGTGTAAAATTTGTTAGGGTTGTCGAGGAGTCTAGAGGGACAGAGCACCTGTTAGAAGTTAGGCTAAAATTAAGTTACGTTAGATTAATTCGGTGATATTGTAGGAGGTAGGTTAAATTAATGGGGGGTCGAGAGGGCAGAGCCCCCCGCTAGGTTAGGTTAGGTAGATTACGGGAGGTCGGGTGAACGGAGACACCTCGCAAGGGTTAGGTTAAATTTTTCAGACTAGGAAAATTACTCTAGATCCTAGGTATTGGGCTTTTTTACATAACTCCAAAAATTTAGTGTTTCCGACGCATATGTGCTTCCACCCGAAAACCCGCCATTCCACAGGTTCACAAGCTTGTGTTGGGTGAAGGAGAAGAGTATGGCAAACACTAGAAATTTACCATACTTCTGTGTATATTTATATTATAATAAATTCTCAAATCAGAGGCCTAATTTTTAATCAAATAATAATTATCTGTACAGTAGTGTGCAATAGTCCGAGTGAGAAAATCCAATACAATTATTTCCGCTAAATGATGTTTATTCCAAAAAAAATGCATAGGTATGATAGATGATCAGTTAATATGAGAGAGACACCTTGCTTACAAGCAGTCACTCGCTTTGGCATAGTGGGGGGCTACCAAGCTGAACACATTCTGTAGTATCGTCATGGACCAGGCCTTAATAACAGCACAACTCAGCTTCTGCATGGTCGAAAAGTCGTCTTTCCGATTCTACGTTTGCTTATAGCCCATAGATTCTCAATGGGTTAATGTCAGGAGAAATTCCCATGCAATTTAGAATGGTTAGTCCATTCTTCGAAGACTGTGCGCCTTTCGGGAACGTATGCAGGAGCGAGACCTGCTGGAAAATGCCGCTCCATCAGGAACGTTCCCTTGCTCACAGGAAGCAAGGAGCCTCACGGACTGCCTTGTATTTATCGCTGTTCATCATTACCAACATTAACAAGCCGCCCAGCCCTCGCAGTTAAAACAACCCCAAATCTCTTAGGTGGGTGTTTTGGCGCTTGTTGTTGAATGTGTCGTGGTCGAATGGGCCCCAGACATAACTCGTCACGGTGTTTTAATGGGGGCATTGTGGGATAAGGCGGGTTCGGCCGCGGTGGGACTACGAAGGAAAAACTACGCGAGGAAGAATTTCGAGTTATTTTCCCCGCGCAATTGAATTCAAGGTGATATATTACGTGCTATGTCTCGTGACAAAACTATAGGAAGAAGACCGAGGTAATGGCTGATGTGCAGAGCTTCTAAACAAGAAACAGAGTATAACAGAGCCTCAGCAAAAGGTAAGAAATGGTAGTAACGTCATGGTAACTACCACTTACTTCTTCTTATGGACTCTGCTGGTGGCGTTTCTGGTCTAGAAGCCCTTGTGCACTATCAAACCATCACCTCAGTCTTCTAGTGTTTTGTCAGCGAGGCACGGAAATATAGCAACTGGAACTTATCAATTTCGCCCAAAAACACTTCAAATTTGTTCATGTCGTAATATCTCTTGAGGCTGTACCAATTCATGGTTATGATAGTATTAAAATACCTATTAATTGCAGTTCTTTGTTGTCTTTGATGTAGTAGTGGTACATTGGCTTTAAGTGGTACTTGACGAAAGCCACTGAAGTACTCGAGTCTATACCAACATGACAACCTATTGCTTTGATTTGTCTATTACTCCATCCATAAACAAGTGCATAACAACGGACATACCCCACCATTGCCTCATGATACCCTGCATGTACCTGTCGTGAATACGATTGTTTTGTCCCTACACCAATCGGGAAAGCTCGCCGACAGTAAGGGTAGGTTGGTATCCCGGTGCATTTCGCCCACATACATAGTCACTTCGCCATACCATAGTCATTTCGCCCCACAGGTAATTTCGCCACACTAGGACGTTCACTTCCGCCCAACTATGGAGCCCTTACGGAGACTAGGAAGGTTCTGTTAGGTATATTTGTTTAGGGTGCGAGAACCCCCAACCCCCCGCTAGGAGGTTAGGTTAGATTTCTTTAGGTTTTAGGTTTAGGGTAGGTTAGATAGTGGGTAGTTTAGGTTAGATTTTGGTTAGGTTCAGGTTTAGGTTAGATTAGATTTGGGTAGGTTTAGGATAGGTAAATTTGGTTAGGTTAGCTTAGGTTAGATGGTTAGGTTAGGTTCATCGGTGGGTCAAGCCCCTGCTAGGGTAGGTTATTTTGTAGGTAGGTTCTTTGGAGGCAATTAGTCATTAGCCCACAAGGGACCATTCGTCCCAAGTCGTCAATCGCCCACATATAATCAATTCGCCCATCTAAAGTCAATTCAGCCACACATCCAGTCACGGAGTCATGTAAAATATCTTCCTCTGCAGAAAGGAGTGCCACCACCAGAACCTTGGGCGAAATGACTGTAAATTCTAGTGTTTGCCATACTCTCCCACTCCCCCCAAACAGTTTGGGCGTGGGAATTCGGGTTTTCGGGTGGGAACCAACATTCGTCGGAAACACGTAATTAAAGGGTTGTGTAGGGGGGTAAAATTCCTAAATATAGGGTATTTCCTTTATTTAGAGAAAATTGCTACCAAATAACCTAACCTAACCAAATTAACCATACACTAGCCAGGGGCTGACCCACCGTAACCTAACTAACCAAATCTAACCTATCCTAACCTAACCCAAATTAACTACTAAACCAACAAATCATATAGGTTAGATTTGGTTAGGTTAGGTGTAGTTAGGTTAGATTTGGTTAGGGTAGGTTAGCTTAGGTTAGATTTGGTTAGGGTTAGGTTATCGTGGGGTCAAGCCCCGCTAGGGTAGTAATTTTTGTAGGGTAGGTTTATGTGGTGGCAATTTCTCTAGAACTAAGGAAATACCCGATTCTCCAACTTTTACCCCCACACAACTATTAAGTTAGTGTTTCCGACGCATAATTTGTCCCACCCGAAAACCGCACCCCATAGTCCCAAACTTGTTTGGGGGACGGGGAGAGTATGGGCAAACACTAGAAATTTACCGTCATTTTCGCACAAGTGGTTCATTCATTTCTTTGCCAGAGGGAAGATTGTTAATATGACCCGTGACATGGACGTGTGGGCGAAATTGATATCTTATATGTGGGCGAATGACTACATGTGGGACGGATAATGGTATGTGGGCGAAAGGACGAAAATTGCAGAACCAAAATAAACTAAACCTTTAATCAAAATTATAAACTACTCTAAGCAGGGCTGACACCGATATCGCACCTAACTCTAAATAAATCTAACTATCCTAACATCACATATCTACTAACCTAACCTACCAAATTATAACCAAAAACTAACCAAATCAACCTACCCTAACTAAACGAATCTAACCTAACACTCTAGCGGGGGTGGGGGTTTCGTCACATAAACAAATCTAACCTAACACCTAGATCCTATAGGACTCCATAGTTGGGCGAATAGAACGGATAACAACCTAAACATTACTGTCGGCGAGTTTTCCGATTGTGTAGGGGACAAAAAATATCGGTAGACGAACATTACCATGCAAGTACATGAGGCAAGGATGGGTCATGTCACCGTGGTTAAGTCAATTTGTTTAGGATGGGGTATAGATAACCTCAAGCAAAGTTTTGGTGATGTTGGTTTTATAGATCAAGAGTATTTCATGGCTCGTCAAGTAACACAAAAACCATGATAGTACCACTACTTATATGCGGAAAGCAACAAGAGGAACTCAATTATATAAGGTATTTAATACTATCATAACTATGAATATGTACAGCCTCAAAGAGAAAGACTACGACGATGAAAAAATTCGAGTGTTTGGGCGAAATGATATACAGGTGCATATTTCCGTGCTCGACTGACAACAAGAGAGACCTGCAGGTGATGGTGATTGCGAAGGCTCTAGACAGGAAAACAGCCGTTCAGCAGAGTCTCATTAAGAAGAAGCAAGTGGTAGGACACATTAACGTAATACAGGCTTCCCTTTTGACGAGGCTCATGTTATGACTCGGTTTTCTTGGTTTAGAAGCCTATGCCACATCAGGCCATTACCAGGTCTTCTATATAGGTGTTGTCAGCGAGAAACAGACGCACCTAATATAGAACCTGGAATATCAACTCGCGGCAAAATAACTTCGGAAATTCTTCCATCGCGTAGTTTTTCCCTTCGTAGAGTCCCCCTGCGGCGACCCGCTTTACCACAATGCACGCATGTAAACACACGTGAACGTATTATGGGTATGTTCCATTGGTCACCTTTGCTTAGTCTCACTACACCAGACCTTTCCATGCCCTTCAAAATGCGATTCGTCTGAAAATAGAACTTTCCTCCAGTCATTGCCCTTCACAGCATACTTGCGTGCCCAGCGAAGACACCGTTTGCTTCATGCAGAAGTCACTAACTGTTTAATGTTCACGTTTTTATGGCAACTCTGCCAACTCAAGAAGCCTTCGCCGGAACAGTTCGAAGAAGCAAACAGTTACGACCAGCTGAAGAGCAAACATCACATATCTGAAGGTCTTACTGGTATATCGGATCCTTCACACTTTTGATGAAATTGTCTATAGTGAGGTTGTGTCTGCGTTTTCCACACATTTCCTAGGCGCAGTGTTGAATGTTCACAGTCTTCAGCTCTTTCACATATCGTCAACAGTTGACTTGCACTTATTTTCTCAGAAGTCTGTCTGGGTAGGGATGCTCGCAAAGTCTCGTAAGGGACAATTATGAGTGTATGGCTACAAGAAACCTTACGAGGGCGGGCTGAGGTTGATGCTCGTATCGAGCAGTCACTCCGTTAGGGTGATCGGTGGCCTGGGTGGGGTACTATTAGGGAATTCTAGGGATATGTGTGGGGAAATTTCTACGACCAATCACAGAGCTGCGCCTCGCATGACCGCGGCATTGGCATCATCTGCTCTAGCTGAGGGAGCCGATAAATAAATTTAAAGACCTCAAATGCCAGTTGTGAGCCTACATCCGGCCATTTCGGAATGTCCCGCGGTGACGCCTTATTTAACCTAAATAACTTACAAAATTAACCAAACCTATCAAAAACTTACCTAACTACAACTTAACATAAAACCTAAAACTTGTTGCCGGGTTGAGCTGAAGATCGGCATGCTCGAAAATCGGAGCCAATTTTAGTCAACACCGCCAGAATGTTACGATAAGACATAGACGCATATAGCTTCAGCGAATATTTCCCACTGAATACTACAGAGACCTACCAGGGTTTTATACCTTGATGCGCGACATAGGTTTCGAATCTCTGCGGGCATTCCCGAAATTAGCATCTATCGGCCACTGCTGGCCGCCTCGTACCTGCCTGCGTATCGGGGCCGCGGCGGTCTCTGTTTAGGGGAGAGAACGCGCTTTCGCTTTTTAGGTCAGACAAGCACTTGGGGACTAACACCTCATCTTGACCACGTACACTTTTTTGGGCAAGGAGGGTATGATTTATAATATCCTTGCTTGTGGTGTACTGCTTTTGTACGTCAAAACATTTGACCATTTTTAGTTCATTCGTTTTTTGATACCACCACCCCCGACCGCATCATTATAGCGGCCAAATTGTATGATAAAAATATATTTTTTGATTAAAGAAGTCGACCGTATTTTAAATTTAATATATTGGTTTTGCTCTAATAGAATTTATTAAAAGTATAGGTATTGTATTTTAAATTATATATAGGGAGTAAATATGAAATAAACCTCACTTTCAAACAGGCAAGCTGAAATGGCTCTAAATACACATAAACATAAAATATAGTGATACAACTTGAATTTTTGTTTGTTGAGTTTTTGCGTTCAAATTTCACCCCCTTTAAGCCCCCGTCCACTTTCCATAACGAACCACGATAGCGCCACCAATGGGCCCCAGGAAACTACGTCCACGGTTTTTTTTACATGGGTGATTGTGGGGTAGGGGGGGTCGCCGGGGGGGCCCTACAAAGGGAAAAACTAGGCAGGGAAAGAATTTCGAGTTTTTTTGCGCAAAATTTGATTTTCCCGGGGCTATATTACAGGCTCTTTCTCGCTGACAACACTATAGAGAAGCCCTGAGGTAAGGCTGATGTGCAGAGGTTTTAACCAAAAAAAACAGAGTCATAACGAGCCCGTAAAGAGGTAAGAACGGTAAGACAAAGTGTCCCTACCATTTGCTTATTTCAAAAGGGAACTCTGCTGTGATTTTTTTCCTGGTTTAGAAGCCTTTGACATCAACCATCACCCAGGTTTCTCATTTGTCAGCGACACGGAAATATACACCGGAATATCAATTTCGCCAAAAACATCAAAATTTTTTCATCCCCTTTGTCATCTCTTTGAGGTGTACATATCAGGTTAGGATAGTATTTAAAAACCTTTTTAAAATTGAATCCCTTTGTTCCCTTTTCCTCATAATAAGTAGGGTAAAGGGTTTAAAAGTGCTACTTGAGACCAAAGAATATCTTGAGTCTATGCAAACATCCCCAAAACCTTTGCTTTGATTATCTTATTACCCCTCCAAAACAAGTTGCATAACCCCGGGAAAATTACCTCCGCCTCATGGTTACCTGGTACTGTCGTCTACCGATTTTTTTATCCCTACACAAATCGGGAAAACTGCCGACGGTAATGGCTGGGTTAGATTTTGCTTTGATGTACTCTTTACTACATAAAACAATTGCATAACCAGGTGGACATTACCACCTTGCCTCATGGTACCTGGTACTCTCGTCTACCGAAATGTCGTCCCTAATAGATGGGAGAAACTCCCCGAGGGTAAGGGTTAGGTTAGGGGTAATAATGGACGAGATTGCGCGGTGTTTTCAAGACCGCTTTTTTTTTTGGGCCTAAATAGGGTTTGTTTAATGGAATATTTTTTTTTGCGCAAACCCTAAAAAAAAAAAAAATAATGAAAACCTAACCTTTGGGTTTTAATAAAAACCTAACCAAACCCTTTAACCAAAAAAAAAAGTAAAAACAAAACCTACCTTATAGGTTTCTTTAAAACCAAAAGACCCGATTCATTTTTTAAAGGAAACTACCTAAAATTCGGAATTAAATTTTTTTTTTATGGTTTTGCACAAAATAAAACTATCCCTTTAGAACAACATCTTTTAAAGGGCCCAAGAAAAATCAGTCGGTGTCCGAAAAACGACCGCGAAACTCTCGTCCATTAACCCGGGTTAGGTTCCCGTTAGGTGGGTCATTGGGGTTAGGTATTCAAACAAGGTAAAAGTTATTAGTTATGCATACTACTCCCCCCCCTAACATATTTTTTTAACCCCTTTCAGTCCCATCCCCATTTTTCCCCCAGTTACTCTGTAAGATGTGGAAAATTTCCGTGAACCCCGAACCACTTGGGGGGACGAAAAATTTTTTTTGGTGTTTTTTTATTGTTTTGAATAATCGCAAACCCTTTTTCTGGGAAATTTTTTTTATTAAAAAAAAAAAAAATTAGTATAATTTTTTTTTTTTTTTTTTTTTTTTTGTAGTTAGGAAAAGGGGTTAGGTTGGTATTAGGTAAAGGGTTGGTTAGTTGGTTAAATTTGTTTTTTTATTTTTGGAAAAAAAAAAAAACAGTAAACTGTTATTTAGAGTTTTCATTCAAAACACATAAAAACACCCAAAAAAAAATATTGCGCCACCAAATGAGTTGGGTTTCAGGGACTAATACCAAATAAATTGACAGAGAGACTGGGAGGGAATGTGGGATGATTGAAGGGTTAAAAAGTGGGTATGGAGGGGAGTAGTATGTTAACAAAATAACTTTTACCTGTGATTAGAATACCTAACCCCTGACCTTTACCTAACCTAACGGAACCAAACCGGGAAAATGGACGAGGTTACGCTGCGTTTTCAGAGACCCGACATTTTTTCGGGCCTACAATAGGTGCTTTTTTAAATGGAAAAGTTTTCTTTTGGAAAACCCCATAAAAAAAAATTTTTTAATCCGCATTTTTGGTACTTTTCTTTAAAAAAACACTGAATTGGGACTTTGGGTTTAATGAAACCTATAGTTGGGTTTAGGTATACTTTGTGGTTAGGTTTTTTGGGGTTTCATTAAACCATAAGGTTGGGTTTGTTCCTTATTTTTTTTTTTTTAAGGGGTTTTTCCAAAAAAAAAACTATCTCCTTTAAAAAACAACCCCTATTGTGGGAAGAAAAAATAGTCGTGTTCTGAAAACGCCCGCGCAATTCGCCCATTATTACCCCTAACTAACCTTCCGTCGGCGAGTTTTTCCGTTTATGTGGGGACGAGCATTTCGTAGCAAAGTACAGGTACCATGGGGAAAGGGATGGGAAATTCACCGGTTTGCAATTTTTTTGGGAGGATAATGAGAAAACAAAGAAAAATCTAACCTAGCCATTACCGTGGGCAGTTTTCCCGATTTGTGTGGGGATAAAAATATGGGGAAGGGACAGTACCAGGTATCCCATGAGGAAAGGGGATGGGTAAGTCCGGTGGTTAGCAACTTTTTTATGGAGGGAGAATAAGATAAATAAAAAGCAAAGGGGGGTGAGTTGGTATGACTCAAAATATTCATTGGGTCGTCAAGTAGCCCTTAAACCATGATGTACCACTACTTAGTATGAGGAAAACAACAAAAGGAACTCAAATTTAAAAAGGATTTTAATACTATCCTAACCAAAGAATATGTAGAAACCCACAAAGGAAAACTACACGATGAAAAAAATTTTGAGTGTTTTTGGGGGAATTTATATTCCAGGTGCTAATTCCGTGCCGCTGAAAAATAGAGAAGACCTGAGGTGATGATTTATGTACAAAGGCTTCTAAACCCGGAAAAAAAAAACACAGCAGAGTTCCCCTTTTGATAAGCAAGTGGGAAGGACACAATACGTATACCTACCACTTTTTACCTCTTGACGGGCTCTGTTAGACTTGTTTTCCGGTTTAGAACCCCGCCCTCAGCCTTACCTCAGGTCTTTCATAGTGTTATCACGAGAAAAAGAGCACGTAAATTTGCACTGGGAAAATCAATTTTGCGCAAAAATAAACTTTTTTCCATCGCCGTAGTTTTCCCCTTGTAGGTTCCCCGCGGCGCCCGCCTTACCCACAAGCCCGAGTAAACAAAACGTGACGTATTAGGGTTTTGGGTCCCTTTGATTATTGACGCTATCGTGAAATTTGACCCGAAAAAACGGACCACGATAGCCTCACAACAATGTCCCTGCCTGTACGTATGGTCAGATGGGGGTACGATGGTCACGATGGAGTCATGCAGCTGTAAACTACGCACGAATGAAGGGGAGTAGGGGGAGGGGGGTTACCGCGTGGCGAGGGGGTAGAGGGTAGAGATAGGGGGAGGGTGGTTCATCACGTGTGAGGGGTAGGGGGTAGAGAGGGGTTGGGGGGGGGGTAATGAGAAAGGGGGGGGAAACGGAAGGGGTGGGAAAAAAAGGGGGGAAAGGGAGGGGAACAAACTGTGTAACGGTTTCTTATCTCCGATAGACATAAGACATCACGGGAGGTCACGAACTGTACATAGATAAAGATAGCGTCACGATAGACTTAAGATAGCGCTGCCGGGGTTTGGGGACAAACATCGGAGAGCTTTCCCGATTTTTAGGCACGCATTAAAATTTCGTGGCCCGGGGGAGCGCGCACGAGCGCACGATCGGGCACGATGGACCCATAACCAGGGCCATGACAGCGCTGCGCATTTCATTGTTTGGCGCGTTCGTGGTTCGTTATGGAATGTGTGCGGGGGGGTTTTGGGGGTTAAGGGTGGTCCCGGCACCCTTTTGCCTCGCGGTCCGTAGCAAGTGAGAAAACGGTTTGAGCATCACCCGTAGAGGGGTACGAGTTTAAAAATCCCCCCAGGGTAATACTTCGGTCCCCTATCTTTCGAGCATCTCCCCCTGATGCTAAAACCCCTGTTTTTTTAAAAGCTACATACTGACGCTTTTGGGTGTGATATCCATCATGAATTTAAGGGTAATAATGAATGGAGCACTAAAAGCACAGCCTTCGCAGCAATAAACGTCCACAACAAGCTCTGGTGTAGCACTGGCGGGTTTACTGGAGGTGGGGCACACAAAAAAAGATGCCAGAGTACCAACTTCTTCTGCACAGAAAAAAAAGAAACTTCATTAGTGTGCCCAAAATTAAAATATTATGAAAAAATACAAAATTTGATACTGCCGGCTAAATTGCAACTATGACTAGCTATCAGCAGTGGGTCACCGCGGGGGGCTAGGGGGCTTAGCCCCCCAATCAAGGGGCTCGCCCCCCCCAAAATTGCTGCTAGTAGCCTGCTACCCAAAATCAAAAAAAGGAATATTTTTTCCAATTTTCCATGCCCCAGCAAAAACCCTTTTTTTCACACTTTTTTTTGAATAATTTGGTTTGATGTTTATTTAAATGTTGAAATATGTTTGCTAACAAACCTTGAAATTACTAAGTATATTCTATTATAGAGAATTCTAAGATACAAGTGATAAAACCTGATATACCCCCACCTGTTTTGGGAAAAGGTGCAGGATCTAGCCAAAAGCCCGAAGAAGGACCCCGCAGCCGAGACTTAAAATGTATCCTAAAATCAGTTGGTTTCAGACCAGGTCTTTCAATATGATGGTATAAAAGGTATGAGTGGCTTGAATACTCTGTGACAAATGACCCCGGTTTATTGTTTCCCCCGTAGGGTTTTGGCGGTAATGTCAAAAAGAAGTAAAATTTACCAACGAGGGTTTTTTGGCCCGGAAAAAAAATGCATGTAAAAGAACAAAACACGGAGAAACCAGTATCATGACATGGGAATGGAAAAGGTAAAAATTTTTAAAATTTCACAGCGCTGGGACGTTATCAGAACTCGTAGCCAACCAAACAGCAGGTTTTTTGGATAACAGAGACTATATTTAAAACACTCTTAAATTGTCATTACAGCAGTAAAACTAACATGGATTCAGGGGGCATGATGAAACTGAAAGTTAAAATAAGGGGGTCTTTCTAGAGATTTTGACTTAGTAAGAAAGGGGTCTGAAAAATTTTGTAACTTTGTAAAAAAGGGTTTCCCAAAAATGCCAAAAAATTTTATCAGGGTTTTAGTCAGAATTCTCTTTTTAAGCTGTTGGACTTGTGAGTGATACTATAGTCAAAGAAGCTATATACACCCTTTTTTTCAGTAATAGCATAAAATAGGGATGTCATATTTTGAGCAACTCATGTGTGTATGGTATGGTTGGGTGAAACCGTACTGAAATTTTAAGATTTTTGCTCTAAAGGGTCTTTTGTGATTCTCGGATACGCTTGTTGGAAAATTGGGGAGCAGAATTAAATATCGTAAATTGATAGCGCAGTGGTATGATACGCATCAGTGGCAGAATCAGTGGTGTGCAAGCATGATTAGAGAATCAGCCAAAAATCCAGTTTTTATGTCCCTTCCTACACACAGATTACAGCTGGTGATAACCCACATGCTGGTTACTTATCAGGGTAGCCGAGTTTTTTTTAAATTGTTTTAGGCCTGAAAAAACTTTATCCGTAGTTCAACTTCGGCCCTGACATCTTTTTAGACTTCCCAAAGGGAAGGAAATTGCCGTTTTGAGTTCCCAAAGGTGCCCCGCACAAATGGGAATACAACCCTAATGCCCCTTTAAGGGAATTTTCAAAAGGTAGAGATCCGACAGAAACCCTTTAAGATTTGTCTATCCATGGACGCTCTGGTGAAGAGAAGGCTTTGCTTATGGACTTCAGCAATCTTTGAAAAATTTTAGACTGTTTTCTTACGATTAATTTTACTGAAATTTTTTAATTTAAAACCCCCCTTTCCCCAAGGTTTTGGGAGATGAGGGTATGGGTTTTGCTCAGCATTAAAATGGACAGGGAAAAAAAAAAAATTTCTGAAAGATAGAAGAACTTCAGATACCATTTCAATACCATTTGGGAAAAGGGGTTAAATTTGCGCAGGAAGAAAAAATAACTGTAGCTCAGCAACAAACCCTTCAATTTTAAGAAGGGAAAGGGAGCATCGTCCGGTGTTAGGATCCATTAACTGAAACCATAGGCCAACGAGACACCCCTGAAGAGATGAAGACCCAAATCTCACTGACAAGATGTCTTACATCCCTCCTGACAAGGTTCGTGAATTTGGGGCCGGTTTGATGAACCCAAAAAGAAATTTACTTGGTGTTCTGCTTGTCCCTTCGTCCCCCAATTTTTAAATGAAAATATTTGAAATATCTGCGACCAAAATGACATTTAAAGTAGGCCTCCCCCCCCGAGAGCCATTACCACCCTGGGGGTAAAACCCCCAAATTTTTTTCCTGGTGACGCCACTGGCTATCAGCTCCAAATGACTAGTACTGTTGTTTTATTCTTATGCTTTAATAGACGCCAACGCCCCTTTTTGGGGAGGCATGGCCGACTGAGCTATACCAGTGGGGTTTTGGCAAAGTTTAAAAAATCAAACAAGAAAAAAACTCATTAAAAAAAAAATTAAACCTTTTAAAGTAACTCCCGCAGTAATTTTATATCAACCAAATTTCTAGGGATGAGCTCAAATTTTAGAAAATAGGGGGGTTAGGCACTCCTATACTTTATGCTTTTAGCA
>JACEEZ010021099.1:0-22500 GCA_016584305.1 Chionoecetes opilio
ATACTGATGATGACGGGTCTCTGCTGGTCAGAGGCTTACTGAAACAGTACAGTTGTCATCGTGCTGCGGGGATTGAATTTGAAAGTTACATTCCTTGGTAGCGCAGTCCATAATGATGACGGGTCGCGTCAGAAATCTTACGGCGGATAGGCATAGCCCACGGTGTTATGGACTGGCTCAACAAGAGTATTTGGCGTTGTCGGTACCTGTGCAGGAGGACAAAGATCTGGATCTTCAAGTCGCTTGTGATCCCTGTCTTACTCATGTATGGTTGTGAGACATGGACACTAAGTAACGACTTGAAGAATCGAATCGATGCCATCGTTAATAAGTGTCTTCGCAGAATCATGTGGTATCGCTGGGATGATTTTGTGTCAAATCAGCGATTGCACCGTGAGACTGAATCGAGGCCTATTACCTGCATATTCCGTCAACGCCAACTTCAGCTACATGGGCATGCGTCACGCTAACCTTAAACCGATCCTTCTCATCAGGTTGTATTTGTAAGAGACAATCTGGTGTGGAGGAGGCCAAGGGGGCGACGACAAGGCTTGTGTTTGGGGCAAGTTGATGCTTCCTGTTGAGAGTTGCTTGGTTTGTGGAAGGGAGCCTGCATGGGGATTCACGCGTGGTGACCCCCGGGAGTGGCGTCGTATAGGGTGGGCGAAGCGACGCGCACATGCCCCCAATGATTGATTGATTTATATCACAGCCCGTGACAGTATACATAATCAGGAGATACTTGCAGATGTCATTGCCTAACAATGATTGAATTGATTGAAACGAGAACGCCACTCAGAGACGCTAACCACTCTGCTACCGCCTCGCCGATGCCCAAATTCTGAGAATATCATACACAGGATTAGAAAATGGTTCCCGTCTTATATCGCTGCGATAGTACAACTGTAAACATCTGTTCTTGGCTTGTTACAGAAGGAGAATCAGCAGGTAGGTGTCTTCCCCTATTACTGTTGTAGTTGCCTTTTCTGATGAAAATACTGCTGCATAAACGATGTCCACATCAGCATCCCCATCTGTGTTGTGAACAGTACACCCATGCTTCTTCAACATCTCACCTACGAGAAAAATATATGATTGATGTTCATCAAAAATATTCATCAATAATATTCATCAAGAATATATGATTGATGACAATCATTAGCAAAGAAGTCTTCCTTCTGGCTAACACACTTCATGCTTGGACTGAGATTCACATTTCTACTTGTCTGTGTGCTGCGTCTTCTGTGGGTCATGTCCTTGATCGTAGGAGAGATACTGTAGCCTTTAAAAGCAATGATAGCGGTTCCATATGTTTTCAGAGTGAAATCTGCATATGAGTTGGTGATGTTGTCATATGTTTCATCTTGATTCCAGGAAACAGGATGTAGTAGAGATGCACCATCCAATATGTACTGGTCAGTGCAGTGAATTTCTTGAACTTCTTTCATGCGTAAAGTGTCAGTGTATTTGAATATTGCCAGAACTAGCTGAGACTTATCGGGTCTCTTTAAGATACTTCGCGATTTCAACAATGCAGGAGGATATGCACACAGTTCGTAACACATGACATCTTCAATATTCATGTCTCCGCCAGTGGCAGCCGTCATCATTCTCTGAAACAGTAGTGCATATATCTACTTCTATTCATGAATCATCAGTAATCACAACGGCAGTAGCAGATACTAATGTTTTCACTTTGTCAGGTATCTTGGCAAAATATGTAAAGGCTTGTTTCCCAATCATTTTAACATCAATGTTCGAACCGATTGATTGCAATTGATGAACGTTAACTCCAGGTTCAGCTGTTAACCCTGTTACAATGCTGCACAGACCAGAGGTAGAGTGGGATACGGATTCTAGACGTTCAAGTTCTTTCTTCATATCATTACATGTCATTACTGTTATTGCGTTACTTGATTTGTCTACTTCCCCTCAATTTTTGTGCTTTTCACTAATTTCCAACAAATCTCTACTGTCAAGGTTTAAGATTTATTTATGGGGGTTATCGTCCCGTGGAATATGGGGGTTATCGTGGAATATCGTCCCGCGGCCTTTTGTGGCTCGGCGAATCACGAGATACAGGTTTTGGTGCAGTATACTGGGGCTCCTTGTGTACGGCCGCAGCATTTTTGTGCCGTCGGGTATTACTCGCTTCGAGATTTACTTCACGGTCTCCAGTTTCCCTTTGTGCTGGCCTATAGCTTGCCTGAAAGCGACGAGGGTTTAGAACTGGGGCACTATATGTGGGCTCAGTCTTACGGGCTGGCGTCGCCGTATCCCGTCGTGGCGAGCTATCGTCTTCCCATGGCGTATCTGCAGCCTCGACCCAAACTACGTTCGGTGGCTCTGCTTTTTCCTCATATGCCTCAAAATACGCATCTGCGACTCTACCCATTTCAGGCAAATGATTGACCCGATCAATTTTCAACCTCGCGATTAGCGGTTCCGGGCATGACTTTAAGAATTGAGCGCGCAAAATTAAATCTTTAAGACCCTCGACAGTCTCCTCAGCTCCGTCACTTTCGCGCCAGTCTCGAAAATTCCCGGCGATTCTCACGGCGAACTTTGAGGCGGTTTCGTTCTCTTGCAGCTGAGCTTCAAAATACTGCTGCTTAAGGCGCTCAGTGCTCAGCCCATATACCTTTAAGAGGGCATGTTTCATCTGACCATAGTCACGGCTATGTTTATTCAATCTATAGAGAACCTCGAGTGCTTTGCCCTCAAATAAGGTCATAAACTGCAGTCTATGCGTGATCTCGTCATATTCCAAAAGGTCTGCCGCATCATCGAACCTTCCTATGAAGTGTTCCGTCCTATCGCTTTCTTTGAACATTGGAAGTTTTAATTTAGGTCGGTTCATAACTGGCGGCGCGTTTGCACTGTTGTTCCTTGCTCGTAACACTTCCAACTCATGTTCCCTCTCTTGCTGCCTATATTGTCTCTCTTTATCCTCGCGTTGCCTACGGAGAACATACTCTTTCTTGTATTTCTTTTGGCTCCACGTAGCCTATCGACTCCTCCTCTTCCTTATATATTTGAATACTCATGATGGCGGTGCTACTGTTGCCTAGAATAAATTACCCTGTGTACTCTTGGACCAGCAAGAATGAGTCCCTGTGTGTGGGCTCCAATTGTCAAGGTTTAACATTTTTTAATGGGGTTTTAAGTACTTAGACTTCACTTACCTCTCAATAATTAAATCACCTTCGGGTTGTTTGTTTGAAACTCACTATGAAGCTAACAGTCCAGGACTATATACAGGGTAAACAATAAACACATGGTAAACACCTTATCTAATTTATTTACAAGATCTACACATAGCAAAATAGCACCCCCAGCACACAGTCATCCACTCACTAACGCCCTAAATATCTTCCCTAACTACGTCTACGATAACCTACTGTCTGGTATCTGGCTGGGGAATAGATATAAGGGGTTGTGGATTATGATTATAAGAACCTCTAGCCTCGAGCCTGTGGTCCTCGTCGCGGCACACACGTGGTCGCTCTGTCTAGCGACTCATTCCTCGCTCCCAGCTCGCGTCTGCCCCAACCAAATCCTCCTTCTCCTCGCGGTGTGGCTTGTCCTGCGTCTGCTAGCAGGAGTCAAGCACCAGACACGGGGGGAACTGGAAGGAGGTGGCAAGAGGTCCAGAAGACGTCCTCGGCTGGGGGAGATGTAGTCGCGGCTGTGACCTGTAACAGAGTGGGGACGACCCAGGTCGCCATGCCTCGTCCTGGCTGCTCCAAGATGGTGGCTGGTGGCGAGTTGCCACTTCGGCTCATCTTAAACATATTTTCTATACCCTTTTTCTTATTACGCATGCCTGATTTCTTATCAGCCACCGCATGCAATTTACTTCGGGCGTTTCTGGTAACGTACCCGGCTACTCGAGGGGAGGCAATTATGAGCCTAAAACCCCTCCCACAGACTGGAATCCTTTCCCGTCACCAGAAAAACATTAACTGACTTCCGCCAGCGGGAACAACAGCCTGGCGCCAAGCGCAACTATGGGGACTTGAATGCCTATCTAGGTCTAGCCATTACATTCGCCCCACCTAGATAAAATTCTTTCCGCAGAAAGAATTTACTGACTACCTGAACATGTTATAGCATCATGCAGGTTAAATGTCAATTATCTAATACATTGGATCCGACCAAAATAAGGCAGTCACACATCCAGGCACTCGGTGGTGTGTGTACTTTAAACCGTTTACAGGGGTTTTGTTGTAACCAATGAGCGGGAAAACCCCCGCATTTACGTTAAGTTCAAAGTCTAGGGGATAAAAACTCCAAAGTTTCTAGCAAACCCTGTATCGGACCCAATCTGGACGTCAAGACGCGTCACATTTAATTACCAACAAGTGTTATGTGGCTTAGGGTATGTATATACATAGTGTAGGTGGTACAGGTATATGTAACATGGTACGTATACAATAGTGTTACAAAAATTCAATCCTGTCTACCTGCCTATGAATTCCTAAATACATGCACCCGTGCCATGCTAGGGAAATGTTAGTGGATCATGCAATTCTTAATCCAGTCTAACATGCCGCCGTGGAGGATCTCCTAGGGTGGCCTCAGGTGGACACTGCCCTGGAGTCCTCTCCCTGACTCTAACTCAGAGTCGGCTCCTCAGCCACTAATCTCGAGAGGAAATCAGCACCCACGTTGGACTGCCCTTTAATGTACCTCGAAAGGCTAGGAGCACTGTAGTGGATTAACTGCCAGGCTCCTCAGCCACTAATCTCGAGAGGATCATACAGCTCAATGTCGCTGTCGTTCGTGTTTTAACACACTTCGCAGGAATGCACCCATCTGCTCAAATCATGGCCCATGCCTGGCCAATAACATTTCTCGGCGATACGTTTCCACGTTTTCTTCCTGCTCGAGTGGGCACCTGTGGCATCGTAGTGATCTAACTCGAATACGGCATAGCGATATTTCTCAGGCACGACGAATTGAAATCTCTCGTGGCCCCGGGGAGTTATGAACTCACGGTATAATTTCCCATCTCGCTTTACGAAACTCGTATAATTACCGCGCACTGTTCTGATCCTTCCTTCGCAGTAATGCCGTCGCACGTTCTCGAGTGAAGGATCTGTCTCTACCTCCCTCCTGACGGCCTCGCTGTTCTCAAAGTCAGCGGGGGAATAAATATTTACCTCATCCCCCAACTTTGTTTCGTGCATGACGGCCGTTGCCATTACCTGACTAACTACCTTTCTTCGTGGAATATCGTCCCGCGGCCTTTTGTGGCTCGGCGAATCACGAGATACAGGTTTTGGTGCAGTATACTGGGGCTCCTTGTGTACAGCCGCAGCATTTTTGTGCCGTCGGGTATTACTCGCTTCGAGATTTACTCCAAGGCCTCCAGTTTCCCTTTGTGCTGGCCTATAGCTTGCCTGAAAGCGACGAGGGTTTAGAACTGGGGCACTATATGTGGGCTCAGTCTTACGGGCTGGCGTCGCCGTATCCCGTCGTGGCGAGCTATCGTCTTCCCATGGCGTATCTGCAGCCTCGACCCAAACTACGTTCGGTGGCTCTGCTTTTTCCTCATATGCCTCAAAATACGCATCTGCGACTCTACCCATTTCAGGCAAATGATTGACCCGATCAATTTTCAACCTCGCGATTAGCGGTTCCGGGCATGACTTTAAGAATTGAGCGCGCAAAATTAAATCTTTAAGACCTGCGACAGTCTCCTCAGCTCCGTCACTTTTGCGCCAGTCTCGAAAATTCCCGGCGATTCTCACGGCGAATTGTGATGCGGTTTCGTTCTCTTGCAGCTGAGCTTCAAAATACTGCTGCTTAAGGCGCTCAGTGCTCAGCCCATATGCCTTTAAGAGGGCATGTTTCATCTGACCATAGTCACGGCTATGTTTATCCAATCTATAGAGAACCTCGAGTGCCTTGCCCTCAAATAAGGTCATAAACTGCAGTCTATGCGTGATCTCGTCATATTCCAAAAGGTCTGCCGCATCATCGAACCTTCCTATGAGGTGTTCCGTCCTATCGCTTTCTTTGAACATTGGAAGTTTTAATTTAGGTCAGTTCAGAACTGTCGGCGCGTTTGCACTGTTGTTCCTTGCTCGTAACACTTCCAACTCATGTTCCCTCTCTTGCTGCCTATATTGTCTCTCTTTATCCTCGCGTTGCCTACGGAGAACATACTCTTGTATTTCTTTTGGCTCCACGTAGCCTATCGACTCCGCCTCTTCCTTATATATCTGAATACTCATAATGGCGGTGCTACTGCTGCCTAGAATAAATTACCCTGTGTACTCCTGGACTAGCAGGAATGAGTCCCTGTGTGTGGGCTCCAATTGTCAAGGTTTAAAAAAAATTAATGGGGGTTTTAAGTACTTAGACTTAACTTACCTCACAATAATTAAATCACCTTCGGGTTGTTTGTTTGAAACTCACTATGAAGCTAACAGTCCAGGACTATATACAGGGTAAACAATAAACACATGGTAAAATACCTTATCTAGTTTATTTAAAAGATCTACACATAGCAAAATAGTACCCCCAGCACACAGTCATCCACTCATTCACGCCCTAAATATCTTCCCTAACTACGTCTACGATAACCTACTGTCTGGTATCTGGCTGGGGAATAGATATAAGGGGTTGTGGATTATGATTATAAGAACCTGTAGCCTCGAGCCTGTGGTCCTCGTCGCGGCACACACGTGGTCGCTCTGTCTAGCGACTCACTCCTCGCTCCCAGCTCGCGTCTGTCTCAACCAAACCCTCCTTCTCCTCGCGGTCTGACGTGCCCTGCGTCTGCTAGCAGGAATCAAGCACCAGACACGCGGGGAACTGGAAGGAGGTGGCAAGAGGTCCAGAAGACGTCCTCGGCTGGGGGAGATGTAGTCGCGGCTGTGACCTGTAACAGAGTGGGGCTGACCCAGGTCGCCATGCCTCGTCCTGGCTGCTCCAAGATGGCTGGTGGTGGCGCGTTACCACTTCGGCTCATCTTAAACATATTTTCTATACCCTTTTTCTTATTACGCATGCCTGATTTCCTATCAGCCACCACATGCCATTTACTTCGGGCGTTTCTGGTAACGTGCCCGGCTACTAGAGGGGAGGCAATTATGAGCCTAAAACCCCTCCCACAGACTGGAATCCTTTCCCGCCACCAGAAAACATTAACTGGCATCTGCCAGCGGGAACAACAGCCTGGCGCCAAGCGCTACTATGGGGACTTGAATGCCTATCTAGGTCTAGCCATTACATCTGGTGTATTTCTGCATTGCTCAGTTATAAATGGAACACGGAGGCATATCATAGAGCCAAGCTGTCCAGTCCGCCTCTGCTTTTCAGGGAACGCATTAGTATTTGTTCTATCACCATGTCTGTGCCGAATCCGGTTCATAATATGTCGCTTCTTCTTACCACAAACTTACCTTCCTAGAGCATTTTGTTAACAGCTGGATTTTCAGAAGGCAATTTTTGTTTGTTTTGCCGGTACAGGTATATTGATTTCAGGTCATTGTGATATTCGGCTGCTGCAATTATAGGGATAGTCTCCAGCATAGCTTGCAAATGCAAATCCCATGAGCCTGTTCTGTTTGCTCTTATCAAGGAACGTGTAATGTTGATCATTCGCTGATATTCCAACCAGAGTTGACTTGCTTGCGATATACGTATAGATTGTAGATAAGTTTTCTTCGCCTCCAAAGTGGTAAGAATCTGAGATAATTAATTCGAAAATTCCACATCCTCATCTGATGGTTTGGCGGTCATAACATCGTCGAGCAGGTCACAAGCTTCGTTATGGAGGTCATGAGGAGTTCCATCTTCATTACGAGGGAAAACGTCTGCGACTAGTAAGGTACTAAGAGTTGCATCTACTATCATATGACCACGTATCGTTCTTGAAACAGCTTTTCAGATATCATGTATTGATGATGGATTCTGCACCGTATTTATTGAAGTACTTCAGACAATCCTGACCATTGATAAGAGTACCGACTGCTCCCAAAAGATTCATCAGAGTGTGAAATATTCCCAACATCAAAACAATGTCCTGCATTTCTCTCTGTTAATTGATGATTTGTGAAGCTTTCCAGAAGAAAGGCTGATCAAAGTATATAATGCATGGGCCCCTTTGATTGCGTGCTATATTCCTCAAATATTGTAATGTCGAAAATATGCAGGTCATGTCTGTTTTGGGGACATATCTATGATGGGAAGGAACGTGATCGACGCCACATGGTAATTGGTATTGTAGTCAGCAATTCTGATATCAAAGGTCAAATATATATATATATATATATATATATATATATATATATATATATATATATATTATATATATATATATATATATATATATATATATATATATATATATATATATATATATATAATATATATATATATATATATATATATATATATATATATATATAATATATATATATATATATATATATACATGCATATATAATGCATTGGTTCAATACGCTATATGGTTTAAAAATTTGTAAAATGTGTAAACTATATAAACATGTGTGCGTAGAGGGAAGTCATTTTGAAATTAAAATGGCCGCTCATAAAGGCTCAAGAAAATTTGGTAATAAGTAGTTTCATACTCAGTGACAATAGTATAGCATTTTCTGAGAGTTTCAAAGAGCATACCCAAAAATACAGTTAAACTCATCCTTTGCTACACAAGCTGACTGAATATAGGTCTAGTTATCTCAATCTCCCTGTGGGGGGGTTCCTACTCAATGATTTGCAAATGTTTGCACTCCTGTAATAATCCCTCTTCTATCTGTTTGACCGTGAAGTAATTAATATTGTAGCTCTGATTTAAACAATTTCGCATCCTGCTTGGTAGTTTTCTCATATATCATGATAATGACCATCTAGTCTGACTCCATCAAGGGTTTATGAGCTTCAATTGCTCCTAGGGTGCAATTTAAAGTTACTCTGAATACTTCCAATTCTCTGAGATTGTGAGAAAGGCTCAGTAGATCCACATAACTTGCAGAAAAGATTCTTTATAAATATGTCTTTATCTTCAAAATGATCTCTAAGAATCTTGAGTACCACATTATAATTAACATTTTCTACTGTTAATTCCTTTGCCAACAGATATGCAGGACCTCTCAACTGACCCAACAAATACATTAATTTATGCACCTTTGTTAAATAAGTCCTATCATCAATTAATTTGAATTTGTCCCAGAAGGAGAACCAATTGTCCACTTCAAAGTGGGGCAATGACAAGGCTGGTAATTTAAGTTGGGGTAAAGAGGCTTTAGCTGTGGGTTTTTGATCACGCACTAAGGTCTCATATTCGATTACCGTATCCAGGTATTTTTTACACTCTTGCTCATACTGTCTCACAATGTTGAATTAATTTCTTATACCAAACTTATCTTAATTGAACTTCGTATAGGAAGTACGCCTCTTCATAATTTTCCCACGATTTTTGTTTCATTAGCAAACCCGTATTTAAACTACTATATTCAATAGGGATAGCCTTAGTTGCTTCCTCACACTTTTATATATTCGTGTAAGCCATTCTAATTTAGCCGCTAATGCGAGTTTAGCCCCTTCCGCAATGATTTAGTTGATAATTTGATGAAATTAAAAAATACAAAAAAAGGTTATATGCAAGATTACGAGTTAGTGTTCCCTATTTAGATGTTTAATTCTAAGTGGTGGATGTGCCGTTGGCTCGGTCTACTAAGATGCGAAGCCAGGCCTATGACCATCCACCACTTTATTTATAGCAACTAATTTCGCAACCATTGTTGGCGGATGGTAGCTTACTAATGCGGCATGTGTGCTGTGGTTCTTTGTGACGCGGCGGGTGGGTCGAGGTGGCCAAGTCGAGGTTGTTCACCAAAGGGGGTGGGGATAACTGGTTGTTAGATGATTATAATCAGACCAGTATCCTCCTATAGGCCATGGGCTGATGCACCATGCACCCCCCCACTATTAACTTTCTTTGGTATTTGCATTTACCCCTGGGTCTGGTGACTTGGAAAAAGCATGTTAACAGGAAACATTTTGGGTCTCAAGGTACCCCCCATGGAGTTTTTTGACCACGCCCATTTTTTCGTAGAAGTCAATGTTTTAGGGGTAGACGAAATTGATCTGCTTATAACTTCACTTTTAACAGACCAATTTCAACATAGTTCATGTCAAAATGTTGATATTGGTGTGTTCTATCATGAGGCCTATGTTACTGTCCAATGACATCATCGATGACGTCATAAGAGGACAAAAGGCCAAGCCCCTCTGTCAAAAGTGAAAAATCAACTAGAATCAAAGTTCCTAGTGGCAAAAATTTAAATACTAACTCCTGATAGGCAAAAATGTGTTTAAACTCTCCCATGTGAATACACTTGCAAGTAACAATGATTTCATAAGCTTTTAACCCATTTCTACCTTGGAGTCAATCAGTAAATTCATGTTTTCATAGACGCACATGCAGACAATATTCCGCAATGCTTGTGTGAAATGATCATTCCCAGTCTCAGTGACATGAAATGCTAAAGTAAGCTATTTCAACAATATGCGATGCATCTCAAAAACAACTTGCTTCATCTGATGCTCCATTTGTAGGTATCCCAAGGCAATAAGCAGTTAGGCAATCGTTATTTGGATGTATTACCTCAAAGTGCTATGTTGGAAAAATTTAGTTTCAGAAGTTACGACTCCAGTTATGTTTCGGACACATTGTATCGTTGAAACAAACAGTCACCTTGTCACCAATGTTCTGCTGAATCTTACATCAAAAGCCCTTCACGCCTCCCCTTCAGTCACTGTCATCGTCACTATCACTGTCACTATATGTTGACATTCCTTCAACAAGTTCACTTTCGTCCAGTTCAGTTTCACTATCACTGTCACTATCTGCCTCGTCGATTGATTTCTCTAGAACATCTACCAGTTGTTGAGGCATCACTTCACCATCTGTCCATTTTGGCATAATATATATTTATATATATATTTCATAAAACTTTGGCGAAATATCGCGCAAAATATTGGGCGTTGCACTGCACCAATCTGCCACAATATTCAGCACTGATATGTACATGGATGACTCTGTTAAAGTTATGGAAAGAAACAGGACAGGTTGTGGTGATAAACTGATAGTCAGTGGTGAAAAGACAAAGCGACCAAAGGATTGAAAATAGTTTCTGAGTAATTATGATAATATGAAGCAGTTTGTTCAAGTCTTGCTGACAACATGGAGCAGTGATGCATCAGCGGACATTCTCCGTGGTCATGAAGTAACTCTTATTTGTGAAGGACTTGTCTATCAGTTGGGATCAGATGGGCAGACAACATCATGCCAGGAAATACAGTCGTTGGCGTCTTCGCAAGAAAAAGCTGATTCACGAGTTATCTTATACGGCATTTTTTTTTTTTTTTTTTTTTTTTTTTTTTTTTTTTTTTTTTTTTTTTTTTTTTTTTTTTTTTTTTTTTTTTTTTTTTTTTACGTTGTAGCCTATAGCGTCTGTAGGCATATGGGAGAGTCTTGATGTCGGTCGAAATCGCCCGTTAGTGGCGCAGGCTGGATTTTTATAGTGACACCTGTGGTCTCAGGTAAAGTTCTCATTTTATATGATGTTCTTGATCTCCAAGTTAGGCGCATGCAGCCCCTAGAGTCCACCGTCACACTCGCAATCGACAGACAGGTACACGCTGCATGTGGGTTGCTTCGGTCACTTGACGAAGGCTTTGACAGTTGCTCCTTGGTGAGACTTGAACTCGGGACCTTCTGCTCCCCTACCAGGCTCTTGAAAGAGTTGCCCCCGGCAGGATTCGAACTCGGGACATTGAGTTCAGCACTCCAAGACGCTAACCACTTGGCCACCGCCTCCCCAATGGGCCCCAGACATAACTACGTCACGGTTTGTTTACATCGTTGCATTGTGGGGATAAGGCGGGGTCGCCGCGGGTGGACTTACGAAGGGAAAAACTACAGCGATGGAAGAATTTCGAGTTATTTTGCGCGAAATTGATATTCCAGGTGCTATATTACTGTGCTCTGTTGTTCGCTGACAACACTATAGAGAAGACCTGAGGTAATGGCTGATGTGGCAGAGGCTTTTAAACCAAGAAAACAGAGTCATAACAGAGCCTCGTCAAAAGGTAAGCAACTGGTACGTACGTAATGTGTCCCTACCACTTGCTTACTTCTTAATGAGACTCTGCTGTGACTGTTTTCCTGGTTTAGAAGCCTTTGCACATCAACCATCACCTCAGGTCTTCTCTATGTTGTCAGCGAGCACGGAAATATAGCATCTGGAATATCAATTTCGCCCAAAACAACTCGAAATTTTTTCATCGTCGTAGTCTTCTCTTTGCAGGTTGTACGTATTCATGGTTATGATAGTATTAAAATACCTTATTATTGAGTTCCTTTTGTTGTCTTTCCTCATAATAAATAGTGGTACATCATGGTTTAAGTGTTACTTGACGAGCCAATGAATACTCTTGAGTCTATACCAACATCACCAACCTTTGCTTTGATTTATCTTATTACTCCATCCATAACAAGTTGCATAACCACCGTGACATTACCCATCCTATTGGTACCTGGTACTGCCGTCTACCGATATTTTTATCCCTACACAAATCGGGAAAACTCGCCGACGGTAATGGCTAGGTTAGATTTTGCTTTGATTTATCTTATTACTCCATCCATAAACAAGTTGCATAACCACGGTGACATTACCCATCCTTGCCTCATGGTACCTGGTACTCTCGTCTACCGAAATGCTCGTCCCTACATCGGGGAAAAAATCGGGGAAAACTCGCCGACGGTAATGGTTAGGTTAGGGGTAATAATGGACGAGAGTTTGCGCGGTCGTTTCAGAGACACAGACTATTTTTTCTTGGCCTACAATAGGTGCTTGTTTTAATGGAAATAGTTTCATTTTGCGCAAACCCATTAAAAAAAAACAAAAAAAAACAATGAAACCTAACCTAACCTTATAGGTTTTAATGAAACCTAATCTAACCTTCACCACAAAGTATACCTAACCTAACCTTATAGGTTTCATTAAAACCTAAAAGACCCACCAGATTCAGTGTTTTAATGGAAAACGGTACCATATAACTCGGATTTTTTATATTTTTTTATGGGTTTGCACAAAATAAAACTATCTCCATAAGAACAAGCACCTATTGTAGGCCAAGAAAATATAGTCGGTGTCTCTGAAAAACGACCGCGAAACTCTCGTCCATTATAACCAGGCTAGGTTACCGTTAGGTTAGGTAAAGGTCAGTTAGGTTAGGTATTCAAATCACAGGTAAAAAACTTATTAGTTATACATACATACTCCACTCCATACACACTCTTTAACCCTTCAATACAACCCACATTCCCTCCCAGTCTACTCTGTCATATGATTTGGTATTAGTCCAGATGAACACCGAACTCACTTTGGTGGAAGAAACAATTTTTTTCTGGTGTGTTTTTGTGTGTTTTGAATGAATCTGCTAACTGTTTCTGTCGCAATTTTTTTTTTTTTTTTTTTTTTCCAAAAAAAAAAAAAAAAATGAACCTAAACCTAACCTAACCCTTACCTATACCTAACCTAACCCATACCTAACCTATACCTAACCTAACCTTTACCTAACTACAATAAACAAAAACAAAAAAAATAACCTTTACATTAAGAAAAAGAAAAAAAAAAGAAAAAACAATTGCCACAGAAACAGGTGCAGATTCATTCAAAACACATAAGAACACCCCAGAAAAAATAGTTTCGTCCACCAAAGAGTTCGGTGTTCATCTGGACTATACCAAATCATATGACAGAGTAGACTGGAAGGGAATGTGGGATGTATTGAAGGGTTAAAGAGTGTGTATGGAGTGGAGTATGTATGTATAGCTAATAATCTTTTACCTGTGATTAGAATACCTAACCTAACTGACCTTTACCTAACCTAACGGTAACCTAACCTGGTTATAATGGACGAGAGTTTCGCGGTCGTTTTCAGAGACACCGACTATTTTTTCTTGGCCTACAATAGGTGCTTGTTCTAATGGAGATAGTTTGATTTGAGCAAACCCATAAAACAAAAATAAAAAATCCGAATTTGATGGTACCGTTTCCATTAAAACACTGAATCTGGGTCTTTTAGGTTTTAATGAAACCTATAAGGTTAGGTTAGGTATATTTGTGGTTAAGGTTAGGTTAGGTTTCATTAAAACCTATAAGGTTTAGGTTAGGTATACTTTGTGGTTAAGGTTAGGTTAGGTTTCATTAAAACCTATAAGGATAGGTTAGTATCTTTTTTTTTTTTTTTTTTTTTTTTAATGAGTATTTTGCGCAAAATAAAACTATCTTCATTAAAACAAGCACCTATTGTAGGCCAAGAAAAAAGTCTGTGTCTCTATAAACGACCGCGAAACTCTCGTCCATTATTACTAACCTAACCATTACCGTCGGCGAGTTTTCCCGATTTATGTAGGGACGAGCATTTCGGTAGACGAGAGTACCAGGTACCATGAGGCAAGGATGGGTAATGTCACCGTGGTTATGCAACTTGTTTATGGATGAAGTAATAAGATAAATCAAAGCAAAATCTAACTAGCCATTACCGTCGGCGAGTTTTCCCGATATGTGTAGGGATAAAAATATCGGTAGACGACAGTACCAGGTACCAATAGGATGGGTAATGTCCGGTGGTTATGCAACTTGTTTATGGATGGAGTAATAAGATAAATCAAAGCAAAGGTTGGTGATGTTGGTATAGACTCAAGAGTATTCATTGGCTCGTCAAGTAACACTTAAACCATGAGTACCACTACTATTATGAGGAAAGACAACAAAAAGAACTCAATTAATAAGGTATTTTAATACTATCATAACCATGAATATGTACAACCTACAAAGAGAAGACTACGACGATGAAAAAATTTCGAGTTGTTTTGGGCGAAATTGATATTCCAGGTGCTATATTTCCGTGCTCGCTGACAACATAGAGAAGACCTGAGGTGATGGTTGATGTGCAAAGGCTTCTAAAACCAGGAAAACAGTCACAGCAGAGTCTCATTAAGAAGTAAGCAAGTGGTAGGGACAACATTACGTACCTACCAGTTGCTTACCTTTGACGAGGCTCTGTTTTGACTCTGTTTCTTGTTTAAAAGCCTCTGCACATCAGCCATTACCCCAGGTCTTCTCTATAGTGTTCTCAGCGAGAACAGAGCACAGTAATATAGCACCTGGAATATCAATTTCGCGCAAAATACTCTAAATTCTTCCATCGCGTAGTTTTCCCTTCGTAAGTCCACCCGCGGCGACACCCGCCTTATCCCCACAATGCACCGATGTAAACAAACCGTGACGTAGTTATGGGTAGGGTCCATTTGGCATGTATGCAAAGATAGGGGGTTCAAATTTGTACGTGTAAGGAGTCCTGACTCAGATATTTTCTTCATCCTCCTGCATTATGCAGATACTTGGAAGGAATTTGCGTTCTATTTGAGACGGGGAAGGGAAACACGCGGCGCTGTATCGATGTGACAAAGTTGGCCATGTCTCACACACCCTTCCTGTGTACATCACTTCTTGGACTTCACGCTTCACCGGTTGTGACAGTACCAGTGCATTCAAAGGCAAAGGAAAGTTGAAGGCCATAAAAAGTCTTGAGAAAGAGAATCATTCCAGCGGGAATTTTCGGAACTTGGCGATTCTTGGGCAGTGGGATGACTCGGTGATTGATGACATAGAAAGATTCACGTGTGTTTTGTATGGGAACCTACGAATGAAGAGAGTCAATGACCTTAGGTTTCAGAACTTACAGGCTAAGTGTGGTGGAAAGGATAATACACTCAGCCAAGTCCACCAACTTTGACCTCGCTTTGCTGCCACCATGTCGCAGTGCCCTTCAACAACACGTAAACCGAAGTAACTATCAGGTTGGAATCTGGAAGTGTGCAGACACCGCCAAGCCTTCTGTTCCTAAACCCGATGACGGAAATGGATGGACTTTCGAAAACGGTGTAATGCAGCCCAAATGGACAGATGGTGAAGTGATGCCACAACAAACAGGTAGATGTTCTAGAGAAATCAATCGACAAGGCAGATAGTGACTGTGACAGTGAAACTGAACTGGACGAAAGTGAACTTGTTGAAGGAATGTCAACAGATAGTGACAGTGATAGTGACGATGACAGTGACTGAAGGGGAGGCGTGAAGGGCTTTTGATGTAAGATTCAGCAGAACATTGTTGACAAGGTGACTGTTTGTTTCAACGATACAATGTGTCCGAAACATAACTGGAGTCGTAACTTCTGAAACTAAATTTTTCCAACATAGCACTTTGAGGTAATACATCCAAATAACGATTGCCTAACTGCTTATTGCCTTGGGATACCTACAAATGGAACATCAGATGAAGCCAGTTGTTTTTGAGATGCATTGCATATTGTTGAAATAGCTTACTTTAGCATTTCATGTCACTGAGAATGGGAATGATCATTTCACACAAGCATTGCGGAATGTTGTCTGCATGTGCGTCTATGAAAACATGAATTTACTGATTGACTCCAAGGTAGAAATGGGTTAAAAGCTTATGAAATCATTATGTTACTTGCAAGTGTATTCACATGGGAGAGTTTAAACATATTTTTGCCTATCAGGAGTTAGTACTTACATTTTTGCCACGAGGAACTTTGATTCTAGTTGATTTTTCACTTTTGACAAAGGGGCGTGGCCTTTTGTCCTCTTATGACGTCATCGATGATGTCATTGGACAGTAACATAAGCCTCATGATAGAACACACCAATACCAACATTTTGACATGAATTATGTTGAAATTGGTCTGTTAAAAAAGAAGTTATAAGCAAATAAATTTCGTCTACCCCTAAAACATTGACTTTTACGAAAAAATGGGCGTGGTTAAAAAAAACTCCATGAGGGATACCTTGAGACCCAACATTTTTCCGGTTAAAATGCTTTTTCCAAGTCACCAGGCCCCAAGGGTAAATTAAAATACCAAAGAGAGTTAATAGTGCGGGGGCGGGGGCGGGCGCATGGGGACCTCCATCAGCCCAGCCCGTCAGGGTGGCAAGGTTGGTAGAGGCGTGAGCTCGCAATGTGCAGCGTCCCTGTGCATTCGGTCAGCGGTTCGAGTCCGCCTAGTTCGTGCTGACATGGCGGCGCTTTGTATAGTCAATAACCTTGTAGTTGGTACTTGCAAAGTGTCTAGATATGATGAAAATCTTATCATATCTTCCATCAGCCCATGGCCTACTACTGCTTGGTTAGCATCTCACTCCACTTTTTGATGATTTATGAAACTTATTATCTTAGTTTTCACAAAGTAACAACCTATCCTTGTCCAATGCACCACATCTCGGGAAAGATCCGCTTCGAAAGGCTGTGCGTTAAAATGAACTACTGCACACCCTTTCAATTCCCTTTTCAACGCCCTATTAATTGCCTCATTGACCCTATCGTAACTCAGTTGGCTCACCAGGTGATGTCTATGAGATCGATTGGTCTTTCTAGACTCTATCATACACAATCCTACCTGACTGCCATATTTATCTTATGTCGTCTTAACCCGGGAGCCCTATCCCTGGGTGTTTTTCACCCAACACGCCGTCGCTGCGTGACTGTCACAATGTCACATGGTGCGTGGAGATAGGAGTCTGTCCCTCCCAGTAGTCCTCAGTGCGTGTCAGAACTTTGTAGTAAGAGGTGTTGTTCTCCTGTGTCTCTATTTTTGGAATATTTTTTATCTGCGATTCAGAAATGTTTCCATCAATGTTTATCTGGTTCTCGTGGCGTTTTGGTTTTTGGCTTTGGTTAATTGGTGACGCCCTCAGCACAGACACCGGGCACGGGGGCTGTGCTGAGGAGTGCACTTAACACAACAAAAGTGCACCGAACCCAGTCAGTATGCAGGACGCAATCTGATGGTCGACCGTCCTTCTGCATGTGCATGAAGAGATCAAGGACGACATCCTGGAGCTGGTAGACCCGCCATCCATCGGATTTGAGCGAACCGCCATCATCGAGTGCCAGCCATGTCCTGTGATGGTGGGGGGACGTCTGGCAGGTTTCAAGCTGCGTCGCCAGCTAGCGCCGGATAGTTGGCCATAAGCGTATGCATGCATCAAAGGAGTCTCACAAGGTGGCAATTGTCCAGATTCGAGTATGGCACTTTCTTTGCACAGCAAACATGTGATAACGGAGCTGAATGAGCAACCGACGATCTTCGTGATTCCTGGCGTACAGCTGACAAGTGGAGCAACTGGAATGCTATTGAAAGACGACTCTGTTGGTAATCCACGAAGATCCCAGATCTTTGAATGCTTGAAGGAAAGATCATGCGAGTGCACAAGCTTTCACAAAGCCTTTATCTTCCTATGTGCTAGCCAGGCACTAAACAGTGTATCACAACCCCGCTCCATGCATGAAGCCCCGGAATGCACTGCAACTTCAGACCCCACAATACAGCTAGCCAACTTTGTCAACTAAGGCCAGAACCACGATAGTAAGCTCTTCATAAGACGAGAGGAACAAAGGTTCGAGTCAGAATGATGGACGTTGGAAGTGCTGCGGTATTGGGGTTATGGAGTTTGCAGTGCATTGCAGGGCTTCATGCATGGAGCGGTGTGACACTGTTAGGTGATTATGCTAGCCAAGGAAAGATAAAGGATTGAAGCTTGGACAAAGCGACCATGATCTGTATCTGTCAAGCATTCACAGATCTGGGATCTTCGTGGAATGTACCACAGACGTCTCTCAATGACATTCAGGCCTCCACGTGTCAGCTGTACGCCAGGAAGACGAAGATCGTCGGTGCTAATTCACTCCGTTATCACCTGTTCCGTGCACAAGAAATAGGGCCAGATCGAATCTTGGACAATTGCCACCTGTGAAGACTCCTGATGCAGCATACGCTTAGGGCCAACTATCAGGAGGCTATCTGGCGACCGCAGCCTTGAAAAACCCTGCCAGACGTCACAGCACCATCAGCAGGACCTAGGCCTGGGGCACTCGATGATGGCGGTTCGCTCAAAAATCCGATTGGATGGCGGGTCTACCAGATCCAGATGTCTCGTCTTGAATTTCATCTCATGCACATGCAGAAGACGTTGTCGACCATCAGATTGCTCTGCATACTGAATGGGTTGAACGTGCAATGTTGTGTGTAAAGCGCAGGGATTGCTCCAACATTGTGCTGGATGATTGGCACTTATCAGGTGGCCAGGATGCCTAAGACTCTGCATGGCGACTCTGATGATTAACTTTGTGTGCACTGTATATTGTATAGCAGAGGAGGGTTCTCTATTAGAATGCAGGCCAAATTGCCTGAAAATCTTTATAGACAGATAAAACGGTTTAGCAAAATGTATAATTTGAAGATCATACGGTGTTATTGACTCCCCCATAAAACATGACATGTTCAATGATACTCCGCTAGCTTATTAGGAATATACATGCGTATATTGTGATGTGAAAAATCAGCCCATCACGTCTTCCAAAACTTCGTAATGAATAATTAATATAATTGGCCGGCCATTTGAAACAAGATGGACCACCCACAGTGCAGATTTCCTGATGTAACAACTTCGCCTGACTGATTAGATCTGTATGGTGTACATCCTACCTCCGTACGACATCCTAACTTGCGTTATCGTCAGAATAAGCATAATGTCCACAGCGGCGGGCCTAAGTCATTTTATGACTCTTACATATATTGTTGTAAACTAGTGGTGGGATGATATGTGTACTGTTGAGTTATTTTTATAGACAGATAAACGGTGTAGCAAAATGCAATAATTTGGAAAATCATACCAGGTTTATTACTAAAAAAAGACAAGTCAATAAAAACATATTGAAAAAGATTTATTTTTGTCGATAATGATTTTTATAATATAATCTAAACAAAAGCTCATACTTAATTTGTTATTTAGCGGTACACATTGGACGTATATTAGTCGTCAACGCACATCGACTAGCTAGATAAGAAGTCCAGATACACGTGCAACAATTGTACCCCACAAATGGCATTTTCGAGCGAGTAGGTTTCAAAAGAATGGCGTCCATCCGGGCATAAGCTACCGTTCTCAGAATGTCCATCACCACCTTTTCTGACATTGAGACATTGGCTCTAAGGGAAATGCATAATGAGAATACTCCCCCAGCGGAGCATTACTTTTGGTATGGCCTCAAGGAACTAATCCCAAGGGTTACGGTTCGGCGTAACTATACCCTTTATGCATATTTAGAAGGACTCGGTAACAATAGTTATTTATATCAAAGTACACCCCTTTTTCCCCGGAAAGAAAACTGTGAGGATCATGAGGCCACTGGAGTACTTGATTTAGGCGCAGTCTGTGTAGATTGATTCTGCCCGGCCATCTGGAAGCCTGAAAAAACTCACTTCCGCGCTTTCAACCGCCAGTCGCTGAGGGATAAACTTGCCCAACCGGCCCCCTTGACATACCCGTAGCTATTCTCGCTGGGGGGCCCCCAAATGTAAATTTTTATTCAATGTAAAGTGAATTCCACCTTGCTATTACCTAAAACTACCTAGACTTATAGACTCCTTCGCACACAAACTATAGGGTACGCCGTATAAAAAAAATTTTTTTTCTAAATTTTTGGCCCATGCCAATTTCCTATTAAAAGGGGAATTCAAAAGACGATTTTATTTTTTTCCATTTTTGCATTGAGAAATTATAACTATGAAAAATCGCACTTTTTATTTTTATCCTTATCGAATAATCCCTTAAATGATACGCAGGGCCCGGTTTGGGGGCCCTGCTTTTTTGCATCATGCACCAAATACTCCAAATGACTATTGGTAAGCCTTTTGCATTTGGTTCATCAGGCCTACATCACCGTGTCCAGCCTCTACTTTGGCCAAAACTGTCCATCATGCCCTTTTTAGACCGAAGCAGGGCATGGTCTCCCTGTGGTGGGCCCGAGCCCGGAAAACCCGTCTCTGGCCTGCTGCCCCACCCTGCTCCCAGATTCTGTCACCTGTTTCACCTTTTTCGGTCTCGGGTGGGGAAGAGAACTCGGAACCTCGTACGGCTTGCCCAGGATCTCCTGGATCGATCCCCGGGCAGTGAACAGGTGAAAGCCGGCTCGTGACCTGGCCAGGCTGCCAGTGATCATGTCTGCAACTGGGGCTGACAGTTTAGCTTTGGGGGGGGATGCGAGGTCTTTCACTGGGGTCCCCAAACTCCTGCCAGCCCCCACTTCAAAATCTGGGTCACTGGAACCTGCGGGTCGTCCCCCCACTCGACTTGCCATCGCGAGAGGAGGAACTTAGAGTGTGCGAACCTGCTCCGTCCGAAATAGAAGGGCAAGCTGTTTGGTCCTTTTGGGTGCGACCTCATCCCTCTGAGCTGCGGGGATTCTTGGGGGCCCTCCCCCCTTTGTCTGTGGTGAACCTTGTGGTAGTAAGTTTTTAAATCACCTGCGGCAGTACTTGACTAGGTTTTCCAGGTGTTTCTTCTTTGCCAGTCAGTCCCTGCTTTTTGGGGCCCATGTCACGGCGACGGGCTGTGGGGAGCCTTGAGTGGGACCCTTCCACACTTGATCTCCTGCACTCGGACGGGAGAACGCCCCCCCTTCACAGCCTGGACCACTGGTAGGAGACCGCTGGTCCCGTTGGCATTGACCAGGATATACTCCGGTATCTCCGTGAGATCTTTCCCCCCGCCTGGCACTCCCCCTGAACTCTGCGTTTTTTACTGCATCTCATTCACGCTGGACAGCAGACTGCACACTGGACCCGTGAAGCCAGTGTTAGATGAGGTAGGCCGTCGATGCTTGGTGATAAGGTGGCGCAGGGGCAACTCGTTTGTGTGCAACACGCATATACTCCAGAAGAGCTTGCGTCCCAGCATCTTCTCCAAATGGGCGTGAGTACCACCCTTCCACCCGTGTTGGCCCTAGTTGAGTCACCTTGCAGTACGATCAGTGAGTCGGTGGAGTCGTATGTCACCAGCAGATCATAGAGAGCCTGAGCCACCTTGAACGCAGGCTTCTCAGGTGCACCGGGTCCTCTGGTACAAAGTGCCAAGGTACCTTCCAGATGGCTCCTCTGTCACTGACACATGCTCCTCCCTGATCAACCTTGGGTGCTGTTTTCCCATAGCTGTCGGCACCATCGCCCTGGTCTTGTCCTTCCTCCCATCGTAACCCATCCAACTATTTTGGTACCTTGATTAGGGTAGACGCCGTATAACAAAAATTCTTTTTCTCAACTTTGGCATGCCAATTTCCTATGTAAAATGGAATTCTAAGACGATTTTATCTATATCAATTTTAGCATTTGAGCAATTCTTACTATGCAAACATCGCACTTTAATCTATGTTTTGCATATAAATTATAAAGTCCATTTTTGCATAGCAATAAGTGCTCAAACCAAAAATTTGAAGCGGACAAACCACCCTTAAAACAAAATTTTACATAAGAAAACACCCTGCCAAATTCGAAATAATCTATATTTCACTTTTCATTGGACCTACGGCGTA
>JACEEZ010021099.1:27500-37500 GCA_016584305.1 Chionoecetes opilio
TGCTATTCGAACAGCAGATGGGCGCCTCGTGTCGGACATGGATGGGCAGATGGCTCGTTGGGCTGAGTACTTTGGGCAGTTGTTCACGGTGGACCCTCCAACTGAGCAGCTTCACACCACTGGGTTACAGGCAGTGGATGCCGATCCTCCCATTGACGAAACCGCACCCTCTCTTGACGAAGCCAGAGAGGCTGTAGCAAAGTTGAAGGGTGGAAAGGCAGCTGGTGTTTGTAATATCAGTGCGGAGTTCCTCAAAGCTGGGGGTGAGGCCATGATCCGCGGGTTGCATGCTGTCCTGACTGCCGTCTGGCAATCAGGTACCATTCCCCCTGACTGGAAAAGGAGGCTGGTCATCCCTATCTGGAAAGGGAAAGGGGACCGTCAGGTCTGCAACAATTACCGCGGTATTACACTGCTCAGCGTACCAGGCAAGGGGCTTGCCCATCTATTGCTGACACGAATTCGCAGTCATCTGGTGAAGCATCAGAGACCTCAGCAGTCTGGGTTCAAGCCTGGTAAGTCAACAACGGACCGTATCCTAGCGCTTCGTGTCCTGGTGGAACGCCGACATGAGTTTCGACAGGGGATGCTTGCAGCCTATGTTGATCTCAAGAAGGCGTTTGACTCAGTGCATCGTGAGTCACTCTGGGATCTTCTGCGACTTCGAGGGATTCCTGCAAGGACTATTGGTTTGATAACTGGTCTGTATTCTGGGACTGAGAGTGCTGTGAAGTGTGGAGCAGGTGTATCCAGCTTCTTTCCTGTGAATACAGGTGTGAGGCAAGGGTGCGTCCTTGCCCCATCACTTTTCAACGCTTGTATGGACTGGGTATTGGACAAGGTTGTAGATCAAAGTGATTGTGGAGCATCCGTCGGCAACACCAAGATCACTGATCTTGTTTTTGCCGATGATGCAGTAATCTTTGCTGAGTCGCTGGAGGTCCTGGTGATGGCTCTCGAGGCGCTGCACGAGGAGGCAAAGCCTTTGGGACTTGAGGTCTCCTGGCTCAAGACCAAGGTCCAGGTGTTTGGAGACATACTAGATGAAGCAGTACAGTCTGTTCATGCGTGTGGCGAGGACATTGAGATCTTGGAAAGTTTTACATACCTTGGTAGCGTAGTCCATAATGACGGCGGGTCACGTCAAGAAGCCTTACGGCGGATTGGCATAGCCCACGGTGTTATGGACTCGCTCAGCGGAAGTATTTAGCGTTGTCGGTACCTGTGCAGGAGGACAAAGATCCGGATCTTCAAGTCGCTTGTGATCCCTGTCTTACTCTATGGTTGTGAGACATGGACACTAAATAGTGACTTGAAGAGACGAATCAATGCCTTTGGTAATAAGTGTCTTCGCAGAATCATGGGGTATCGCTGGGATGATTACGTGTCAAATCAGCGATTGCACCGTGAGACTAAATCGAGGTCTATTACCTGCATAGTCCGTCAGCGCCAACTTCGGCTATATGGGCATGTGGCACGCTACCCTGAAACCGATCCTTCCCATCGGGTTGTATCTGTAAGAGACAATCCGACGTGGAGGAGGCCAAGGGGGCGCCCACAAGGCTCGTGGCTGGGGCAAGTTGATGTTTCTTGTCGAGAGTTGCTTGGTATGGGAAAGGAGCCTGCATGGGAACTCGCGCTTGGTGACCCCCGGGAGTGGCGTCGTAGGGTGGGCGAGGCGACGCGCCCCCCGGCCTATGCCCCCAATGATTGATTGATTTATATATATATATATATATATATATATATATATATATATATATATAATATATATATATATATATATATATTATATATTATATATATATATATATATATATATATATATATATATATATATATATATATATATATACAAATATATATATATATATATATATATATATATATATATATATATATATATATATATATATATAATATATATATATATATATATATATATATACGTATATATATATATATATAATATATATATATATATATATATATACATATATTATATATATATATATATATATATATATATATATATATATATATATATATATATATATATATATTATATATATATATATATATATATATATATATATATATCCATATTTGTCCGGTCGCCGCCAACTATACCCTGCATGAAATGATAAAGTTTTTTTTATCGATGGATTCTACATCATTAGGATGTCTATAAAGCATATCAGGCGGATAACAAGAGAAAATCCTTGGGCAATCCGAGAAATCGACGAAAATCCAAAATGGCCGCTATGACTTCCGTAGACATAAATAAAAAAAAAACTAACTACTAGGCCTAAAATCACATGTAATAGCATTTTTACATATGATTTTGACACGAGCAATTAATTTAGGTCAAAAGTCAAGTTTAAGGTATTTTTTCACATGAAAATGTGAATGTGCCATGTCTTGCAAATTCCCTTTTTTTTTGCATTAAATCAATCAATTCACATGAAAACAGTAATTAAACAGTGTATTCCAAACCAAAATTCTATATATTGACAATAACGTAATCTTTCATCCCAGAAGGAAATTAATAGCAAAATTCTAAATTAATGTCTTATTTGTTGTGGCACCCATCCTCTTCTCTACAGTTGCAGAAGAGGGTGCAAGGTAATTTTTTCGCCTTGCAGTTGCATCTCCTGGAGGCGCATGCCTTGTCGCTGCCACAGCCGCATTTAAGGACTTTCAGGAGATCCGCAGTAGACAGGGGTGTGTCTGGAGGTACGACACAGTCAAAACTGTCGACAAGACTTGAACAAGTCCGTTTACTTCTACAGGCTGTCGTCGTTCTCTGCAGATCTGCAGGTATTGTGCCACTGCTGAAGAACGCTTGAATCGAAGCACTTCATCATAGGTACAGCTCACGAGATAGTCATGCATGTGCTTGACTGTTTTCTTCTTGTAGAAGTACACCCCAAGTGCGATTTGCAGAGGGGTTAGGTATTTTTTTATGTCACTAGTGACGATGTTTCCAACCAGGAGAGCAGGAAGTGCTTGTTCAGCCAGAGAAAGTTTACCGAGCAACTTCTACAATGTATGTGGTTCTGATTAGTGTGCAATCTCTGTGGAGATGCTGGTCGTATAGGTCTGACTTCGGTACTCCATCTCAGAACATTTTTTCCTCACACGCTTTGCAATCAAATCCAGCGCTGCATCCAAATTATAATCCTCATCTTCATCCTTTATCAAATTCAAGGTGACGATAGTGTTGTCACGGAAGAAGATGACTGATCGGTAGCCAGGTGCTGAGAGTACAACAAGATCCTGCTCCTTATCACAAATCGACTTGATCAATGCTGATCACCGCATTGGCATAACGCCAAGTTCCAGGTAGCGCTCCATCAGGTTAACAGAATCCCACTACTGGGATCGCTGATCTCTGAGCTCATTGACGAGTTCATCTAATGCAGCATGCAGAGTTGCTTCCTCTTTCGCCTTCCTTTCGCCTGGTGGAACTCGGCCGCTAAAAAATCTCGCGTAGCAGTCACGATGATATCGTGCATCAGCAGCATGAAGGTCGGCTGCTCTGACGGTGAGGCCGGATAGTCGCTGAAGCACTCATTTGCCCAACTGTCTGCCCGTCTGGTGCACTTAACGTATATTTTTCCTTCTATAGTGTACGACTTAGTAGTTCCATGTACATCTCTCTTGCCGCCAGTCTCTCTCACAAGATATGCCTGATTCCACTGAATCGGGTGTTTGGGATGTTGTTCCGCAGGACATGGTCCACAGCAATAGAAACATTGATGGAACCAATCAAACGGAGATCCCTGGCTGGACCGTGTCCTCTTTGTAGGTAATGACTGAGGACTTGATACACTTCTTTGTTGTTTTTCTGATAATCTTTTGGCTGTTATGAGGTACTTTGCCACACATGATTTATGATACTGGACTTGATATGTCGGATCATATTTCATTTTGGTTTTAAGTTCGACATGTATGCTATCACCATGAATTTCACTGGACTCAATAATACTGTTTTGTCTTTCACCACCAGCCTGGCTGACCTGGAGTATGTCTTTGTCAGAGCAGCTGTAGCAAAATTTGAAAAGGCATTTGTCATCCATTGTCTCTGTGGCCACCACCACTACCACCGATAACTATCTACAACTACATGTACACTGGATTGTTAGTTCATGTTGCCATCACCACATTAACGTCTTATCATTTCACCATCGCCACACGAATATCTTCGCAATCTACGGTGCATCACAATATTTCTTGAGAATCTGAAATAAGATAAAAATGAAACTGTTAACATTCTCTTCAAATATATATTAATACATATTGGCTCGATCGATGTATCTGAACACAGAAGTTTATCAGCAAACTGTTTTCCATGGCAAGTAGTCCATGGACGTACAGACGGACGGACGGCTCGGCGGACGGGCGGACAGGAAACAAGATATAAATTTATATATAAACAAATTAATATAAATAGTAATGTGTATGTTGATCAGGTGAATGATAATATATATATCTAGAAAAGTAGCGTATCATAAACCATGACATGGGAACCTAACAGTAAAACACGTCTGACATGATGCATATGTCTAACCTTCAGCTCTTCATCACACCACCTATATAATTTACAATTGTTTCAGTTCATTCTGAAGTCAGTTAACGTGAACATGAGGTCAAAATTATTTGCTACTGGTAATATGTGAATAACACGCACACACTAACAATTTTATACATATTTATCCTGAAAAATGACATTGAACTTGACTTTTGACTATTTTATTGACCTCCAATTGAAAAAAATACCCACGTAATTGAATTGGTCATATCAAAATCATATGGAAAAGTGCTATATCATGTGATTCTAGACATAGTAGTAGGTTTTTTTATATATACGTATGTCTACGGAAGTCGGCCGTAATGGCGGCCATTTTGGATTTCTGTTGATTTCTCGAATTGTCCAAGGATGTTCACTTGTTATCTGCCTGATATGCTTTATAGACCCCTAATGTTAAATCCCGAGAAAAAAACTTATCATTCCAGCGGGAAACATTGAAAAACCCATTTTGGGCAAACTGACTATCTATTTTAATATAATTATAATTATATTTAATATAATATATAATATATATTAATATATATAAAATTATTTATATATATATTTATTTTTTTTTTTTTTTTCCCCTTTTTTTTTTTTTTTTTCTCTCTCTCTCTTTCCTCTCTCTCTCTCTCTCCCCTTTCTCTTCCCTCTCTCTCTCCTCTCCTCTCTCTCTCCCCTCTCTCTCTTTTTCTCTCTCTCTCTCTCTCTCTTCTCTCTCTCTTTTTTTTTTTTTTTTCTTTTTGTCTCTCTCCCCCTTTTCTCTCTCTTCTCTCTCTCTTTCTCCCCTCTCTCTTCTCTCTCTTCTCTCTCTCTTCCCCTCCCCTCCTCCTCGCCGCTCGCTCCTCCCCCCTCCTCTCTCTCTCCCCTTCCCCCTCTCTTCTCTCTCTTTTTCCCCATCTCTTCTCCTCTCTTCTCTCCTCTTCTTTTCTTCTTCTCTCTCTCTCTCTCTCTCTCCTCTCTCCTCTCTCTCTCTCTCTCTCTCCTCTCTCTCTTTTTCCCCCTCTCCTCCTCCCCCCCCTCTTCTCTAATTTTTAAATATATATTAAAAATATATATTATTTTTTTTTTTTATATATCATCAAACTATATATTTAGCTATCTATAATCTATCCAAAATAATATATATATATATTTAATAATATTATAATTATAAAATTATATAATATTATAATATTTTATTAATATAAAATATAATAATATATTAATATTTAAAATATATATATATATATATTTTATATTATATATATAAAATTATATATATATATTATATAATATAAAAATCCCTTTTTTTTCTTCTCCTGTCTCTCTGTCTCACTCTCTCTCTCTCTCTCTCTCTCTCTTCTCTTCTTCTTCTCTCCTCTCTCTTCTCTCTCTCTTCTCTCTCTTTTCCCCCCTCTCTCTCTCCTCTCTCTCTCTTCTCTTTTTTTTTTTTTTTTTTTTTTTTTTTTTTTTTAATTTGATATTAATTTTACAGCCATAAAAGTTCCGGTGCGGTTCCGATAAATATCTTTAGTCTGCACATTTAGTTTGACTAATTATTGTCCGCATGGCATCAGGCCAGGCATCACTGCACACTTGAAGATGTGGAGTGTGGCGGCCTGGCATGTCAGTCTGTCGCACTACATGGTTCCACAGGCCTTGCTGTATCGCGGGCAGGAAGCGCGGAAGAATGTCGCTGTCTCTGGGAAGGGAACAATGGTTGTTGGTCCCTCTTGTTGGGCGGTCCCTGGTGGAGTATGGGTGAGGTGTCCCACGGCTGCCGGAGTATAGATAGCGAGGTGTGGGGCGCCCTGCTTGAGGATTTTGTACGTGACGCACGGCCGGCCGCGTCTCGCCGGTGCTTGTAGGGGCTGTAGGGGGCGAGCTGCATGTCTGGTGCCTGCCTTCAGGGAGATTGCGCCGCTGGTCACGTTTTTGTACCTTGTCTAGAAGACCAAGGTATGAGTGGGTGCAGGATGACGCCAGTCAGGGGGGCGTACTCCTGAGGGAGCGGACTTGGGCCGCATAAAGGGTTTGTGACACCCCGAGCGTCAAGGAGGTGGAGACGTCCCTTTATGCAGTTTTTTTTTTTTTCAACTGCCTGCGGCCGTTATAGGCTGTCTTCCTGGTTTCCTGACGTGGCTGGGGAAGGAGAGGGTGCTGTGTCACCTCAACCGACGCCGAGAATGTTGACCGTCGGCTGCAAGGGCACACCTTCCCGGTCCAGAAGAATGGGTGGGATATGGGTGGCTGGGGGGTGATTCGCCGGGAGAATCAGCATGAAACCTGTGTTTGTCCTGGGCGAGATCAACCTGCCACTGTCTTTCCCATGAGGTTATGTCTCCAACACTTGGTTGACGAGGGCGACAGTATGCGTGGTCAATACTTGTCACAGGGAATGTGTGAGGGTGCAGTCCCATCCGCGGTAGGCGTGTGGCCTCCGGGGTGAGCATTCAGAGGTCCGTTAAAAAACCATTCCAAGTAATAGGGGTCCAAGAACACTGCTTGGTGGGACATCCAGCTCCAATCGGGTGTTTCTTTCCTAGTGTGTCTGTTCACCGCCACGCTGAAGAGATCTGTTCCGCAGGTAGTCGTGAAGGAGGTGGAGAAAGGCGCGCCAGTCACTTCCCATGCTAAGCGGGTTTTGGTGATGAGTACCGGGTGCCCAACCCTATTAAAAGCTCCGGCGAATGTCTCAGGCGATGATGAAAGTGTCGCGTCCTCTTGTCCAGGGATTGCTGGCAATAAGGTGACATAAGGAGAAGGATTTTCCGTGGCAGTAAACTACCTTTATGGGTCGTAAGCCAACTGTCTGTTGCTGATGATGGCGGTGTTGGTGAAGAGTAGGAGATCCTGCTGGTCAATGATGGTTTCCATGTCTTCCGAGGACAGACAGACTACTCTCCTCGTCTCTCGCTATGTGTAATATATACTATATATATATCCCTTTTTTTTTCTCTCTCTCTCTCTCTCTCTCTCTCATAGCATCTCATCTCTCTCGGCTCTCTCTCTCTCTCTCTCTCTCCTCTCTCTCATCTCTCTCTCGCGTCACCCTCTCGATCGTCTCCTCAATCTCTCTCTCATCCTCATCTCTCTCTCTCTCTCTCTCTCTCTCTCGTCATCTCTCTCTCTCTCAGGTCTCTCTCCTCTCTCCTCGTCTCTCTCTCTCTCGCTCTCTCTCTCTATTAGATATATATATATATATATCTATACATTTATGTCTCTCTCTCTCTCTCTCTCTCTCTCCGTCTCTCCTTCTCTCCTCTCTCTCTCTCTCTCTCTCTCTCTCTCCGTCACATCTCTCCTCGGTCTCTCTGCTCGTCTCCTCTCTCTCTTCTCTCTCTCTCGTCTCCCTCTCTCTCATCTTCTCTCTCTCTCTCTCTCTTTCTCTCTTCTTCACGCCCTCGCTCCTCGGCTATCTCTCTCTCACCTCTCTCTCTCTCCCTCTCTCTCTCTCTCTCTCTCTGTCTCTTCTCTCTCATGTCTCTCTCATCTCTCTCTCTCTTCTCTCTCTCTCTCTCTCTCTCTCATCTCTCCTCTCCTCTCTCTCTCTCTCTCTCTCATCTCTCGTCTCTCTCTCTCTCTCTCTCTCCTCCTCCTCTCTCTTCGTCTCTCCCTCGTCTCTTCTCCTCTCTCTTCGTCCTCTCCTCTCGTCTCCTCTCTCTCTTCTCTCATCTCTCTCTCTCTCTCTCTCTCTCTCTCTATATATATATATATATATGAATATATATATATATATCTTTATTTATTTTATTTATATCTCTCAACTATATTCTCGCTATCTATATATTATCATATATATATATATATATTTAATATATATATATATATAGTATATATATTATAGATATATATATTATATATAAATATCCCTTTTTTTTCTTCTCTCATGTCTCTCTCTCCTCTCGGTCTCTCCTCGTCATCTCTCATCTCATCTCTCTCGTCTCCTCTCTCTCTCTCTCTCGATCTCCTCTTCTCTCTCTCATCGTCACCCCTCTCTTCTTCTTCTCCTCTCACTCTCTCTATCTCTCTCGTCTCTTCTCTCTCTCTCTCTATGTGTATCTATATATATATATTCTATATATATATATTATATATATATATGTATATTATATATATATAAATATATATATATATATATATATATATATAATAATATTTATATATCTAGTATATATATATATATATTATATATATATATATATAATATTTAGGTACGCCGTAGGTCCATGAAAAGTGAAATATCGATTATTTCGAATTTTGGCAGGGTGTTTTCTTATGTAAAATTGAATTTTAAGGGTGGTTGTCCTCTTCAACCGTTTGGGTGAGCACTTCTTGCCTATGCAAAATGGACTTTTATATTATATGCAAACATAGCTTAGCCCCCGCCTAAATGTTACGGCTTCCTTTGCACCTATCATTATTCTTGCTCGTCTTTTCGGATGGCTTCTCTTGTAACCAAGTTGGGTCGAAGCCCGCAACTAGACAAAGCTTCTGGATCCAATGTTGGGGCCGCCTTTGTTGGCGGTGGACGAGAGTTTGCCTGAGAGTGAAGTGCCTGACGTATCGCGGCGTGATGAAGATGGGAATCCTTCTCCAAAACTCAGCGGCATCCGGGAGGGTGTTGACAAGCGGGGGTACCCAGTGAGGACATTGCGAAGGATCTGACCCCATGGTGCTTTGCCCCTTGAAGCAATCCTAACCGCCAAGTTGTGCACCTCCAGTGTTTGTGATTGACCGGTCCTTGACCAGAAGATAGTATAATTTTTGAAGAAGGTTATGAAGTGGTTGAGAGACAGAGCACTAAAGCATGTAAAAGAATTCGTGGAGAAGATATGGACATGTGTTTGACATAACTGCCTGGCCCTCACACATCTTCTGCTGCAAGGACCAGGATCCCACTGCTCCACCCCCAGCTGTGGCCAGCGGCGAGAGACACGTTCATGTGACAGCCCCCTGGCCAGCAAAGTCCCTACTTTAGACCTGAGGTCCTCTACTACCAGAGGATCAAAGTGTGGGGAGGAAAGTGCAATGATGTGACAGGGTAGACAATGAGACGCATAGACAAGTGAAAGCAGCAAGAGAGCAGTTGGAAGAGGAGGCTAGCTGAATAAGCAGAAGCAGAAAGATGAAAAGGTCAGACCTTTAGCTGCAGGAGCAGATGTTCCTGGGCCAGGCTGAAGATCAGACCAGGATTCTGAGATGGGACGGAGGAGTCGTTCACCCTGCACTCAGAGAAAAGAGGCCAGGAGCAACATGAGGCTGCCATACTGGTAGACCCGACTGCTCAGGAGAGGCTGGGGTCCCTGGCACCCCTTGTATGCAGTACTTACAGGCCAGCTTCAATGACGGAAACACAATTCCAGTCCGAAACCCGGCGCTTGCAAGCTCCGGTTCCGGGACGTTCCGCCCACTGCTGCCTGCTGCCTTGTCTTTTGGATTCCT
>JACEEZ010021099.1:42500-62500 GCA_016584305.1 Chionoecetes opilio
TAATTATTTAATATCAAAACCTTAGGGCAAATAGGTTTTGCTGTGTCACTTCTGATTTGAATCTGTTTCACTTTGCCAACAATTAAGATATTTTGAAAATTTTGTACGTTTTTTTTAGATTGCATGTTACATGTCGTTATTGTTGCTGATAAAATGAATTGGGATTTTAGGAATTATTTTTGTATTGATTTGTTTTTTTCTGGTTTGTAGTATTTTGTTGAGAGACAGAGGATATCCTGATAACTGTAGTTATTTAAATGTCGAGGCCTCCAAAATCCTGTCACGCATCTTCATTGTAGTGACTGATGACAGTTTAACTTTCAAGTTTATATCTTGGCAGAATATGCAAGCTTTCCAATTAATGGCCACCGATGAGCTTGGAAGCAATGATTGTCTAAGATGGGACATTCACTGGGTTCTATGTGGAAAAGAGTCTTACAGAGGTCCAGCAGGTCATCAAACACCGGTTCTTCATCTTCCCTATTTCTTTCTTAACATTACAGTCTTTGTAAAATGTCACAACATTTGCAACTACACAGTTCAACTACTAACAAATTCCACTAATATACACTAGTGCCCTTTCCTAATTATTGTCTTTTTTAAAAAATCCACCAGGTAAGTACTACAAATAAATAAAGAGAAATTAATTTAGATAAATATTATTGGAACAGGAAAGAGAATGGCACCAGCTGGTGCGCTTTCATGGCTAACTAAAATAAATAAAATACGGAAACTTTGCTGTTTTGACATCCTCCCCGCCATAAGGGGCTAAGCCGCTTATTTCTTACAACTGTAGTTATACATCTTTATATATCACTTGTATTCAAAACTAAACATTCTGCTTGAGATCTAGTACATTTAATTTACAGGTCTAGTCTGACAGGTCTGTTAATTGGCCGACCACGCCTTGAGCATACTATCACATTAGTGTCACACTTTTGACTTGAATCTAGTACAGGTACTTCAGTATGGGTTACATCACTATAGTCCGAGGAATGGTTACCATTTACATTACTAGAATAAACTTGTTTAGAAAGGTTATCACATTGTGTAGTTATTTCTAAATCATGTAGTTTTTGTACTGCTCTATTGACAACACCTTTGTAGGTCTTAACATCTACACTCCGTACAAAGCCATCTTTACCAGGATATACATTTACAATAACTCCGAGGGGCCATTGTAGCCTAGGTACCTTATCTTCTCTAATAAGTACCAGTCGACCCACATCCAAATTACACTTCTGTTTGAAACCTTTCACTACAGGGGGTAAGTTGACTACATAGTCCTTTCTCCATACATTCCAAAAGTGTTCTAATCTCTGATTCCGTGTTCTTTCTCTGTTATTTAAGTTTTCAGATGTTATAACATGAGGCTCAACCTTAACAGAGGACTTAGATGTTATATTTCTTCCAAGAATAAAATGAGATGGAGTAATATAATGAGTAAAATCTAGTTCATCACTTACAAAGGTCAAAGGGCGAGAATTGATGCAGGCTTCAATTTCAATAAGAATGGTTACTAACTCACTCTTACTTACATATTTGACTCCTAGAGTCTTTCTTAGAGCTAACTTGACTGAGCCTATGAGTCTTTCAAACCACCCACCCCACCATGGGGCTCTAGGTACATTAAACCTCCACCTAGGTGCTAGATGGCCAAACACCTTCTGTTCCTCAAAGGAGGCTGCCACAAAGGTCTTGGCGTTGTCTGAATAGATAACACTAGGAAGTCCTCTACGAGCAACGAATCTCCTTATAGCATGCATACAGTCTACCAATGACATAGATTCTGTGAGTTCCAGATGAATTGCTCTAACTACTGCACATGTAAAAAGTAGAATATAAAACTTCTTTCCTGGATGGTCCGCACTAAATAATGGACCAACAAAATCTATCCCCGTGACTGAGAATGGGGGAGCAGGGTTGACTCGCAGGTCAGGTAAAGGTGCGGCTGGTTGACTGCAGGGATAGCTATCATGTCTGTGACAACTCAAACATTCCTTTAATACAGTCTTAGTCATCCGCCTCAGGCCAATTATCCAAAAACTGGTTCTTAATGATGAAATAGTACTATTTACACCTGCATGTTTAAGGAATTTATGTTGAAATTGTACTAGAAGCTTACTTAAATGGCCTTTAGGGAGAATGACTGGGTGCTTTGAATCATAACTTAAATCAGAATACTCGAGTCTACCTCTGATCCTTACAATACTATCATAATCAATAAATGGGTCTAATTTACTTAACTTGGAATGCTTAGGAATGGACTTCTTACCAGCTAGAGCTTGGATTTCTTCTGAGAATGCCTCTCTTTGAGTTACATATATTAATTTGGTCTTGGCAGTATCTAATGCTTCACTAGTTAAATTGCCTGTCTTCAAACCAAGTCCTAATTTCTTATTTCTACAGTTGTTGTTAAATCTAAGAATATATCCAACAATCCTTAATGATTTGTTAAGATTATTGTATTTCTCAAGCTCAAACATGGGAACTGAATTTTGTACAGTTAAACAGGCTATGTTGTCTTCAGATTCACTATCCACTGGCACAGTATGTGTGTTGGAGTTACCACCATCCTTAATACTAAATGTGGGATCAGACATGTTATTAGGACCGTTGAACCATAAACTATTGTCAACAAGGTTCTCCAACAGTAACCCTCGAGTCATCAAGTCAGCTGGATTATCTGATCCATTACAGTGATACCAACAGCTAGGAGGTGTCAATTGTTGGATCTCTCTAATTCTTTTGTTAACAAACACATCCTTTCTATGTGGATCACCCTTTATCCATCCCAAGGCTATGGTGGAATCTGTCCAACATGCGATGTTACATTTGGTCTTAATATCTAGGGCATTCTTAACAAATGTAAGCAATCTAGCACACAGCAATGCTCCCATTAGTTCCAATCTAGGCACTGTTAGTTCCTTAATGGGTGCTACTTTTGTCTTAGATATGACCAGTGAAGATTGACATGTGTCTCCTTGACAAAGTCTTATGTACACACAAGCACCATAACCCCTTTCTGAGGCATCCCCATATCCATGCAGTTCAGTGTATTCAATACCCTTCCACTGTACATTAGTAAAGTAGCATCTATTTACAACTAGTGAACTCAAGAGCTGAGTACTATTTATCCATTTCCTAAACCTAACCTCTAAGTCATAAGGCAATTTATCATCCCAAGACACTCCTAATTTCCATAAGTCCTGAAATAATATCTTGGCATACATAACGAAATGACTAATAAATCCCAAAAGATCAAACATCTTAGCTATTAGACTCAATACTGTCCTTTTAGTGCATACAAATTCAATGTTAGGATCTAAAACTAGACCATCATATGAGAAGGTGTCGCTTGTATTACACCACTTAAGACCTAATATGCTACTATTTTCATCTACACCAGCTCCAAAACAAATCTTATCACCGAACTTAAATGCTATCAATACACTATTGGAAACAAGTTTTTCAAGGGACATGTTGGCTTCAGCCATAATCTCATGTGCAGTCTTGTACTTATTTGTTGCATCTCTAATACTGTCAGCTCCACTTAACCAGTTGTCCACATACATGTCTTTCTGCAAATCCTGAACAACTTCACTCTTAGTGTATTTACTTCAATGGTACTGAATAGTAGCATTGAGTAAAAAAGGACTTGAGGTGTTGCCAAAAATAACTCTAGTGAATCTCATGTGTCTCACCCCGTCTTCACATGGAAGTAGAAATCTATGAATATCTCTATCTTTGCTATGTACGCTTATTTGCAAAAACGTCTTTGCAATATCAGCGGAAACTACATAGGGCCAGCGTCTAAATCTGATCAATATCTCCACTAAGTCTGGGTTGAGGGACGGACCCGTCACCATACAATCATTAAGGGAGATTCCATTCGGTCCCTTGGCCGAGGCATCAAAGACTGGTCGCACCTTTGTAGTACTACTGCTTAACTTAACAACAGGCCTATGGGGCATGTAATAAATGGGGCTAGGACAAGTAATCTCCTCTATTGGCACTTCCTCAATTATCCCCAAAGATTCATAACTATCAAAAACCTTCTTATACTCAGCCTTCAATTCTTCATCCTTATCTAGTTTAACCAAAAGCTTATTTAACCTCTTTATAGCATGGTTCTCATTATTCATCAAGGTATCCATCATAGTGTCATCCTTCCATGGTAACTGTACTTCATACCGACCATTCACAAATTTTACCTTATTACTAAACTCTTCAACTACAGCATCTCTGGTATTTTCCTTATTCTCTATGCTACTAATACCAATCCTTTCTAGATCCCAAAATGTTGACAGATCAGAATCAGATACATTAGAAATGCATAATAGCTGAGGTGAAGAATGCATACCTGAAGAGTCTAAATATTTACCAATATTGCCAGACAAAATCCAACCAAACACAGAATTCATGGCAACAATGTTTCGTATTTTAATAGCATCTTTAGGAGTTATGAGATTCCAGTAGTAATCCAGACCAATGAGAATATCTATTTCCATGGGAGAACTATAGTCAAAATCATCAGCTAGCCTTAAATGACTAAAAACATTTAGAACATGAGCTGGAACTACTGGTCGTACAAGAGGTTGACATATACTGGGAATGCTTGCTGCCGCAATGGAAACTGTATTACCTTCATTGTCCATAATCTTTAGTTTGTACACATTACTTTGCTCCTTTCTATTTGAGCTATGGCCACCAAAACTACTGTAAGGGATTTCTGTGTTAGTGACCCAGTTTGGCTTACATTTCTTGACAAATCTGTTGCTAACGTAGGTGCGTTCACAACCACTATCAAACAACAGCTTGGCAAAGATAACTTTTCCATTACTATCTACTACCTTTACCTTAGCTGATTGTAATACAGTTTTACTACTATAGTGCCCTGATAGCATTGCTATATTCTCATTTGTAGCTTGTGGGCCCCTTTCTTTATTTTCCTCTGCACTTACTTTGGAGAACATAGTTACCTTAACACCACACATTATTACATTATGGGCACCCTGGCACTTTGAACACTTAGCTGTACACTTCCTAGACATATGCCCACTTTTCAGACATCTAAAACACACTCCTAACTCCATCATTTTCTCAAGCCTTTGCTCACCCTCCAGTGCCAAAATCCTATAGCATTTCTCAGAATTGTGGTTCTTTTTACTACAAAAAACACAACCTAAGTTTTCCTTTTGGAAGGTGGCGTGTAAGGCTGAGGCTGTGAATACATTTTCTTTATTTGCTTTGCTAGAACATTTCTTACTTTCTTCATTCTTAACACTTGTTTTGTACATCTCACTTCTCTCAAGCACCCCAATTTCCCTTTGGAGCCAATCGAGCAACCAATCGAGATCACTTTCGTGGCCAATGCAGTCTCTTGACCACTCCAACCGGAGCTCTGTCGGCATTCGGGACACTATCATTGGGGTTAACAGAACTTCACACTGCTTACCGGTGACTCCCAAGGCTTCCAGGCTTCTAGTGTGCTTGTCCACTTCATCTCGAAGTTTCCACAGTTGCGTGATGTAGTTCTTGCCCTGGTCTATAGGTATTTGTAGAGAGAGGAGAGCTTGTACATGTGCATGGATGATACACTCAGACTTGCCAAAACGATCCTTGAGCAGGCCAATGACTGTTGTGTTGTTCGCACTTGTGTGTGGCACCCCTTGTACTACATCCTTAGCAGTGCCTTCTAAAAGTGACAGTAGGTAGGTTAACTTGCTGATGGTAGGCAGGTCTGTGCTATCTATATGTGACGAAAACTGCTCCCAAAAACTCTGCCACTGTGTGATGTCACCATCAAATTTGGGTAACTCTAACTTGGGAAGTCTGGCATTGAAAGACTGTGTAGTACTTGTAGAGTCTGGCGAAAACTTGACATCATTGGCTACAGTCATATCCTTCAGTCTATCTGCACACAATCTTTTAGTCTGCCGGACCTTCTCCCTGTAGCCGTCTGCTTCATCTAAGTACTTTTCTAACTCGTCAGGATCTATTTGACATTCTATTTCTTGCTGGACCTCTTCTAATTTAGCAAGTCTCATATCAAATTCTTCCATTAATTCGAGTAACTCACTGGTATCTGCTGGTGGGTCCCTGCTAAGAAGGGTATCCATCTTGTTGTATACCCTGGTGAGCCATCCTTGTGCAGCTGCTTTCGTCTTCTGAAGCTGCTCCATATCTCTAAACTAATGGAGTCTTGGCGCACGAACTAAGTCCAACAGTGCTTGTGTCCCGGGTCTGGGCACCAAAATGTCTAAGATGGGACATTCACTGGGTTCTATGTGGAAAAGAGTCTTACAGAGGTCCAGCAGGTCATCAAACACCGGTTCTTCATCTTCCCTATTTCTTTCTTAACATTACATGTAACATCTTTGTAAAATGTCACAACATTTGCAACTACACAGTTCAACTACTAACAAATTCCACTAATATACACTAGTGCCCTTTCCTAATTATTGTCTTATTTAAAAAACCCACCAGGTAAGTACTACAAATAAATAAAGAGAAATTAATTTAGATAAATAATATTGCAACAGGAAAGAGAATGGCACCAGCTGGTGCGCTTTCATGGCTAACTAAAATAAATAAAATAAGGAAACTTTGCTGTTTTGACAATGATGATGGCCTGCTTGGACCAGCAGAAGAAGCAATAGAAGCTGATTCTCTTGGCTCCTGGACAGACTGAATTCTCGATATGTGTGCCCTGCTTGTAAATGAAGCATAACAGGACCGATGCCACACCACATTTTGTTCATCTTTGTCATTTAAACCAAGAACACGTTGGTTGGTATCTCTGATTTTAGGATCTCTAAAATTTTGACCTACTGTGTTCCTTAACTGTAGGTAACCCTTGTGCACTTAGCTTTAGCAGTTTGTCTTGCTTAGATTCTTGACATAAAATGCAATTTTTCAAACAATATGCATCTATCTCTTTTCAGGCTACACACAGCTTCCATTTTGATAGTTTCGACATTTAAATAACTACAGTTATCAGGATATCCTCTGTTCTCTCAACACAATATTACAAACCAGAAAAAAACAAATCAATAAAAAAATCATTTAAAAAAATCACAATTCGTTTTATCAGCAACAATAACGACATGTAACATGCAATCTAAAAAAATACGTACACAATTTTCCCAATATCTTAACTGTTGACAAAGTGAGAGAGATTCAAATCAGAAGTGACACAGCAAAACCTATTTGCCCTAAAGTTCTGATATTAAATAATTAATGTCTTTTATGTGGACCTATGTCGCCTCCGTGGTGCAGTGGCTAGCGTGCCTGGCTACGAATCTGCGGGCCCTGGTTCGATCCCGGGCCAGGGCAAGTCGGTGACCAGCCTACCCAGCTGTTCTTACTTCCTTTCGGGGTTGATAAATGGGTACCTGGGGTAACCTGGGGAAGGTAACTGTGGTAACCCGGGAGTCACACTAGCCCTGTGTCCCGGGGTAACGGGTTCTCACCCACCACAGGCTCTAAGGGCTAATGCCACGGAGATGAGCTCCGCATGCCACGCGCAGCTTAGCGTATGCTCCCATCTTTACCTTACCTATGTGTACCTAAACAACCAAATAATTTGTATTTGCATCAGGTTTTCGCTGTGTTGGCAAATCGACTTCCCGAGAGACAATGCACCAAGCCTCTTGTGGAAAGAGTATTTCAAAGCTGGGCATAAAGGAAGTATCGATGTGCCTCATTCATTCTGTGTGGGTAGTTTTTAATGTCGCATAGCAAAGTTTTCCTTCTGACCGTTGTAGCGGAGTTAGTATGCTACATATAGAAGTATACTTGGTCTCATTTTGCAGCTTAGATCATGTCCTCGATCACAGTTTATTCTGAAATGCGAACAAAATATAGGAAATTACCAAAAATGGGAGTATAACTTCGAAATATGTGAAAAATTGACACATTACACGACAGAAAAATTTGTCAAAAAACATTTTTTTAAGATACATCATTTTTTTCTCATCTCATGACGTAGAAAACTAAATTCTTTATCTATTGATATATGAATTACTATATTTAGACCAAAAATAACGCGTACACACGATAATAAATTTGATTAATCATTGGTGTCACCAGGCCTAACTCGCCCACGGCAGTAGATGGGCGTTTCAGGGACACCGTTAGAGAAACAGCTTGGCAAACACCAAAAATAGTTTCAGATAGATACACCAAAGATACACCTAGAAAAGTGTGTTGGCCAACTTTTACTCAAAATTGCCGCTAAATCTTTATACAGTGACATATCTCAGAACTTTGACTAGACTATCATAACATAGAGACATACGGGCGGTACATAATGTCAGGTAACTAACGGCCAGGGTTGGTTAGTGAACCAGTGGGGGGTCTGGGTTACCCTAGTTCCCCAGGTTAGGTACTCGAGTTCAGGTAATTTATTACGGAATTTTAGTGAAATTTTGAGAAATTTACCTCAACTTAAGAAGAATTCCCTTCATTGTAGGGAAGTAAGTAAGTTGTTAAGTTAGTTAAGTAAGTTGATTCTAAGGATATTACTCTACTTCTAGGGAGATTTTCCTATCATCTACGGTATTTTCCCTGAAGTTCTTGGGTTATATCCTTAACTTCCGAAAGCCCATATTTCCATCAATTTGTATTTATCCACCCTAAAACCCCGCTTTCCCACAAGGTCCCCATGTTTGTTGTGGATAGGGAGAAAAAAGTTAGGAGGTAGGTAATGCTTTAAACTGCAGTTTTATCCATATTAAAATTACCTAACTAACTAACCTAACCCACCTTTAGACTAACTAACCTAGCCTAATCTAACCTAAACCTACGTTTTAGTCTAACTAAAGCCAAATCCTGAAATAACCTCATTACAAAAGTGTCCGCGGCAAGGGAAGAACAGAAGCGATGCAGGCCACAAGAGGAAGAGTGATGCACGTAAACACTTGTCTCTCTCCTCCCTATAAACAAAATATCATATCTCCAAAAGTAATTATTTGCGACGGAAGCTCATTGAGATAACGTTTCATAGTAGAATCCAATAAGGTAAAATTATAAAAACCATATTTACAATTGTGTACGGAATTCTGGTCCTAGTGTAAAATAATACCTAAACCTTAAACCAATACACGATCGGTGGTTGTAAGCATCCTGAACATTTCGTTCTCATCATACGGAGTATTTCTAACCCATACAACAGCTGTCGAAAATTAAAAAGAACACATGTGAGGGTCTGGGGGCGAAACCCCCCCAGTGAAGTTATAGTACGTAATCAATGTCCAGGTTAGGTTAGTTAACCAGCAGGGTGGGCTAGGGGGGCTGTGTCAGGAGAATATTGAGGAACTATTGGTTAAAACTGCATATTTACCGCTATTTCAAAAATGCCTTTACCAGTTATGCATGACACAGACCTTATATAGTGTTTTGTCCACAGTTATATAATATATCAGTTCCTTCTACTCCTAGATAGTATTTCTAACCAATACAATAGCTGTCGGAAATTAAAAATAACACGTGGGGGTCCTGGGGCGGGCGAAACCATTAAGATACGTTTATTGTCAAATAATAAGTTATCAGCTATATGCCATCATTTTGGCAAATATTACATTAACACAACATAGATTCAAAAGATTATAACCCTGCGATCGCTTGAGCTCCACCCCTTTACGTGACGTCAAAAGTGTGACAACCGTGATTGGCTATTCACATCCCTATACCACATATTCTTCCAGAAGACGGGAATAAGCCACCGGGCGGAGCGAAGACAGACGGGTCTTCTTAAAACCCGAGCCCCTGTCCACCCAATAGTCAATAGTGAATGGGTACCGGTGTTAGCCGGGGGTTTGTGACCCACCTCCCGGGGCTGTTACTTCGACCAACACTAAGCACTAAGGATGAATGGTAAACTGTAGCAATGGAGACGTGGCCATACGAGCGTAACTCAGGCTCTGTAAACTACAACTAGATGAATACACATACACAGATAAATACAGAAGCAAACACACAGACACATGGATACATATATATGTGTTTCTGATATGTACAGGCGAGATGTGGGGGCATTTAACAGCTAACGGCACCTGGAACGGCATGGTGGGAATGCTGGGTCGCAGCGAAGGCGACATTGGGCTGGCGAATCTTTTTATAACCGCATTAATGGGAAGAGAAGAGTTCCAGGGATATACCGCACCCTATGGCCAAGAGGTAAGATACACCCATTACTGATGTTTTTCTCTTGTCAGGAACAATTTTCCAATTCCAATGTTTATATTTGCTCAACATTTTAATGAAAACAAAAGTTACAAAGCTTTACATCAAAGAATACACTTAGTACGGAATTTACCTGCCTTGACTATCTTGAGTGTGGCTGCATTCTTGGTAAATGTCTTGGAGATTCCTCTTATTATTTTAATGTCTCGCTGAAGTGGCTTCATGTATATTACTGGTTCCACGTATGGAAGCTTTGCGAGTTCCAATTTTGCTTTTAACCCATTATATCCGGAAAAATAAAATAGTTAAGAGCTTGTTGAAATATATTGTAATTAATTATTCTAAGTGTATAATATAGATATATATCTAACATAAAATGATAAAATATATAATTAAAACCTGAGATATACACGGTAACTAAATGGTTTCCTAAGGAGATTGCGGATACAAAAAATCTGACTTTAATAGCTCTACGATTTATTTGTACATTTTTACTTGCATGTGACTTATATAATCATTATTGTGTAAATTAATGTACTTTCAATTTTACATTATTGACACACGTAAAACCTTGAGAGGAAAAATACCTGAGAGTGTGATTGATCACACACACACTCACACATACACACACACACACACACGCCCAGACAAACACACATACGCATACACACACACATACACACACACACGGTACTCCGTAGTGTAGTGGTTAGCACGCTCGGTTCACAACCGAGAAGTCCCGGGTTCGATCCCCGGGCGGAGCGGAAACATGTGGGCTGTTTCCTTAAAATCCCAGCCCCTGTCCACCCAGCAGTGAATGGGTACCGGGTGTCAGCCGGGGGTTTGTGACCCCCCTCCCCGGGTGGTGGCTTCGGCCAACACTAACCACTAAGGATGAATGATAAAAATGTTGATATGGAGACAGGGCGATACGAGCATTGCTCTGGCCCTGTAAAATACAACTAGATGAATACAACTAGATGAATACTCACACACACACACACACACATACATACACATAAACATACACATTCACACACACACACACACACACATACACACACACACGCAAACATGCACAAAACACACACACACACACACGCACACACATACACACACACACAAACACGCACATACAGATAGATAGATACGTTTATTGACCACAGCTTTCAGTTTGTACAGCAAATTAATGTTATAGTTTAATACAATATAAGAATAATCTGTTATGGATCATTGTACGTATAAATGCAGTCCAACAATATTTGCAATTGGTAAACTTATATAATTGTGAACATTAATAAAAAACAAATACTATGTAGTAGTAGGTAACTAATGTAGAACATTTCAAACAGAATATAGTACTTTACAATTCTCTAACAATAAAATAGAAAAATATGTATTTAAAAGCTAGAAAAAAATCCACATAAAACGAAAAAGACGAAAAACATTTTAAAATTATATTAAAAATTAGAAACACAATTCTTAAGAAAAAATGAAAAAAACCAGGTAAAGCATAACACACAACCCAAACATTCATGGAATTAAAAAACAAAGCACAAGCTTAAAAAACTCTCCAAAAAAACCCCCCACAGCAAAACGTTCTAGTATTGGTCACAATTAAGGTGATACTCACTCATATATGGATATATAATATCATACATTATTTTACAAGTCACATTTGGGGGGAACTGACCCGAGAACAAATCCTGTAGATTATCAAAGCTATAAGTTTGTCTCAAATGTTGTGTGTTGGGGCATTTTGACTGGACTAGCAGTGCTGAACTACGTGTACCTCTGTCTGTACCGCTCCACACTGGCACAATCTTTCCTCAGGCTGCAGGCGACCGCGGCCCCGTTGGTTACACCAACGGCTGCGGCACCGTTGGTTGGTCTCACAAGCCAGAGTGTGACTACTTACACGAAAGCGTGTAAAAGATATTCTATGTCTTTCATTTACTGATTGTCTGGTATTATATATTGGATGTATTGAAAAATCTGGGCTTATGTGTCTGTAAGTTACCCGTCATGATGAGTCACTGTGCATTATATCTGATATAAGGTCTTGTCTGTCTTGCTCTAAGGGCACAACTTCTCTCGATATATAGTCTCGTACTAGTCGAGCAGTTGCCGTATTACTGCTGCTTACCAACTTTATTGCGTGAACGAGTGGATCATCACTCAATACAAACCTTTCATGCCACATTCTACGGAAAAAATTGTGCTGTCTATTCCCAATTAATCTCTTCAAACTAGAGAAGCCTCCCTCAACATAACATACATTGTTGCACGTTGTTTTTCTAACCGCTAAGAGTTCCTTGACACACCAGTTATATAACTTAACAATAGGTTTGAGGTCTGCGTTTACCCAGGATTCACAACCATATATAACTGATGACATCATTACAGCATTGAAAACCCGCTTCTTTACAATAAATGGTATATCGTTATTTTTCTTAACGAATGATACAAATTTCAAGACATGTGGCATCTTGCCTATTGCATGAGCCTTTACAGTGGATGAGGTGGAACCATCAGCAGTGAAGGGGGAACCTAGATACACATACTTGTCGCACCGTTCTACTACCAAATCCTCCACACACAAAGGGCCTCTATCATCTTCACCACCGTTTATCACAAAAAAAAATGTTTGAGACTTGTTAACCTTCATCCCGTACTCTTCATAGTAGCCACGGAGGATCCGAAGCTTTTTAATCATGTTTTGTCTGGTCGTCGCCACGAGCACTGTATCATCCATAAGTACGAGTATATGTAACCATATACACATAAACACACACACACACGCATATCACTCACACGGGGGAGGCGGTAGCGGAGCGGTTAGAGTCTCCGACTGGCGTCCTCGGTGACCCGAGTTCGATCCCCGAAGAAACCCAAAACCTTTCTGCACCTTCGAGTGGCCTAAGAACACCCACATGCCCTGCCCATCAACTCTACCTTCGACTGCGAGTGCATCGGAGGACACAGGGGGGCGGCATGAGCCTCACAGGCGTCACTATAAGAAACCTGCCTGCGCCACCAACGGGCGAGGACCCACCATCAGAACCCTCAAGTGAACCTTCAGAGTCTACCATCCGAGCCCTGGGTCACCACTGCCTACAGGCGCTATAGGCACAAATAAAAAAAAAAAAAAAAAAAAAAAAAAATACACACACATACAAAAAAACGCACACAAACAGCAAACAGTAATTAGCAAATAAACAAACACACAAACCGAATCAAAGCGAACTGGTCACATAGCCTCCGTGGTGGATGTAATGAATGTATGAATAATATACTATTCACGAAAAGATGAAGGTATATTAAATGAGGATTCACCTGTATAGTCTTGCATGTATGATATAGACAACCCAGTATAAACATTAATTGTGAATATCACTGTGAAACTACTCGTGATGGAATTCATTATATTTTCTACATATCGTTAATCCTCTAGAGTCTAGACCAAATTTTCGTCTATTTCATGCAGAAGACTTGTTTTCTCGTGAAAAGAGAATCACCTTCACCCAAATGGCGATCTCTGGCTCTGCCCTTTACTTTGGACACGTGGATCGCTGTAGTGGTCGTGATGCTCATGGCGGGACCACTGCTCTATTTACTTGCCCGCCCAGCTCTACCCAGGTAAGAAGGAACGACTTATTTTTCGTATATATATATATATATATATATATATAAGAGAGAGAGAGAGAGAGAGAGAGAGAGAGAGAGAGAGAGAGAGAGAGAGGGGAGAGAGAGAGAGAGAGAGAGAGAGAGAGAGAGAGAGAGAGAGAGAGAGAGAGAGAGAGAGAGAGAGAGAGAGAGAGAGAGAGAGAGAGAGAGAGAGAGAGAGAGAGAGAGAGAGAGAGGAGAGAGAGAGAGAGAGAGAGAGAGAGAGAGAGAGAGAGAGGAGAGAGAGAGAGAGAGAGAGAGAGAGAGAGAGAGAGAGAGAGAGAGAGAGAGAGAGAGAGAGAGAGAGAGAGAAGAGAGAGAGAGAGAGAGAGAGAGAGAGAGAGAGAGAGAGAGAGAGAGAGAGAGAGAGAGAGAGAGAGAGAGAGAGAGAGAGAGTATATACGGGCAGCAGATTTTCTCTGCGACAGATCTCGTTAAAAGTGATAGCTACTTCAGCGTTTATTATCTTTTTAAAGATATTTTCTCCCTGTCTTAAGAGTGTCTTATTCTCTTTTGTAATCACTTGTATGACTTCGCCGTAGCTTCTAATTTTTGCTGTACCGCGATTTCGGGTCTAAGAGTTTTCAAAAGTTTTCTTAGAGAAAACCCTTCAGCAGCACGTGGAAGATGTTTTCTCCTCAGTTGTAGAGGTGAGCATGACTTATTTGCGGACTCGCGGAGTGAAGCGCTATTTATTGATGGAGTCTGCCTGCCACGCAGCCTAGTGGCGGCGCTGATTGGTAGATAACTTCTGCTTCTCGTCTCCGTGAGTGGGAGACGCTTATTGGTTATTGACTCCTCGCTTTGCTTCTCTGTGAGTAGGCTGTTATTTGCTTTTGTTCTTTTCATGCTTGGTAGAGCTTGAAGGTCGTTTGCCTGTAGGTTAAGCTTGGGATTGATCTCTTTTATGTATAGTGCTTCTAGAATTGGAAGTCGCCGCACATCTGCACACATGTCAACCAATTTTGTATTTTCTTCTAGAAATGTTCTTGTGATGATGCCATGTTTTTATAATAGGTGACTTTTTGGGGCTCCGGAAGTTAGGTGGCAAGTAAGACGTCTGGACAGCTTCGTTGTCGTCATGCCGATGTAGGATGAGGGGAGGACTTCACAGTTTCCTCTTTTGCATGTGATCCTATATACGACATGGGACTTTTGTTTTGTCTCCTTCGTCTGGCTTGGGCTGTTACGGAGAAGGAGGTTGCTGGTGTTCCTGTTTTTGTAATAAATTTGTAGTTTTATTCTCCTCCCTGGGTCTGCAGGTTTCACATTACGGTTGACGATTTGTGATATTATTCTTTCTTCTTCCTGGTGAGCGGTGGAGAAGAAAGCCCGGTAGAAGATAGTTATGTCCTGAGTCTTTTTTGTGGCGTTGGGGTTTTGTACCAGTTCTCCAAGATTTTCTTAGTCTGACGGTTGATGTCTCTCTCGCTGAAGCCGTTGTGATGAGGACTTGAGTGGATCGCTCGATTTCTTTGTGCATAAGTTGCCATGTACTAGGGGTGGGCAAGAATCGTTATCTTGGAAATTCACGATTCCGATTCATGAGGTTGGTGGAATCGGTGGAATCGATTCCGGAATCGTTTCCTCTCGCGCGCCGCCTCTGCCGCTAGCTCGCCTCGCGCGCCGCATGGGAGGACCGATCAGTTTAGCACGAGACGATTTCGGAATCGTTTCCTCTCGCGCACTGCCAGAGAGCTGTGCTTCGATTCCATTCCGTGTAGCTCTTACGATTCATTCTGCCTTCTGCGCCCTGTTAGATTTATGAAGCATAATTTTTTATTATTATTACTATTATTATTAATAATAATAATATTATTATTATTACTCCTATTATTATTATTATTATTTTTATTATCATTATTATTATTATTATTATTAGTAGTAGTAGTAGTAGTAGTATCGTTATTCTTACTCCTGCATTGGATTTATTTGTTAAAAGTTGTGTATATATATACTGTATATAACATCTCTCTACGCTGCCACTGTTTACTATATAGAACTCAATGTGAAATATCTGTGGAATCGTTTCCGAGGAATCGATTCCGTTGAGTGGAATCGATTCTACTGCCTATGTGGTGGAATCGTCGGAATCAATTCCGGAATCATTTCGCGCCCAGCCCTACCATGTACGGCAGTGTGTGAGAGCTCTTCTGATGTAAGCACCGATTGTGGAGTCTTTATATCTCTGCGGGCATTCGCTTTCTCCGTTGAGGCAGTGTCCGGTGTTCGTTGGTTGCACGTAGACGTTTGTGATGAATGATTCTTCTTTCTGCGTTACAAGGACGTCTAAGAACGGCATTGATTTGTCTGAGCTGCTTTCTACGGTGAAGGTGAGGCCTGAAGTATCCTGTAGGCAGAGCTTCAGCTGTTCTGCTTCGTAGTGACTTTTCGTTTTGATAAAGATGTCATCGATGTAGCGGCAATATATGTCGGGCTTGCTTATTTTCTTGAATACTTCTTCTTCTACGCAGCCCATGAAGAAGTTTGCCAGCAATACTCCTAAGGGAGAGCCCATAGCGACGCCGTCTATTTGTTGATACTTGTTCCCTCGGGGAGAGGTAAAAGGTGCTTCTTTAGTGCAGCATTCGTAGTGCAGCATTCGGAGTCCACGTAGTACAGGTTCCGGGACGTCAAGCGGGGGGATGGATTCATTGTTATACACCTTGTCGATGATGTAGTTGATTGTACGGTCAACAGGTACGTTGGTGAAGAGGGACTCGACATCAAGCGGAGCGATTGTACCTCTGGCGTTGTGGGTCTTGAGTATGTCTAGAAACTCTGATGCTGATTGAAGGCTGTAGGCATTGGGTGCGTGTGGAGTCAAAATAGCACACAGCTTCTTTGCGGGGTGGTACGTCGGCGTCGGTATTTGGGATATTATCGGACGAAGTTTATTGCCCGGCTTGTGTGTATATTGCCGTAGCAGTACCCATGCCGTATTCACCAGAGAGCTTTCCAAATTTGATGGTGGTGCTGGCAGAATTGTTCTTACATATCAATTTGTTGAATTTTAACCTGAGTGCTTCAGTGGGGTCTTTATTGATCTTTGCGAACTTCGTAGTGTCGCTGAGGATGTCGTCGATCTTGTTTAGGTATTCGGAGGTGTTTATGATGACGTACGCAGCAGCTTTGTCCGCTCTCCTGATGGTGATGTCTGGGTCTGATTTTAGCTGTTTCGCGGCGTCAATGTGTTTTCGTTCGACGATGCTGCTTCTGTGGTTTCCTCTTGTTTTGGAAGCTTCTGCGATGACTTCTTGCTTGAAAGCAGGATCGATGGTGACGTCTCCCCTTTTCTCCAGTTTCTCAACATCATCGATGAGTACTTCGCATTCGATTAGTTTTTGGAATTTCTTTGGTTTTGACATCATGTGGCAGTTGAGACCCATATTAAGTAGTTCTTCTTGGTCTGGCGTAAGTACCTTGTTAGTAAGGTTATTGTAGCCTTTGGTGGGACGATGGTACTTAAGGTGGCCGCCATTTAAGTTTAATCAGCTTTTTTTGGTTGGCTCTGCTTACGGAGCTTTTGTGCTGGTTTGTCATCTCCTTAAAAAAATTGTCCCTACTCTCTTTTAAAGCGACATCGATGTCAGTATTGTCCCATTTATCTTCCAGCTCACGGTATACAAGCCGGAGTTCTTGGACCTTGGTATTCAGCTCTCCTATTCTCTTCTTCATGAGGTTCTTTCTCTCTTCATTGCTGGGCCTCGTTTGGCGTCTTCTGTTGTTATTAACTGCCCCATCACTAGGGATATGTAGAGTATATACGGGCAGGAGATTTTCTCTGAGACAGATCTCGTTAAAAGTGATAGCTAGTTCAGCGTTTATTATCTTTTTAAAGATATTTTCTCTTTGTCTTAAGAGTGTCTTATTCTCTTTTGTAATCACTTGTATGACTTCGCCACAATAACACCAGCAACCTCCTTCTCCGTAACAGCCCAAGCCAGACGAAGGAGACAAAACAAAAGTCCCATGTCGTATATAGGATTACATGCAAAAGAGGAAACTGTGAAGTCCTCCCCTCATCCTACATCGGCATGACGACAACGAAGCTGTCCAGACGTCTTACTTGCCACCTAACTTCTGGAGCCCCAAAAAGTCACCTATTATAAAAACATGGCATCATCATCACAAGAACATTTCTAGAAGAAAATACAGAATTGGTCGACATGTGTGCAGATGTGCGGCGACTTCCGATTCTAGAAGCACTATACATAAAAGAGATCAATCCCAAGCTTAACGTACAGGCAAACGACCTTCAAGCTCTACCAAGCATGAAAAGAACAAAAGAAAATAACAGCCTACTCACAGAGAAGCAAAGCGAGGAGTCAATAACCAATAAGCGTCTCCCACTCACGGAGACGAGAAGCAGAAGCTATCTACCAATCAGCGCCGCCACTAGGCTGCGTGGCAGGCAGACTCCATCAATAAATAGCACTTCACTCCGCAAATAAGTCATGCTCACCTCTATAACTGAGGAGAAAACATCTTCCACATGCTGCTGAAGAAAGGTTCTTAGACCCGAAATCGCGATACAGCAAAAATGACAAGCTACGGCGAAGTCATACAAGTGATTACAAAAGAGAATAAGACACTCTTTAGACAAAGAGAAAATATCTTTAAAAAGATAATAATTGCTGAACTAGCTATCACTTTTAACAAGATATATATATATATATATATATTATATATATATATATATATATATATATATATATATATATATATTATATATATATATAATATATATATATATATATATATATATATATATATATATATATTATATATATATATATATATATATATATATATATATAATATATATATATATATATATATATATATATATATATATATATATATATATATATATATTATATATATATATATATATATATATATATATATATATATATTATATATATAATATATATATATATATATAGTACATACTATATATATATATATATATATATATATATATATATATATATATACATATATATACCTATATATGTATATATATATATATGGCTAGTTGCCAGTCCCTATAAAGAAGACAGTAAGAGAGTAATAAAAAAGACGTGTGTGCCAATTTAGTTTGTAGGTGTCTTGTTACTCTTCTCTTTAAAAGATTTAAGTCGTAGGAAAGTGGAAAAATAGAAACAGGAAGCGAACTCCATATTTTACCAGTGAAAGAGATGAAAGAGTAAAGATACTGATTAACTCTTGCATTAGGAAGATGGACAGAATAGGTATGAGAATGAGTAGAAAGTCTTGTACAGCGAGGCCGCGGGAGGGGGGTAGGCATGCAGTTAGCAAGTTCAGAAGAGCAGTGAGCATGAAAATAACGGTAGAAGAGAGCAAGAGAAGCAACATTGCGGCGGTGATTTAGAAATTGAAGACAGTCAGTCAAAGGAGGGGAGTTGATGATACGAAAAGCTTTTGACTCAACCCTGCTTAGGAGAGCTGTATGAGTGGATCCTCCCCATACCTGTGAGACATATTCCATACATGGGCTGATAAGGCCCCTGTAGAGAGCAAGCAACTGGGAGGGAATAAGAAAAAGAACGCAGGCGCCACAGGACACCTAACTTCTTAGAAGCTGTTTTAGCAAGAGATGAGATGTGAGATTTCCAGTTCAGATTTTTTGTAAAGGATAGTCCTAGAATGTTCATTGTAGAAGGAGATAGTTGAGTGTCATTGAAGAAGAGGGAATAGTTGTCTGGTAGATTTTGTCGAGTAGATAGGTGAAGAAATTGGGTTTTTGAGGCATTCAACAAAACAAGGTTTGCTTTGCCACAATCAGAAATTATAGAAAGATCAGAAGTTAGGCACTCCGTGGCATCTCTCCGTGAATCACTCAGTTCCTGTTGTGTTGGACGTCTAATAAACGACGTTGAAAAATGCAAGGTAGAATCATCAGCGTAAGAGTGAATAGGGCTTTGAGTTATACTCAGAAGATCATACACTACGGAGTAACCCATGTTACCCATGTTACCCATGTGCGTGTGTGTGTGTGTGTGTGTGTGTGTGTGTGTGTGTGTGTGTGTGTGTGTGTCTCAAAGTGATGTCTAACAGGTGGGTTCTCAAATATAATTTCTTTCCAGGATTTTGTGGGTTATGTTCCTCGGGACAAAGAA
>JACEEZ010021099.1:67500-72032 GCA_016584305.1 Chionoecetes opilio
TGGGACAGGCCAGCACTTCAGGTATATTCCAGCACATGAAATTGCAGCATTCCTCGGACCAGATAAGTCACAGGCCCTCCCGATGTTCCATGCATACACAGGGTGTGACACAGTCTCGTCATTTAATACACGGGGCAAGAAGACAGCCTGGGATACCTGGAAAGTATTTGACGAATTGACACCAGCGTTAGTTCATCTCTCCACGGGGACAGCAGACATCTCTGATTACGTTGTGGCAGTGCTCGAGCGGTTCACCATTCTTCTCTACGATCGCACCAGCAATCTAGTCAACATAGACGAAGCTCGACAGGCACTCTTCACGAAGAAAGGACGAGCCATGGTAGCTATTCCCCCTACCAGAGGAGCCCTGGTACAACAAATCAAGAGGGCTGTGTACACGGGTGGCCACTGCTGGGAAAACATGCTCAAGGTTGTTATGGATCTGCCCTCACCTGGGGATTGGGGATGGATCGATCCCCACAACTGGAAACCCCTGTGGTCCATGCTTCCTGAAGCCAGCACTTCATCAAGGGAGCTGATTTGTTGTAAATGCAAAAAGGGTTGCAAGGGACGATGCAAGTGCAAACAAGCTAGTTTGAAATGTACCGCTTTGTGTCAGTGTGGTGGGGAAAATTGTGACGTATAAACAAGATCAAACTGGAACTATCTAGTAAGTTACCGTTACAGTGCTTTACTCATGCTTAATAATGTCAATATCACTAATCTTCAATGTTCAGAGCAACTTCTTGTCATTTCATATACATTGGGTATATATTGTTGGGATGATGGGACATATCTATATACGGGGAGCCTATTTATTATTTCACTATTTCTCTCTAAATCAATCTTGGAAGCTTTTTGAAGCTTACAACTTACGGAATAATGTATTTAAAATGCGTTTACAAAACAGTCCAATAATTTTGCTGTAATTAGTATTTATATACATAGCTGAAATTAGTTGTGAACTTTTGAGTTTAGATTATTGTTAACAAACTGTATTGTTGTAGACGAAACTGTTTAAATTTACCATACTCGTTTTGTCAACTTAACCAAATAAAATATTACTAAACCAGGCATTTTAATAATTATGACGAAAGTGTATTTATCTCTTAGCCACCAAATAATTTGCTCAGTTACTAAATTTGTTACTTTTAAGTCAGGCAGATAAGTGTATCCATCATAAGAATTGTGGGTTTATACGTACAAGCATGAAAGTTGGCACAGTCATAGATAATAGTGGTTTACTTAAAATAAATATGTACTTACCTATCAACCTGTTAATTTGGTCCTGTAATTTCACTGAAACATTGACCCCTGAACGCGGAGGCTCCGAAATTTGATGAATCAGCACTTATTACGCTCCCTGGTGGGTTAATTGACATTGCTGGCAACACAAATGCAAATTATGGTCATTTGGAGAATACAATGATGGCATATATGTGTATCTAGAGTCATTTCATTAGAACATAAAGAAACATTTGTGTCGTCCGGTTAAAAATAATCGCGGTCAAAACGGTCATTTTGTAAAATGGCCGCCACGGCTACCATAGGACGTTTTCGCGGTGGGTTCCATATCTGGAATTATTCATTAGATATTATCTATGACTGTGCCAAATTTCATGCTTGTACGTCTAAACCCACAATTCTTATAATGGATACACCTATCTGCCTGACTATTAGCACTGACCTCAAAAATAAAGATACATTTTTTGTGACATTACACTGGTGGTTTCGCATCAACGAAACATATTTGAAACGTGTTGGCCTATATGTATAATGTTTGGTATATACATATCACGTAACCTCACAATTTCACTGTTATTACATTAAAAAAGGACATGAAATCATCTCCTACAACACCAACGTCACACTTGTTACAGATCCGCTCTTTTCTATTTACACCTTGATATCTGCCAGCATTTACAGGCAATATGTTATACTAGCCGCAAAGCCGCCTCCGGCGGACTTTTGGCTATCTCCTGCGGAGGGCTATTGGTGGGCCTCCGGCCCACCACCTGAGTTTGGTGGGCCTTTGGCCCACCAAACACAGACTCTCCAGATAGCCCCTTCTAACTTTCCTGAAATCATGGATGTAAGCAATGTATGTATTAACGCCAACCCATTCACATCACCCCAACCCATTCACTCACCCATTACCCATCACCCCCACTCATTCACTCACCCATTACCCATCACCCCCCACCCATTCACCCATCACCCATCACCCATCACCCATCACTCCCCACCCATTCACTCACCCATCACCCCACACCCATTACCCATCACCCCACCCATTCACTCACCCATTACCCATCACCCTATATCAAGGTTTCCTCAATTCTCGCAACCCACTTTTTTTTTATCACAATTCTCGCTAATAGGCTGCAAAAAAAAAAAAAAAAAAGTGATCGGATCATCTCATATGTAGGCTTAAAATATGCCCCAGGTCGACCCGGTTCCAAAACTGTGCCATATGATGGGATTGGGGCACTGGGGGTGGCACCTATCGCGGACACACACACAGACACACAGACACACATACAGACACACTTTCGCTTATATTATTATAGACTAGTTCTTAATCTAGTCACCATGATTCGGCTGTTCTTCTGTAATTTTACAATGTACCATTCCATACCATAATCTAGCTTAAACAGCTTGTAGTTGCTACATCAAGATTTTGTTACTAAGTTCAAAGTTGTCATGGCAAGTTGCAATCCACTGGTCTTTCAATCTCAATTCCACAGCCTTTTTAACCCATGTTGTGTCAGGGACATCTTGCGACAGCCACATACCTGATATACCATAGGTGTGTGTGTGTGTGTGTGCGTGTGTGTGTGTGTGTGTGTGTGTGTGGTGTGTGTGTGTGTGTGTTGTGTCTGTCTGTGTGTGTGTGTGTGTGTGTGTGTGTGTGTGTGTGTGTGTGTGTGTGTGTGGTTGTGTGTGTGTGGGTTCATCTATTTTATATGTATGAATATATTTACTGTATGCTCGTATTTGTTCATGTTTGTGCATATGTATGTATATATGTACGCATTATTATGTGTGTGTTTATGTAGATAGTATACGTTAGTATTTTTTTTTTTTTTTTTTTTTTTTTTTTTTTTTTTTTTACATCACAAGGAACTGGCCAAGGGCACAACAAAAATGGGTAACACATAGCCCGCTTAGTTGCCAGTCTCTATAAAGAAGACAGTAAGAGAATAAAATAAAAAAGAGGGTGAGCCAATTTAGTTCGGTATGAGTATGTTACTTATAGTATAACTTACGGTATTAGTATGAGTTTTAGTATATATTTTTACTGATATTTTGTATGAATACTACATAGAGATGATATAATAGTCTTTTTCCTGGAATGTGCACATATTACCTTGCTTAATAACTTGGTCTGGTAACGAAAGTTTTCTCAGCAGACATTTCCATGAAAGGAATGATGGATTTATAATTTGTGTTTGTTCTTATGGCTATAAAATGTTTGAACTTGAAATTGAACTTGAACACACACTGCATTCACACACACAGAAAAAATAACAATTATGATAATGATAGCGATATTGATGATGGTGATAATGATAATGATTAAAATAGTAATACTGGTAAAAAAATTAAGAAGAAAAATAATTATGATGATGATGATAGCAAAAAATTAAACAAAAAGGGAAAAATATAATATGATAATGATAATATAAACATTAGTAATAATAAGAAGAATGACAATGATAGTGATCCATATATATATTATATATATATATATATATATATATATATATATATATATATTTTTTATATTAATGCCTATAGCGCCTGTAGGCAGTGACCCCCCAGCCTTGGATGTTAGGCCCTGGATATTCATTTGAGGGTTGTGATGGTTGGCCTTCGCCCGTGGTATATATGGTATGTAGAGGTAGAGGACGGTATTCCTAACATAGGCGTTACACACGTTTCACCATGTCATATGAGACGTCATTTGCGGCGACAATATAACTTCTGGCGTTTAAATTTTTTTTTTTACTTCTGCAAAGTCCCAGGACATACTGTCACCTTGTAGATCAGTAGACTACGCACAATACTGCATATATCACAATTAATGGACACATAGCACTAATGAGTGCCGTATGTTGCATCACATGTAACAGCAAACACCCCAGCAAACGGGGCGGGAATGTATCTCTGCAATACAGGACGCCCTTACGTAACACATGTCCCTCATACAGACATTTACAATGAAAATGTAGAACAGGCCTTAATATAAATATACGTACCAAAGCAAACAGTTCCCTTATCCATGCCAGACAAGGTTACACATATTATTGCAGCTAAACAAACCACGGCTCCTTTTATTAAACATACATTTACAGGGTATCTTTAGTGACGTTACGGCAAATAATGCTGATTTAGCCGAGATACTAATAGGAACATCTCAATTACACGAATTACTAAGGGTACCAGTCATGCACAAGGACAATCAATTAACTGTTTTCATGGACACAGGTGCAGGAGCAAATATCAAAATACATAGATACGTTAATGCT
>JACEEZ010021100.1:0-15006 GCA_016584305.1 Chionoecetes opilio
TTTTTTTTTTTTTTTCAGCTCTGGCGTGAACCCCCGAAAGAGGAAAAAAAATTGACAAAATTAAACCCTTACGTTAACGATAAAACTCTTATAGAACAATCAGGCGGGGTCTAGGTATGTTTACATGTGAATTTTCATTGAAAAAATTTTTTTTAAAATGAAGGGTAGTTTCATTTTAAAATTTTAAAAACTTCCCTTTTAGAGATAGGGGCCGCAAAAGTTTTCGTTGATTTTTGAACTCCTATTTATGACCCAAAATAGGTGTTCATGGTTTTTGTATTTTTTTTGAATTTCTTGAGTATTTATAACATATAAAAAAATTTTCATCTTTTTTGAATCCATATGTTATGTCCAGGAAAAAAAACCTGTCTTCAGGCCCCGGGGCCCAACTTTAGAGATTTAGATTCGTCTTAGACTCGCTCGAGTTTTAAAATATGGGGGGCCCCGGCGTCCTAAATAATTTCGAGCGCATCCAAAATCGCTAAGATCGTCCTATTTCGGGGGTTAGGCGGGCGGGGTGTGAGGTTTCCTAGGGCAGGGCGGCGGCTAAGACCGTCCTAAGACGAAAACATGGAGTCTCAACCCACCCTAGAATTTTTCGGCAGGAGAGATGTACGGGACGAACTTTTTGATACAAACTATAAAGCGATACGTTTGGACTGAGAAGGGTTTATATGTGACAACTAGTGGGAGAGTAATATCAAAAACACTGAAAAAAATACGGGATCAGTGCATGACCAATCACGAGTGTTTATTATTCCTCTTTGGGTTTTCATGTTCCTCCTGCCTTGATATTTATCGTGATACAGATTGAAGTGCACCCCCCACCAACTGTTGATGAAGAATGGTATCTGTTAAAAATAAAAAGCGTTTTTAGAGTAGGCTCCAAAAAAAAATTTAAAAAAAAAAATTAAAAAAGTCGTGATTTTTTTTTTAATCGGGACAAACCATAAAAAAACTCTATTTATTTCCCCCACTCCCTAGTCTGCAATTTTCTTATTTTTTCCTGAACTCTTTTAAATATCCCAAAACCCACTCTAACCTAACTTAACAGTGTTTGGTTGAAAGAACTAGTTTTTTAAGTAGTATATGTATCGCTTATTATTAAATTGCCCCAGGGGAAAATTGGGGTTTTTTAAAGACTAAAATGAAAAAATTCCACAATGAACAGGTTAGAATTGTCGGGGCTCGGGATACAAAACCAAACGGAAAATATTCCGCGGGGAAGTTGGGGTGAAAACCCCCGGGCACAATCGCGACCATAAAATTTATTTTTTTTTACCTAAAAAAACCAACATAACCTAACCAAAATCTACCTAACTTAACATAACCAAAACCAAAACCTTAAAAATAACCTAAATCTAACCCCCTAAAAAAAAACGAAACCCCTAACTCGAAAATTTTGGTAATAAGGACGATGACTTCGGGGTCTTTTTTCGAGACACCGCTTTTTTTTCCCGGTCTTCAGTGGGTTTGCTTTCAATGGGATAGTTTTTTTTGCGCAAACCCAAAGTTAAAAAAAAAAAAAATATCACCAAATTTTGATGGTACCTTTTCCTTTAAAACACTGTATCTCCATCAAAAAAGCACTTAAACTTGGCCCGGGGAAATTAGTCAGGGTTTTAAGGGTTTTAATAAAACCTAACCAACCTTTTGGGTTTTAAATGAAACCAAAAACTAACCTGGAAAATCTTAAAACAAGGTTTCCACGTAACTGCCAAAAATTTGGCTCTACGTATTATACTTACTGCTTTAGACTCTGTTTATATTTAATGAGGCCGATCCTTTTTCCCTCATTGCCGATATTAATTTCAGCGACCCAAAATGTTATTGATTTTTTTTGGTTGCGGCCCCGGAAGATACCAGTAAAGATGCCCGTAGCCAAAAACGCCGTGTGAACAACGCGATTTTTTGCCACCACTACGGGCATCTTTTGGTAGCAAAATCCCAAAAGATCCCTAAAAAAGTGTCCTTTGGCCCGGGCCTTTAAGTTGGGTTAGGGCAGGTTAGGTTGGGCAGGTCAGGTTTAGGTTAGGTTAGTGCACAGCAAGGGGTCAAAGAGGGGTGCTGGGTTAGGTCTGTAGATTTGTATCTTTAAAAAAAGGGCTCAATCTCCTATCTTATTATGGCCACAAGCTTGGGGACATGGTGAAACCGGGGTTTTTTGGGCGGGGGGAGCCACCAAAAGGGGAAATATGGCCCCCCACAAAAAATTCCTTAAAAAATAGGGGAAAATTCCCCAGTTCTTTTACTTTATCGGGGGAAATATTTCCCTTATATGTTGCTCCCACCAAAAGGAGCACACTCATAAAGGGAAAAATTTGGTCCCCACAAAAAATCCCCTTTAAAAAGGGAAATTTCCCTAGTACATAAGACTTAAACGGGGGGATTTTCCCCGATAAAATTCATGAATAGGGGGTATCCTAGTTTAGGGGTTTTTTGTGGGGGGGGGCCCTATTTCCCCTTTTTGTGTGCTCCCCCACCCAAAAAACCCGTTTCCCCCCATGCCCCCAAAACTTGGGCTATAAAAGAAGAAGGGAAGATAGAGGGTGGAGCCTTTGTTCTTAAAATTTTTCCCCTAACGTTAACCACAAATATATCTGACCTAACTTATAGGTTTCTTAAAACCTATAAACCTGACAAAACTTTCCACCAATTTTATCCTTTTTTCTGAGGAGATAGTGTTTTTTTTGGAAATGGTACCCCTAAAAAATTTGGTGATTATTTTTTTTTTTTTTTTAATGGGGTTTTTGCGCAAAATAAAAATTCCCAGAAAAAGGGACGGAGTTTTGCGGTGTTTACAGAGACACCGACATTTTTTTCTTGGCCACAATAGGTGCTTTCTCTAATGGAGATGTTTTTTTTTGCGCCAAAAAAAAAAAAATGAAAAAAAAAAAATGAAAAAAAAAAAAAAAAAAAAAATTAACCTGACCTTTTAGTTTTTAAAGAAACCCAACCTAACAGTAAGGGTTTTTAAAGAACAGCAGCATCCTTTATGGGTGCAGCAAGACAGCTTGCCCTTTTGAGAAAAAATTTGCACACGGAAAGGAGTGGCCCTTGGGGAGGGTGGGAACACGCCGAAGGGTGTTGGGGGGGAGCCAGTTTTGTTGGAAACGGTGTGTAGCGGGTACACGCGGGTGAAAGACTGGGGACGTGGCAGAGCGGGTATCACACCCCGTGTGTTTGGGACGACGAGTGTGAAATTTAGCCTGTGTACCGGGTGTGCTGGACAAGGCGACGCCCCCCGTAAACTGACTCGTTTGGGTGGGCGTGCCCCGTGGGAGACCCTTTGTGGGGGTGTGGCGTCAAATTTCGCCTCCCGCTCGCATTTTTCCAACCTAGCTGATTAATGCTAGTATTGGGTTTCCGAGTAAAGCGGTTTTTACCTGTAGCCCAAAAAATAACCAAGGATTTTCTCGAAAAATACCTTCATTTTTCCCCCACACAAAAGGGTTTTTCCTTATTTACCCAAACCTTTTTTTGGGGGAAGTGCCGGGCCCCGGTGAACCCAGGCTCTGCTAACACCTTTTTCATCCCCTCGTACCGGGCTCAAACATTGGATCCCATGACAATCGAGGTTTTGTTTTTCCTCATAGTATAACGCCCCAGCGTCATTTCTTTCGGTCTCAGATTGAGATCATCTCTAATCTGTCACACCGAAAAATTTGTGTCGACACCGAAGTACAATCGTCATCATAACATTTTTCCCACAGGTCAGACAATGTTTTCATTGGAGCCTTGCGGGGGTCACTGTTTTTGACGTCTCAATAAAAGTCGTAGCCCTGTTTTTGGGGGGAAATTTTTTTTTGCGCGCTTTTACAAAAGTCGTGTTTTTACGTAAAAAACGGCCCCTGAAAACAAAATTTTTTTGGGGGATTAGGTGTTTTGAATTACATTTTAACATAATTAGATAAAAAAAAAAAAGGGTCTGGACGATAACGTTAACCCTTTGAGGCCACGAACGTAATTTCCATTGTAATTTGGGTAATATTAAACGATTTCAATGAATATAAGCAATATTTCATTGCTAAGACCTGTGTAGTAATCTTGTCCACTAATTAATTTGGTATACTTAGTTACTTTGTTATTTTATGGCTAACAACAGACGATTTTATGTAGCAACTAGCCGCAAAGCCGCCCTCCGGGCGGCCTTTTTGGCTAGCTCCTGCGGAGGGCTATTGGTGGGCCTTCGGCCCACCACCTGTGTTTGGTGAGCCTTCGGCCCACCAGACACAGACTCTCCAGATAGCCCCTTCTAGCTTTCCTGAAATCCTGGATGTAGAAATGTATGTATTAACGCCAACCCATTCACTCACCCATTACCATCACCCCCCACCCATTCACTCACCCATTAGGGCTATTGGTGGGCCTTCGGCCCACCAAACACAGACTCTCCAGATAGCCCCTTCTAACTTTCCTGAAATCATGGATGCAGAAATGTATGTATTCCCCTCACCCATTCACTCACCCATTACCCATCACCCCCCACCATTCACTCACCCATACCCATCAACCACACACCCATTCACTCACCCATTACCCATCACCCCCCACCTATTCCCTCACCCATCACACATCCCCTCCAACCCATCACCCCCACCCATTCACTCACCCATCACCCCACACCCATTACCCATCACCCCACCCATGCACTCACCCATTACCCATCACCCTACATCAAGGTTTCCTCAATTCTCGCAACCCACATTTTTTTTCACAGTTCTCGCTAATAGGCTGCTAAAAAAAAAAGGAAAAAAAAAAGTGATAAGATCATCTCATAATTGGGCTTAAAACCTTCCCCTGGTCGAGCTGGTTCCAGAACTGTGACATATGATGGGATTCCGCCACGGGGGACGGCACCTATCGCGGACAGACAGACAGACAGACAGACAGACAGACAGACAGACAGACAGACAGACAGACACACACACTTTCGCTTATATTATTTATTTATTATTTATTATATTTATTTATTTATTTATTTATTTATTTATTTATTTATCTTTTTATTTATCTATTTATTTTTTTTATTTATTTATTTATTTATTTATTTATTTATTTATATATTATTTATTTATTTATTTATTATTTATTTATTTATTTAAATATATATAGATATATACTAGCCGCAAAGTCCGCCCTCCGGGCGGATTTTTTGGCTAGCTCCAGCGGAGGGCTTTTTGGTGGCCTTCGGCCCACCAAACGCAGACTCTCCAGATAGCCCCTTCTAACTTTCCTAAAATCATGGATGTAGAAATGTATGTATTAATGCCAAACCCATTCACATCACCCCCAACCCATTCACTCACCCAAAAAACCCATCACTCCCCCCATTCACTCACCCATTACCCATCAACCCCCCACCCATTCACTCACCCATTACCCATCACCACACACCCATTCACTCACCCATTACCCATCACCCCCCATCTATTCCCTCACCCATCACCCATCACCCCCCACCCATTACTCACCCATCACCCCACACCCATTACCCATCACCCTACCCATTCACTCACCCATTACCCATCACCCTACATAAAGGTTTCCTCAGTTCTCGCAAACCATTATTTTCACAATTCTCGCTAATAGGCTGCTAAAAAAAGAAAAAAAAAGTGATCGGATCATCTCATAATAGGGCTTAAAACCTTCCCTGGTCGACCCGGTTCCAAAAAAATGTGCCACATGAAGGGGATTCGCCACAGGGGGCGGCACCTATCGGCGGACAGGACACACACACACACACACACACAACACACACCACACACAACACACACACACACACACACAAACCACTTTCGATCATATTATTATAGAAGACAGATGCTGGCGTGAAGGGGTTTACAGCATAACAGCAATAGCTTAAACACATCCACACAGCAGATAACAGCAACCACAAACCCAGCGCCTCTCTTCTAGCACAGCACAGAATAGCACAACACAGCAGAATAGGATTTATTTGAAGAGCGCTCCACCCTCCCTCCTCTACTACTACTACTACTACACTGCTACCACCACTACTGCCTACTACTACTTAGTACTACTTACTACTACATACTAACTTACTACTACTGCTACTACACTACTACTATTACGATAAAACTACTACTACTACTCACTTGCCCCGTATTCATCACCGCAATATTTGTTTTTTCTATGGTGAATGGAGATGGAAATGAAAAGTTATTGTGAAGAAATGACCATACACAAAATAAGGATGAAATAGAAGATATGAATGAAAAGCTTTGATGGTATTACCCATACATTCATAATCTTAGTGAAAATAGATGTAGGTACGTATGTATGCATGTAGATGTTAAGAAAATTATGCTGGGTTGCAATTTCTATTTTTTGTTCTTAGGTTCCCAGTCTAACTTGTGATTTTCAAAGTAAAACTGATTTAAACTAGAAGTCTGATATATACTATGTATGAAAATAAATATAAAGTAAATCCATTCACTACACTGGACGGTTGACAGCACTGGTTGTGTCTACACTGACCTATCATGAACCGTTTTAAATATAACCTCTATAGTACTTTTCCCGTTCAGCCTCCCACACTTGTTTCTAACACAGCAAACACTTTTTCCCATCAAAAGTTATTCTAAAGGATTGGATCTACATTGTATCCCCAGGCATTTCAATTGATCTAGCGAGAAAAAAAACTTTCGGATTCTGGCTCGACCTATTAAATAATCTAAAATTGAACGACGATCAGTTTATTGTTATTTTGCCGCAAAACATGAGTTGTCGATAAAACTTTATCGAAGCAGTAACAAAGGTTCATCTTGAGGTGTTCTACATGACAGCAGTAACCGGTTGTCAACACCACCTCATGGTTGTCGAGAAAATTGATATAGTGTATAAAGTACCGAAATTATGATTTTTCTCGGTTATTTACCAATCAATATTTTTTTTGCTTTCGCCAAAGGATAGCCTTGATCTACTTCATATTTACTTTTATTATAATGTGGACTTATCTGCCATAGTTTTTTAGTTATTGAAAAAAACAAGATTTAAAAAACATCAAGGCCAAATTTGAAATATTTACAAAAAAAAAAAAGGAAAGATTTGCTTGAAAATTAGTTCCTTGCAGTTTTCGGGTATGCTGACAACTATTTGAGTCAGTTTTTCAGTTACAATGATTATAAATCCCTATTTCAGCCAATTCACAAGACATGATACTTCCAGAATTCCTTAAAAAACACATATAAGACAAAAACTTACTGCCAAGGATATAAAAAATATGATAGGCAGTCCAGAGTAATCATTACTTCAATACAAAAGATCAGTATTAGTAATTTCAAGTATTACCATTATATTATTATCCCTATTTGAGCAACCCATGCGATGGAAAAGTACTTAAAAAGCCATAGGAATACTATAGCAATCCTGTGGAAACTTCTAAGTGCCCTCCCATGACTCCTGTAGGATGCGTGAAGGAGCGAAGATGCACGTGAAGGACTCTGAACGATTGTACCACAGAGTGAAGAGATACTTTAAAAAAAATAGTTTCTTCTTTCTCCATGCTCTTGTCCCATTCCATCTTCTCCTCTCCTTCCCTCCTTCCTCCTCTTGTCCCTCCTTCCCTTCTCCCCTCCTTCCCTCCTCCCTCCCCTTCTTCCTCCTCCCCCTCCCGCCTTCTTCCTTCAGCCTATTCGTATTTATTTACGATAATTATCTAATCAGATCCGCTGGCAGCCGCCCGGGTTGTAACGGCGCACCGATGAGAGAGCAAGTAAGGCTAAGGATATTCAAACTTGCTCGAATTATGGAAAGTTATTGAAATATTTGAATTGGCCCGAAACAGGTCGAATTATCCGAACGTTTATTTATTACGGGTTCGAGTAGAGAGGGTATAACTGTATAAGAATGGAAAAATGTGTGTAAGTTCTATTCTATATTCCAACTCGATTGATAGATGGATCGACAGCGCATTAATCATAAATTAAAATATGAATATAAATAAATTTCATTCATACACCACCACATAAATAAAACAGATTTTTCATTTAGCCTCTTGCAATATAGAATAAATCAATACCTAATACGAAATTTTAAAAGCAACAAAAATGGAACAACAATTTATAGATGGTTACGTCATGAAATTTTTTTGGAAAATATTATCACACAGTACAGCTACATAGGGAAATAAAAATTAGGATTATAAATTAATCACAGAAAAAAGTATAATATAGCAATAAAAAAAATAACAATGGTCAAAAATAGGAAGAAAACGAAGAAGTAAGATTTTTGTCAATGTTGGCAGCATTGGATACCCATGAGAGTGACGAGGACAGGAAAAAAAACATGTACTATAAAAACACGTCGGTCAGCTGCATGAACCTCACCTTTGTGGAAACTTTGGCACCACCAATATCAGGTGGATCAATCAATAACAACAACAAACTACAACACATCAATATCTATAATAATAATATAATAATAATAATCATGGGTAATGAAGAGTGGGTAAACAATAATAGAAGGATCTAAATCAGCGCATCTAAACTGGGGGGGGGGGGGGGGGAAGCGTGGGTTATTACCATGGGGGGGCGTGAACAAAGAGAAGAAAATTGATACACTGTCAAGTATTATATGCAAAAAAAAAGTGTTCGATATAATTTTTGTGCACAATGAAAGTACTAAAAACACGGCGAATTTTCTGCTTTCTTTCTGATTCTGGATATTATGAAATATCTTAGTGAAGAAGTGGAAAGGGGGGCATGGAGGCAAGGACCCACTAGTGAAGGGGGCGTGGTGGTGAAGAAGGTAAGAAACATGATCTAAACGAAAAAGAAAAGTAGTGCATATCTTGCTTTGAATGAATAATGTACATGCGTGTGTGTGTGTGTGTGTGTGGTGGTGTGTGGTGTGTGGGTGTAGGTGGGTGTGTGTAGGAAAAAGGAATGTTACCCCAACATAAACAGCAATTTTAAACACGCATTTACCTTACGGCGAACTTGGTGGTGGTGGTGACGGTGGGGTGATGTACAAACCAGTAAGAACCGCACTTAATCGGCGACGGAGAGCGAGCCCGTAGAAACCCGCCGCACGTTTGCGCACGTGCGGCATCAACCGGAGTTTGACCTGTGTTACATTGCTAGGTGTGTAGTCTCAAACCATACAACAACTTTCAACTTAGTCGGTACAGCCGTTCTCAGTATAGCAAGATAAACGCGTCTGACCACCCCCTCACGCGACACGGCCACCGCGCCATGCTGACCCCTCACGTGAGCAAAAACATGTCAACACAAATAGGTATGAATGGGGCTATCAGATGGCCGAAGGACCGCTTGTTCATCAATCGAAAGCGGGATCTACAAAGAGAAAATAAGCTACTGAAAAACGTGACGGGCGGGCCGGGCCGAGTCGGCCGCTAAGTGGAAAGATCCCGTACTACCCGAAGTACTCACGAGCGCTTGCGCTCGCCGTAACAAACACAACAAACACAACACGCTGCACACACTCTCACTCCAACCCATCAAAGAGATCCTCTGCTCCGCCCCAATCGCTACGGTAACACACACGCACCACACAAACTCTACCTATGCACACATAGAGGAGGAGAACTAGTTTGTTTAATCTTATTTCAAGCTCCCCTCTCATGTTGGTAGCTGTGTGGTGTGGGTGTGCCGTGCGTACAGTTAGGTCGAAGGATCGATATGCTGGGAGGTGGTTGTGGGCAGTGGTGGGTGGGAGGTGGGTGGGTGGGTGGGAGTTGGTGGCAGATTTATTTTCATCCCACAAATCGTTTTTCCTACTTTTTTCACTATTTTCAATCATTTTCTATTTACTCTCTACTTACTCACTTTTTTTATTCTTACTTGTTCTTACTTTCTCATTAATTAACTATTATTCAACTTTTTCTATAGTTTATGTACCTTCTCTCGCTTCACCATTTTCCTTTTATTTCCTAACATTGTAACACTTTTCTTTTCAATATCTTTCGATAAAAAATAAAAATAAACATTTTTCATATCATTCATTCTTTTGTTCTCACATTTTCCTTCAGTATTCACAAGTTTCCATTTATTAAAATTTTTTGCTCATTTACCTTATTATAAGTTTTAATTTCATTCATCTTATATTATAACATGGATTATCAATACATTTTTCCATTTCAATACACTTTCACAAACTTTTATACAATTTCTAGCATCATAAGAAACACTTTTTTCATATATTTATCTAACTTTTTCTCTTTCTTATACTTTCACTTCAATTTCCGTCCCTTTATAATCCTCAAACTTTTATTATCTTCCACTTTTGATTGGCTGACACTGACCACACAATAATGTCTTAACATATTTAACACATCTTTAACAGGTTCCACATATTGCACTAGATTTCTATGTACATTTTCTTTATTTTTTACATCTCATTTTCAATTACCATTTGTATTTTTTGTATTAATATTTGTATTGCATTTTTACACTTTAGGTCACAAATTTTCTATCACCAGATATTAGTTATTTGACCACTACATATTTATCCTATTCTTGTTATTTCTGTTTTGCCATCACATGCACTTTTTATTCCCATTATCTCTTATGTCCGTTTTGCACTGTTAGTTTCACCAATTCTATCATATTACCAGTGTTTTTTCTTCTATATTGTACAAACACACAGGCAACAAAAATAACAAAAAAAAAAACATTGTTCACTCCTGCCATACATTTAATCTTTTCTGTTCCACGGCAACAAAACACTGTTGAATTTTATCAATAAATTATTATTCTCACACAAACACGTCTTTGACATAAAAAAAAAACATTGTTCAGATAGGCCACAGCGCATAACGCATGCACAGGATCATTGCATTGTAGGTGTGATGTGTGTGTTGTGTGTGCGTTTGTGGGGTGTGTGTGGTGTGTGTGTGTGTGTGTGTGTGTGTGTGTGTGTAGTGTGTGGTGTGTGTGTGTGGTGTACGTGTGTGTGGTGTTTGTGACTGTGTGTGCGTGGGGTTGTGTGGGGGTGTGTGGACTGTGTGTCTTTGTGTGATGTGTGTGTGTGTGGTGTGTGTGTGTGTGTGTATTGTGGGTGTGTGTGTGTATGTGTGTGTGTCGTGTGTTGGTGTGTGTGTGTGTTGTTTGTGATGTGTGTGGTGTGTGTGTGTGTGTGTGACTGTGGGGTGTGTGCATGTGTGGGTGTGTGTGACTGTGGGTGTGTGGTGTGGTGTGTATTATATTTGTGGTTGTGTGTGGTGGTGTGTGTGTGTGTGTTTGTGTGTGTGTGTGTGTGTGTGGTGTGGTGTGTGTGTGGTGGTGTGTGTGTGTGTTTTTTTTTTTTTTGGGTTTGTTGGTGGGTGTTCTGTGTGTGTGTGTGTGTGGTGTGTGTGTGTGTGTGTGTGTGTGTGTAACTGTTGGTAAAAGAGAAGAAGCAATATTAGCCAAGCACGTCCCCAGTAAGAATGAGGCAACTAAAATCTAGCTTAACATCAAGCATACAAGAGAGATAATGACGTAACAGGGAATCAAACATGAAATTTACATAAAGGACATGACAAAGATTTAAGTCATTAACATTAATAGAACATCTCTTATAGTGATCTATCTCTCCCAAAAACAAAAAAATACGGAAATAAATTAAATAAATAAATAAATGGAAAATGTTTAGTTATGACTTGCAAGATTGCAGAACAAGTTGATTTTTTCCCGCTTAATGTGATGCTTTTCCTAATGGAGATAATTTTTTCCTGTGCAAACCTTATAATAGTGTTATTTTGCAAGTTCGAAGAAGTGATGAAAATTTTTTTCAAATGACACTTTTTTGACGTTTTGACGGAAAAAAAACCACTATACATTTGCAAAGTGGGCATTCCGGCAATTTCTTTCGCAATTCCGCATCCGCAACTACGGTAATGGTAATTCGGTTGCGGAATTGCGCCAATTACGGATGTCCTTTCAAAAAAATCGCGGAATGCGATTGCGGACCGCCAAAATTTTGAAACGCCAATCGCAATAACTTACGGAATGGAATTCGCGTTGCGGAATTGCGCCAATTACAGATGCCTTGAAAAAAATGCAGAATTGCGGGTTGCGGACCGCCAAAAATTTTGAAACGCAATCGCAATAATTGTGAGGGTCACCACTTCAAAAGGGGCAAGTGCCCGCAGTGAACATAAGTTACACCAAATAATGTGGAGACGACACTACCAACTGCCAACTTGCCAAGTGTAGCAGTCTAATAGTCAGTGCGTGCTGGAAACTGGGATGAGAGCGTGTACGCTGGCGTGTGTGTGATTAGTTGCCAACCTTTTCACATGCTGAATCAGAAGATAGTGGGAGGAGGAGGAGGGGAGGAAGAGTGAAGATTAGTAGATTACTTAGATTAGTGATTACTAGCCAGTAGACTGTGAAGTGTAAAAGTAAAGAAAAACACTAAAAGAGACAAAGATTTAATTGTGAAGGACAAGTAACAAATATAGACAGAAACAGAATAGGAATACAGAAGTATTAAACACTAATAAAGAGTCTAAAGACATTTTTTGTTTTAATTGTAGGTGTTTAAGAGTCTAAAGATGTTTAAGAGTCTAGAGACATTTCTTGTTTTAATTGTAGGTGTTTAAGAGTCTAAAGATGTTTAAGAGTCTAGAGACTTTTTTTTGTTTTAATTGTAGGTGTTTAAGATCTAAGATGTTAGAGTCTAGAGACATTTTTGTTTTAATTGTAGGTTTTTGTTTAATTGTAGGTCAAAATTAGCGAATTGCGGAATTGCGGAATTGCGATTGCGAAAAGGCCTATCTGAAAAAAATTGCGGAATTGCGATTGCGGACTGGGTGCGTTCGGAAATTTGCGGAATTGCGATTGGGGAAGGGGAAAAACAAATTGCGATGCCCACCTCTGTCCATTTGTAAAAGCATCAAATAATAACTTAATCAAACCATTAAACTAACCTAACCTAACGTAACCCTCAAACTAACCTAACCTATGAATTTGTATTTGTTTGAACAACATTTCATTGTTACTTTCACACTCGTTCTGACCTATAGAAACAGTAGAAAGTGTAAAAAATCTTTGAATCCAGACACTGTCATCTTCTTAATATTAGTCAAATAAATAATTAAAAATATAAAAGATATAAAAGCCTCTTGAACATAACAATAGGATGTTTTAGTTAGCATCCTCAACCTATTAGTTACCAGATAATAATGATGGCAGCAAACGTTACCTAATACTGTGACAAGTGCAATATTAGGTTAGGCTAGGTTAGGTTAGGTTAGGTTAGGTGTGTAGGGTCTTGTTTATGTGATGGGCTGGTCACAAAGGTTGTATACTCTTCCCGTTAGGTTTTTAGGTTAGGTTAGGTTAGGCTAGGCTAGGCTAGGTTAGGTTAGGTTAGGTTAGGTTAGGTTAGGTCAGGTTAGGTTAAGTAAGGTTAATGTGAAGGGTCTTACTGTGTGATGGGCTGGTCAAAAAGGTTGTATATTCTTCCCGTTAGGTTTTTAGGTTAGGTTAGGTTAGGTCAGGTAAGGTTAATGTGAAGGGTCTTACTGTGTGATGGGCTGGTCAAAAAGGTTGTATATTTTTCCGTTAGGTCTTCAAATAATCGTGTTTATCTTCCCACCCAAAAACTCACGTTGCATAAATTGTTGAATTATTGACTGTTTTCACTCCTCTTTCGGTTATCTGACATTTATTCTTGTTAATTAGCTGATATATCCACTGTTTACCTATAAGAATCATGCTGTGTGCTGTATTATTATACGTATATCAAGCTGTCTTTGGTCCTAGATAGAAGCCCTGTATGCAATAAAGTAATGAAATCAATCCTATAATTCCCCACCCAAAAACTGTGCCTTTCCGCCCCATCCGCCACTATGCTAGAGGTAGAAGGGGTATTATTTCGGTAGTGGGCTTTCAAAAGTCCTACGATTCTTACCTACATCATCGTGTAGATTGCTTCATTCTGAGTATTTTGAGCATCAATTCCCATGGCGCAATTGAATAATAATGGCGTTACATGTACTACCGAAAATTTACAGTTATTTCATCCAAAAACGGTTAACTTAGGTTAAACGACTTTTTAAATGACTACCTGTAAATAAACATTCATTTCCGACGAAAACAAGTGCCACGTTCATTCAAAACACATCAAAACTACGCAGGAAAGTAAGATTCGAACTCAAAATACGTGAATGCCACTACCAAGATTTACCGGGGAGAGGGCGGGGAGAGGAGAGAGGAACGGCCGTTAGGTTAGAGTGCGCCAGTTTCTATTACCCTCTTATAACCTGTTTCCTCATATAAATAGGATGTTTTGAGCATAACTGACGACGACACACACCACTATAACCTCACTAGCAGCATAACAGCGGCCTAACCTCACCCTCCTTACAACCTCGGCGCTAACGCGGGTTGTCACTGTATACAGACCCCTCCGCCACCACCTTTATGCCGCACTATTTACACCCATTCCCGCCCTCCACCCCACCTCCCGCCCACCTCACACTGTTCCCTATAACAAAGACAACAGGCATAGCACTTGTACCCGTGAAAACAGTGGCATTGGGTAATAAACCATAATTTACCTGGAGTAGCGCAGGCCTGAAGCCCCTCCCGTCTGTGTTTACATTCTGCGCGGCGGTAAAATGGGGCCAAATGTGCAGCAGCTGCAGGCAGGCTAAACAGCTGAATGACGGATATTATGTGAACAAGGGGCCCACTGTGTATCTATGTGAATAATATCACTACAATACCTACACAGCCTTGCCATATGCATACATCTAATATACTATAGGAGTAGCCGTGTGTCTGGGTTTTGGCTTAAAACACTTTTCAGAGATTAGATGACAGAATAAACTCTGCGGTAACGTATTGCGCATCTCATTAATTCCATAGACTCATGGACTTACCGTTTGTATTCATCTAGTTGTATTCATCTAGTTCAGTGGCTCTTAACCTGGGATCGATCGAACCCTAGGGGTTGGTCAGCCAGTCTCAGGGTTCGGCGGAGGCCCTCCAAACCATTGCAATTTGATATTTTGTAATGCCGGATTATTAA
>JACEEZ010021101.1:0-25848 GCA_016584305.1 Chionoecetes opilio
TTTTGGGGGGGCCCTTTTAAAGGGCCTTTTTTTCCCCCAAAATTTAAAAGAAAACCCACACCCTCGGTTCCCTTTTTGGACACATTTTATTCTAATTTTCAACCCCCGGGTTAGATAAATTTTTGATAAGCTTTGTGATGTGGGGTGCCCACTGCCCAAAACTGCCTTAAAGTTTTGAACTGTCTTCTTCAATCCCTCCCCTTCACAGCAGCCAAAGAATCTTTCCCCCCCTAACTCCAGCCCTTTGTCACGCCTGTATGGGCAATAAAAAATGACCTGATGCTGACGTTAATAAATCCCCCTTCCACAATTTTGACCGGGGCAGAGTCCTCAAAAGGTTACGGGCCCGTAGTACCCCCCTAAGGGACTTTTACCTCTGGGCCCCTCAGGGGATGCTCAAACCATTTTTTCACTTCTACGGGACCCCCGAGGCAAAGGGGGTCGGGGCCCCCTTAACTCCCTGGGGAGTAAATTTAAGTGGCTAGACTCAACAAACTACATTAAAAGTTGTATCACTATACTTTATTTTTATTGGTATTATAGTCATTCACTTGCCTTTTGAATTGATGTGTTTATTGCTTCTTGCCCCATATATACATATTTAAAATACATACCTATATACTTGTAAAAAATTCAATCGGGGCCCAAAACCTATATATTAAATATTTTTATGGGTTTTCGACTTTTTGAATCAAACGTACGTTCTCTACACGTTTGGCGCTATAATGAGCGGGGGTGGTGGGGTATCAAATTTTGACGTACTAGTACCCACGCACGTATAACACAAGAAAGGAATTTAAAAGTTATACTATCCTTGCACACAAGGTCAGTGTGTCCAGTGAGGTTTTCCCCCCCCCCCGTGTCTTGTCTGCCAAAAGGGCAACGCCAGTTCTTGTCCCAAAACAAGTACCCCCCGGGGCCACGGATACGGAACGTACGGGGCCCGGCCCGCAGTGGGCTATGATACATTTTCGGGCACGAGACTCAACCTATGATCGCGCATCAAAGGGAACCCTGGGGGACTCTCTGTATAAACGTGGGAGAATATTACGCTGAAAGGGTAATTTGGGAGCGTATTTCGTAAAATTCTGGGGATGTGGCTAAAATCGGGCCCCATTTCGGAAAAAAACCCTTTTAGCTCAACACCGGCAAACTAGGTTTGGTTAAGTTTGTTTAGGTCTGTTTAGGTTGGGAAGGTTTATGATAGGTTTTTTTGGGTTTGTGTTGTGATTATTTAGGGTTTAAATAAGCGTCCGCGGAAATTTCTCGAAAAGGGCCCATTTTAGATAACGCGGCATTTGAAATTCTTTAAATTTATTTATCGGCCTCCCCGACAGCTAGAGATGAGATTTAGTAAAGGGCCCCGTCTGAAGGGCGCTGCTCGTGATTTGGTTAGCAGAAAATTTTTTCCCCCATATCCCCCGAAAATCCCATATTCCCCACCCAGAGGCCACCGATAACCGACGGGAGTGACGGGTGGGAGAGCACTCCCTCGCCCCCCCTCTAAGGTTATTGTACCTACACTCTAAGTTGTCCTTACGAGGGATTTTCGAGAATCCCTGCCCTGGTCTGTAGCAAAGTTTACTAAAAATTTTCTGCCTTTTTAAATCGAACCCCTTTGCTAAAACAGAAAATGGAATATTACAATGCACCACATCCGTCACAATTCTTGCACTCATATTTCCAATACAACTATGTATTTTGCAGTGTGACCCGTTTAATGGAAGGGGAAGTGACACCATCAGCAAAGGTAAAACGTGAAGATTGACTTCTCTTCCAAAAATTTTATCCCGTTCATAATCACTAAGGCTACTCAGAAAACCATTAAGCCAGCCAATTCCACACACCGTAGTAGAACACCCTGAGTCCAGTACAGGGAGGTCCCGTTATACGAGAATCCGATGATACGAGATGTGTAAATTAGGGTCTATTTTTCAATATAAGAGATCGAAATCCAATGATATGACATTCAAACTGGGGTGAGTAAAATTATCAAGTTCAAAATGCCCCGCCCTACCACTCCCAGGCTGGACAAAGGGGGATTTCCCAGCAAACATTGTCATGACGGGCCGGCATCAAATTAGTGCCGGCAAATCACAAACGGCATATTGGCATTGAATCGGCAAACCGTAATGAAGTTATCGGCCTGGCTGCGGACCGACAACTTGTGCGTACATGTTTGCACCCGGGCCTGTGTCGTTACGTTACGTTTTCTGTGTCAGATCTGTGTCGGAAAAAACCGTAACCAACTATTGCCACTACTGAGCCACAAAACGGGCCGACATAGCATCTATATCGTGCCATAACGGCCAAACCCACAGAAAACTGCATCGTGCCACAAGCAAGCCGATTTAGCATCCAAAAGTGCCAAAAGCGGGCCTACAAAAGAAATGAATCGTGCCACAAGCAGGCCGATTTAGCATCCAAATATGCCACAAGCAGGCCGACTTAGCATTTGAATAGTGCCACAAGCAGGCCGACTTAGCATTTGAATAGTGCCACAAGTGGCCAATATAGCAGCTGAATCGCTTTACCTTTTCCTAATGCCGGTGTAGCACGCCGACTAGTTACCCTGCCAGGGACTGCGCACGCACGACAGATGACATCACACAAGAAACATTGATCACGCCTCCTGGACCAGAACATTATCGTCAGATTCGCTTATTTTACCTAAATGTCTACAAAATTTAACCCCAAACCTATCCAAAATTTAACCAAACCTAAATGAAACCTAAAGAAACGTTAACTTAACCAAATTTTAACCATTTATTTTTATATGATAATAGCAAGGTATATTGGGTTTTACTTAAGTTTTGATTAGGTTAAATTTAAGTTAAGTTAAGGCTTGGTTTAGATTGATTTAGGTTTGGTTAGGTTTAAGATAGGTTTGGGTTAAGTTTTGTAGACTTATTTAGGTTAAATAAGCGAATCTGATGATAATGTTCTGGTCCTGGAGGCGTGGCCAATGTTTTTCCTGTGAGACGTCATCTGCAGCGTGTGCGTAGTCGTGGCAGGGTTAGCTTATCCGGGCAGGGCAGCTAGTCGGCGCGCTACAAACGCCCCACTTTTAAATGAACACAGGTTTGTGGAATGGAATAACCCTTTGCCAGGATTGAATGGTTTCTCAACTCTTACAGTATGAGCTAAGGGACCAATAGGCCTATAGTGCAACAAAGAATAAAAAATCATCACTAATACTTCAATTAAGCCATAAATCATCAGTCTCGGCTTTCAGTATATCAGTCCTTGCCTGTGGTTGAGGCAGTTTTGGCACTGGCAGTCCCGCAATGCAATTCACAATGTGTTGCCCTAATACACCATCAGGCCGATGCTACAAGTATAAATACTGTAAATGGGAAAAAACAATAATTGTGTATATAAATATAATTTTCATAAGAAAATAATCACTGTATTGTTACAAAAATGGAAAAAAAGTCCAGATAATGTGGGAAAATTTCTATTAATGAACCGACAAATAACGATATAAATAAACAAAAAATAACATGAAAATAAATAAATAATTAAATAAATCAAAAATTAAAATTTTAATTAATAATTTTATATATATAATATATATATATAATTATATATATAATATATATATACTATATATATATATATATATATATTATATATATATATATATATATATATATATATATATATTAAATTTTACCCATAAAGTATAGTTATAAAAAGGGAAGACTCTTATGGCTCTTATGGGAGGGTGTTATCCTGCTCACGCACTATTTATGAACTATGTACTTACATATGTGACAAGTCATGAATATTGAGATGCTGCAAATCTAAATGATGAACGCCGAAAATAAAATTGGATAAGTATCATCGATCGTCAACCTCATAAGACATTATGGGAAAATCTGACGTTAAAAAAGAAAGAAGAAGGAAATTTAGCCTGAAAGTCTATCAAGCTCTGTAAATTAGGTTAGGTTAGGTTAAGGAAAAAAGATTACCGAAATGCCAAACAGAAAATTATCAGGTTTTCCTAAACCACTGAGAACTTATACAACCAGATTGTTAAGTCTCAACCCATAGCAAATCGGATAAAATAGAATTCCCACCATTGTCAGGATGTGCAGGGGGCTGTCCTGTACGCAGGCCACTGGTGTCCTCTTCTGTTTCATTAAAAAACCATGTGCCATGCTCCCATGTTGGTGCCTTCTTCACCACCTAAAAGGGCTTTGATCACAAGTTGCTCTGAAAAAGAAAACTAAGATTAGATTTTCATGATCCGATGCACTGTCATAAGTTTACATAACTCTTTCAGATTTCTTATATGTTCTATCGGCCAAAATCTTCACAAAGAGATTGTTCAACCTGCAATCACTTCAATTACACCTTACAATACAATATAGACCAAAAATCAGTGGCGTTACCGAGGAGGGAGGCCATGCGGCCATGCCCACCCCCCTTTTGCAAAGAAAAAAAATATAGCCAATATATTTTAAGATAGCACCAATATAAAATATATTATATAATATATAATTTTATAAAATTATATATATATATAAAATTATAATATATATATAAATATATAAAATTATATATATATATATATATATATATATATATATATATATTAGGGTGGTCCTTAAAAACAAAAGTTGGAATTGTTTTGTTCCTAACCCGGGAATTTGTTACCATTCAAGTGGAAATCACCCTGAAATTTTTTTATGGAATTCGGCTCGTAGGAAGATGTTGCACACATGACCCGAAGTTTTCCCTCTGTGACTCGTTCGACTGGTCATGGTGTTATTGGAACATACTCCATTTCCTCCTCCTATTTTCACAATATTTTCCTTCCGAATTCGATTCTACTTGTCACAAATTAAGTTCTGAACATATTCTCCTTTCTTTTTCAGTTTGATATGGCGACTAGGAGCAAAGATTTTCTTGTGGTTCCCCAAACGGAGGTAATTGGCTCCAAACTCCCTTCCAACAGAGAGGTTCTCGGGGTCGTTCTCCACCGTCTCACAGCTCAAAAAGATGACTCTCCGCGATGTCACGCTGGCCGTGACCCCCATGGTGGCTCAGTTTTGGGATATGGCGCGGATCCAATGATCCGAAAAGACAACATGTCACCAAGATTGAGAAGCTCCATCGGGAGTACGAGCTCCTCAAGAAAGGTCGCTATCGGCGATCGGAGGCTCAAATCTCGAAAGAAAAGGATTTTGAGGTACTTCTCGACAACCTCTTCGACGTGGCACACGGAATGCGCTGACCATGATGACCAACCAGGAGGACAAAGAGTTCCTCCTCGCCCAACGGGAGCCAGGACGTCGAGGAAGGATGGGCGGCGTCGATTCCTCCTTGCTGCTCAGGAGACGAGGCAATCTCTTCGCTTGGAAAAGGCCGCTGCTTTCTCCGCCCGCAAACAAGAAGAGGCTGCCGCTTCCTCATCTGTGGCGCAGCTCGAGTCCTCGCCGTCGTCCAGCTCCAACACTTCAGCTGTTGTCTCAGATGAAGAATACGGAGCAGTTGGAGGAGCGAGTCCTGCGAAGGGGGCGAAACGGGCCACGAAGAACATCGTCTCTCCAGCACTGGCGGCCACGCTGGATCGAAACCAAGCTGACCGATCGTTCCGCGACATACGTGCTGACTGAAGCCGCACGTTGCCTAGGCCAGAACGTCGAAGAGCTCAACATCAACCGCTCATCCATCCGACGCCAACGCTTGAAACATCGTGCGGCCATGGCCTCAAAGATCAGAGAGGAGTTTCGGTCAGGAACTCCGCTGGTGGTCCACTGGGATGGCAAGCTCGTGATGGACCTGACCACGAAAGAACATGTGGACCGTCTCCCGATCATCATTTCCGGGATTGGAGGCGCCCAACTGCTCGCCGTCGCCAAGTTTGGGCAGTGGCACGGGAGAGAGCATGGCGGCAGCGGTGGTCTCGGCCCTGGAGACATGGGGAGTCGCGGATCAGGTAGTCGGGATGTCCTTCGACACCACGGCATCCAACACCGGCCCGCAGAAACGGGGCCTGTGTCCTCATCGAACAGAAAATGGGGAAAGACCTGCTGCATTTCGCCTGTCGTCACCATATCCTGGAGCTGGTGGTACATGCGGTGTTCGTCCGTGTTTCTTGGGTGTTCCTCATCGCCCGAGCATCTGCTCTTCAAACGCTTCCAAACCTCATGGGAGAGCATCGACCGAGAGGACTTCGGCACGGGAATCATGGTGGAGGAAGTGGCGACTGTTCTAGAGGACGTCAAGGATGAGGCTCTTCGATGGACTCTTCAAGTCCTTCAAGAGCGTGAGGACCTTCGCGATGACTACCGGGAATTGGTCAAACTTGTCATCATTTTCCTCGGTGGTGCCCCTCCCGGTGGAATTCGATTCCTTGCTCCTGGAGCAATGCACCAGGCCAGATGGATGTCAAAAGTCCTCTACTCCTTCAAGATTTGGATGTTCCGGGGCCAGTTCCGCTTGACGAAGAAGGAGGAGCGTGGACTCCAGCGGTTGTGCCTCTTCGTCGTCCGAGTCTACGCAAAGGCCTGGATTGAGGCTTCTTTCTCGGTTCAAGCCCCTCGACTCGACCTCGAACTCATCAAGGCCCTCGGCACCTACGACAAGATCGACCCTGAGATCGGAGACGTCGCGCTGTCGAAACTGTCAAGCCATCTGTGGTACGTGTCAGAAGAACTGGTTGGGCTGTCCTTCTTCGACTCCGACGTGTCCTGCGAGACCAAAAACGCCATGGTTACGGCCTACGACGAGAGGAATTTGACGGAGAGGACACGGCTCCGAAAAGAGTCACGCTTCCAAAGAAGTCGGTCCGAGATCTCCACCTGGAAGACTTCGTCAGTGGACGTACTCTCCACTTCTTCCGGAAGCTACACCTGGATGAGGCCTTCCTCGATCTGCCACCGGACTCGTGGCAGATGGACGAGGGGTTCCAGCGGTCCTCTCAGATCGTCCGGAACCTCGCTGTGGTGAATGACACGCGGAAGAGGAGTTGCGCTCATCCAAGAGTTCAACGGATCCCTCACAAAGGATGAGGAGCAGCTTCAGTTCCTCCTTCAAGTGGTGGCGGACCACCGGAAGGCCTTCCCGGACCCGCGGAAGCGCACCCTGGCCCACACCAGGCCACAGTGAGGATGCCGGCAAGCACGATACCCCCGCCTTCGAGCGGCTAATACCTCAAATGAGGGGGGACCTGGAGCCAGGGCCAGGGTTGAAATTGGAGGAGGCGTGTGCAACATCTTTTCGTGAACCGATTCGGCTGAAAATTTACTCACATAGTATTTTCATAACATAGAACATATATCGGGTTAGGAACATAAAGTTTCTCAAAATTAAATTTTACATACATACTAAGGACCACCCTAAATAATATATATATATATATATATATATAGATATATATATATATAGATATATATATATATAATATATATATTAATATAATAGATATAGATAATAGATAGTGATATGATATAGATGGTTATAAAATAATTAGTAATATATAATATATAATATATATAATAATATATTATAATTTTTTTTAAAGGATTTTTATTGAGATTTTTGATTTTTTTTTTGTGTTTTTATATTTTTATTTCAATATTTTTTTTTTTTCTTTCATATTTTATTATTTTTTTTTTTATATATTTTTTATTTAAAATTTTTTATATATTTTTTTATATATATATATCTATATATATATATATATATATATATATATTATATATATATATATATATATATATATTATTTATTATATATTTATATATATTATTATATATTAGTTTTTATTTTTTTATTTATATAATGATTTTTTATATTTATTTATTTTATATATATATATATATTTTTTTATTGCCCTCCCCTTTCATTTTTGGTACGTCACTGACCACAATACAAGACCATATAATAGTAACCACAATACAAAGAATGTTGGTGCAAATATAATGGATAAAAAGCTTCTAAACTTTTTAATGTTTATAAAATATTTGCTTTGACAAATCCTGTAAAATTTTAAAGAGGAAATGTTATTTAGTAATTCTTATAGTATCCAAATTTGGTCATTACGACATTTATCATTTTTTCCTACACTATTTTGCACTTTGGGGTGTCGAAAACTAAATTTACCTCTCCAAATCCATCGCAATGATCTTTCCCTAGAATGAGACCCGGGCACAGAGTGTGTAAAATAATAGAAATAACCAACCAGGACATTGGTTGGTAGCCTAACCTAAAGCAAGAAATGGGGAGTAACGCAAAATGAGGCTTTCCGACAATTTTTAAAAAGCCCCATCATTTTAACACATCAGAATACATAGGAAAGAACAATTTTACCAAACTCAATTAATGTGAAAAGTACCAAAATATCTAGAAATGTGCTAATGGGAGTTTTACAAGTGAAGACGGTTATAACTACGGTTGAAATTTTAAACTCAGTAAAACCGAGGCAGGTGTTGCTTCTTTAAAGAAGATGACAGTTAAAAGTTGTGAAAATTTCTAAAAATAACTTTTTAGACGTTTTGACGGGAAAAAAAACACTCCTTTTGGAAAAGTATAAAAAATTACCTTTTAAAAACCCATCAAACAATTAAATCAAACCCTAACTTAGCCTTCCCCTTAAACAACTAAATAGTTTTGTCCTTAAACAAACCCTAGTCTAAGAAAAAATTGTTTGCACAACATTTCATTTTTACTTTCACATCGTTCTCACCTATGAAACAGAAAAAAAGGGAAAAATATTTGAATCCGGGGACACAGTATTTTCAAATTCCCCAGTATATGTAGGGTCATTTACTGCTGTACCAAAGGTACACAGCCCCCATCATCACAATTCCCAGTAAAAATCAGTTAATAAAATATCCCTATTGCCCAAAAATTCCCTAAAATAACGGGGGGCGCGCCCCCAGCCCCCCACCCCCACTATTTAACTAACCCAGCCTGGGCACATTACTTATCCCATTATAACCTCGTGGGAGGGGGGGGGGGGATTTGCCCCTCCCAACCCCATGGGTTATATCCCATTTCCGTCGGGTTTTGGGTTAGAAAGTGCAAATTACATTCTATAAGTTTGGGGCGGTTTTAAAATCGTCCTTGTAATGCTTTTTAAAAAGCATTTCAGTAAACCCAATCCCAAGAAAAATTTTTTCCACGTAGTACAAGCCCTTTTTACTTTAAATCCTAAAGCGGGACAAAATTTAGAGTCCCTTTCCCGCCCCCTTTTTAGCAGGGGGTTTTTTCCCGACCTTCACAGATCACTTGGAATCTCTTACACTAATTATAAAATGGGGGAGAGTGCCCCTTCACCCCCCTCCCCCCCCAAAAAGATCCCCTGAACCCCTCAAAAATATACTATGGTAAATATTGCTATTCTAACCTCACTATAACCTAGCCTAACCTCACTATAACCAAGCCTAACCTCACTAATAGCCTCCTAGAAGGACCCAAAAAAATGTATTACTAACCTTACCTCAATATAACCTAACCTAACCTGGTAAAATTCTAGTTTCCTGCAATTAAGTCTCGCTAGGAGGTTATTGGTAAGGTTTGGTAGTTATAGTGAGGTTAGATTAGTAATATTATTTTGGGGGATCCAGAGGATGGGGTCATTAAGGGGGGGCAGGGGGGTTGAAGGTGGCATCTCACCCCACTTTATATTTACGTGTTAGAGGTATCTGAAATGATCTGTTAAGGTCTGAAGGAAAAAAAAGTACTAATAAGGGCGGGAAAGGACTCTAGAATTTTACCATGTACATAAGAACATAAGAACATAAGAAAATAAGGAAGCTACAAGAGGCCGCGAGGCCTACACGTGGTAGTTCCTGTCACCTAACACTACCTACATCCACCTTTCATCCCCATCCATGAACCTATCCAGCTCCCCTTTAAAGCTCCCTAATGACTCCGCACTAACTACCTGTCTACTGAGACCATTCCACTCATTCACCACCCTATTTGTGAACCAGTTTTTCCCTATTTCCTTTCTAAATCTACGCTTTTCCAGCTTGAATCCGTTACTTCTTGTTCTACCCTGGTTAAAAGCCGTAAGAACTTTTCCTACCTCTCCTTTATTAAATCCCTTTATCCACTTAAAAACTTCTATCAGATCGCCCCTTACTCTGCGTCTCTCGAGTGAGTGTAATTTTAATAACTTCAATCTCCTCTCATAACTAAAGTTACGCATCCCTTGTATCATTTTGGTCATCCTTCTCTGCACTTTTTCTAACAACACTATATCCATCCTGTAATATGGAGACCAAAACTGAACTGCATAGTCTAGGTGAGGCCTGACTAGAGCCAGATAAAGCTTTAGAATAACTTCCGCACTTCTACTTTTAACACTTCTGGTAATGAATCCTAATACTCTATTAGCTCTATTTCTGGCCTCAATACATTGTTTCCTAGGTCGGAGGTCTGGGCTCACCCTCACTCCAAGATCTTTTTCACCTTCTGATCTTTTCAGCGATACATTGCTTATGGTGTATCTATTACCAGGGTTTTTTCTACCAACATTCATAACGCTACATTTATCAATATTAAATTCCATCTGCCATCTGACTGCCCACTCGTTAAGTTTATCTAAGTCTCCCTGCAATATGTTTACGTCAGACTGTGATCCAATAATCCTACCTAACTTAGTATCATCAGCAAACTTGCTGATATCACTGCTAATCCCACTATCCAAGTCGTTGATGTAAATCAAAAATAGTAATGGGCCCAAAACAGACCCTTGTGGAACTCCACTTGTCACCAGTCCCCATTCAGATTTGGAACCATTAATTGTAACCCTTTGTTGCCTATTACTTAGCCAAGCTCTGATCCAATGAAGAACCTTCCCATCTATACCATGAGCCCTAACCTTATTTAAGAGTCGCTCGTGTGGTACTTTGTCAAATGCCTTACTAAAGTCCAGATATATTATATCATAATCCTTATCATTATCTGCCGTCTCATAAACTTTCCTATAAAAACTCAACAAATTGGTGAGACATGACCTACCCTTGGTGAATCCATGTTGTGAATCATTGATCAAACTATGTTTATCTAAGTGCTCTCTAATGTTTTTTGCAATAATAGATTCCAATAATTTACCCACCACTGATGTTAGACTTACGGGTCGATAATTTGACTTTAGTCCTCTGTCTCCCTTCTTAAATATGGGAACAACATTTCCTTTCCTCCACAATAATGGCACATCGCCTATCTCAACCGATTTCCTAAAAATGTGCACTAACGACTCACTAACAACCTCCTTGCATTCCTTTAATACCCTGGGATACACTTCATCTGGTCCTGGCGATTTAAATGTTTTCATTTTTTCTATACCCTCCTCCACCATTTCCCTAGTTATTGTACTAATTAAACTGTGAAAACACAACAAAATAGCAGCTCCGTTCCGTTTGCTCTAGCCTGAGGCTTGTTGTTTATAACTCTTGTCAATTGTCTATATATTTGAGCATTTATCATCTCTAAGATGTCATCACCCTTTCCTACGTACCTTTATAAGTCTTTGTGGAGTAGATGAAGTCGATCCTCAGCCTGAGAGGCCTGTGAAAGCAGTAAATGTAGCGCCGCGGCCGTTCACTTCCACTGGTAATTATTTTGAATATTGGCTACGAGACAACGGGCGCGAATGGCCAACAGCTGACTGCCTGGCTACGATTCAGCCACCTAATAATCAACAATTATCCTTAATCCGAGCTTTGCACCCTACTTAAGTCCTTCGGCCCGGCCATTCATGTCACATCCACTTAATATATTATCCTTGGGCCGAGTCAAGGAAGACTGTGTTGGGCCTGTACGAATTTATCAATAATTGGCCCGATATACAGTTCCCGCTGCAGGGCCGACATCGGCTTCATCCGATTTGCCGAAACCAGTCGCCCTGCCGCCGGTGCCGATACGTACCCGGCACAAGCCGACACAGGCCCGCATAGCCCATGTTTGCTGGGATGTCACACACAACCCAACCACAGAAGGTAAAGTTTCCCCCAAGTAGGTCTTGAACTCGGGGGTCTTCCTCGGCAGGGAACAGACATTCCACAGGAGCAGGGAGAGGGCTATCACTGGAGGAAAACGTTGAGGACGGAGGAGAGTGCTGGCCAAAAACTGCCTACACTACCCTCCCGAGTTTCGCGCTTGCTTTCTTCCGGAGGCATAGCGCGAAACTCGCGGATCGCGAAGCTCGGGTATTAAAAACACTGTAAAAATGCTTATTTAGTCCGTTGTGTTTTTTTTTTTTTTTTTTTTTTTTGGTGTGTGTGTGTGTGTGCGTGTGTCTACAGCGCCGTTAGGCAGTGACCTCCAGGGGTGGGATGGTAGGCCCTGGAGGTTAACTTGAGGGTTGTGTACCTACCGTATTTTACAGCTTATAAGACTCACTTTTTCCCCAAAAAAATATCCTGAAAATGCCCCAAGCCCCTGTCCACCCAGCAGTGAATGGGTACTGGGTGTTAGCCTAGGGTATGTGACCCGCCTCCCGGGGTGGTGGTGTAATGCCCGTTATTCGGAAGAGATAGGATGGGAATTATTATCATATAATTCCCGGGTTTTGTCCCGTAAGCAATTCAATTTATTAGTTTTCTCGTGTAATTTATCTTATTTCCCTCATTCTCACTTCTATCTTCCTTCCTTCCTTCCTTTCACCCTCCTCCCCCGACATTCCGCGTGCGAGTCAACATTCGTGGGATACTTATTTCGCGATCAGTGATAACTAATGGATTCAAAACTTTTCATCCTCCCCTCACCCTCCTATCAGATCAAGGAACACTCCTAGATTCTTAATGTCCTTCAAAATAGTCACCATAGTGAGAGATCACGTTCATAAATGGATGTGTTAGTCGAATTATTTGCTAAATTAAAAGTCGACCAAATTTATGGTTCGCCTCCATTACCACACCACTCTAAAAGACGTGTTCGGACACTGGACACGAACTTCAATAACACTTTCCTCGGTTATTGGATTAAACATATTAAATTCTTCTATATCAAAGTAACAGGACTGTATTATAGGCAGCCCTTTCTTAGGTACACTAGTTTCATTATTTAATTAGTTATTTCGGGATTATAAGCTCTTCAGGAGAGGCCAAGTTCAGGGTATCCAAACATTCCCCTCTTCTCCCGCGGGTCTTGGTTCACCCGAAAGGCGGCAGTCTCTCTCCCACTCTCCAACAGGCGGACATCTAGGCCTTGACGCACAGGGCCCGATACATGGTTTTTAGTGAAACACACACAACATTCTTACTCTTATATTCCCCCCTTATATCTTCCATGTATAATTATAAGTATTCAGCGGTATGTTACCTAAGTGAAGGCTAATTTATCAATAAGGTTCAGGGAGGAAGGTGTATGCTCACCAGAGCTTACCTTCATCACATGTGAAGAGCTTCCTATATCAGAGTGTAAAGATTTACTTATATCAGATTAGAGCTTTCCTGTGTTGAGATGGAGAGCTTTCTGATGTTAGATTAACACTCATATGTTTGTCTGTGATCTCAAACAAGAGACATACTACTTCAGCATGAATAAATAGGATGATGTTTTCAAATATAGTTCTTGTGTTTATTATAAAAAAAACCCAGGTGATTATTCTGCGTTAGGACAGTAATTCCCCACACTTCCAAAAGAGTCAGCCTTACTCGGTATAATTCCACGTATCAATCACGACTACCAAGATAAATCTAATATTAATATTATTCAAACACGCCCAGGGAGTAACCCAGAGAACTACTCGCTTGAGCTGGTGGCAGCACTTCCCCTTAACTCATACCCTTTCCCCTTAACCTAAACTCCTACCCCTTCCCCTTAAATTCATCCCCATTTCATTACTCTCCGCAGCGAGAAGTGTTCATACTATAATAACATAGTGAAGTCATATGACTAGTTTTCAATTCTCAATTCAAGTTGTAATCAAATGAAAAATCATAATCAATTAATATCATTCAAATAACAAAGGCACCAGGTATAAACTTCTTCATAGGAGTTCTGGCAACACAGTGGCTTCGGCCAACACTACGTAGAGAAGAGGAGGGAGGAGAGGAGCTTGTGTTTGAGCTCGAGTTGGGAGTCACCCAGCGGATGCTGTTTTGGTCTGAGTGAGTGAGCTTGACACATATCTTGTCAGCTGATGGTTGTGTGACAGTGTTATACGGCAATAACACTGTCACAATGCCTTCCTCTCTTCTCTCCTGTCTCCTCCAGTACCTTCAGAAACCACAGTACCACACACGGCATGGTTAATAATTTATAAAGAAGTATTTTGTGGTAAATAGTAAGGAACGGCGGGGTGTATGGTAAGGTGCTGTCGTTCCCCAACACCTTAGTTATTTTCTTTCATTTACTTTGGGAACCTAAGACAAATAAGCTGCACCATTCATTCTATTATAGGTTGGTACTAAGTATTGCAAGAGTGCTGAATCCGTACATAAGTGGGGCTATGACACGCAGCTATCTTTCGCTTATTTATTTAACATATCATTATAGTAAAAACACTACACAGAAAACACTACACAAAAACACTACACCAAAACTCAAAGTAAACACCACTTCAGCAAGACACTTCATTTTGTCTAACTAACACTTCATAAAAACATAGTCGGTTTACGACTTCACGGTATACACCTACACAAGACAAAAATCACTTCATGACAAGTTACTTCAAGACACTTCAAGACATCAAAACATTTCAAGACACTTCAGTCACTACCGAAAATATATGTCACTTACCACGTTCCAGGTGAACAAGAGTAGCGTTCAGCGGGAGAGAGCCTTCATCTTAAATATGGGGAAATGTTATGTGAGCTATGGAGCTCTGTAAATATCTGCTGCTCTCTCCTCGTTACAACTGTCTTTTATATCATGTCTTGAGGCAACTGTCCTATACATATCGTTTCTTTATTTTACTATTTCCGTATTTCTAAAATGTTCATGCACTAAATGTTACGTTGTGTTTCGCTCCAACAACGTTATGTTCGCTAAGACTGTGTACCTTCTCTATTGTCCTTATTTACGGTAAGGCACTTTATTTTATGCCTTTCATGTCCTGTCTCACTAGGGAGGGATTACCATTCCTTCCTCATCGCGTTGTCTATATTATGGAGCACGGCCTGACTTTACGTTCATCGGTGTGCCTATCACTTCTGACATGTAGTCTGCACTCCCTTTGTTTATAATCCCTTTTGTTTGCTAATCTTCCCCTTTCTTCTCTCCTTCCTTTGTCTCCTCTCCCTCCTCTCTTTCCTCGGATCTCTGGGCACGACAGTGCTACTTATTTCGAGGTGTTACCTATCTTATGCGACACCGGCTGCTCCTGTAGAGAAAAACACAAACAAATGGAAAAAAACAAAGCAAAACTACAAGCTATACTAAGCCTATTATAATACTATACTAAGCAGGAAGGAAGGAAGACGTGTCCCGTACGTCTTTTATGGGAGGCGGTAGCAGAGTGGTTAGCGTCAAGATATATGTCAAGCTCGAGCACGAGCCTGACAGACGATCTACAAAGTGATACTAAGCATAAAGGGTCACAAGAAGAAGAAGTCTCCGCGTGGCGTTCTCGGTGATCCGAGTTCGATCCTTGATGAGGGCTGTAAAATCCACTTAAAATCTTTCTCTGCACCGTTGAGTGGCCTAAGAACACCCACACGCTGCCCATTAACTCTACCTTCGATTGCGAGTGCATCGGAGGGTACAAGGGGCGGCATGAGCTTCTAATCACAGGCGTCACTATAGAAATTCTGTCTGCGCCACCACGGGCAAGGGCCAACCATCACAGCCCTCAAGTTAACCTCCAGGGCCTACCATCCCACTCCTGGAGGTCACTGCCTAACGGCGCTGTAGGCACACACACACACACACACACACACACACAAAAAAAAAAAAAAAAAAAAAAAAAACTCGGGGATATAATGCGCGAAAGTCGGGATGATAAGAATTTAGGACTCAGCGCGAAACTCGAGGATCACGAAACTCGCATAGCGTGAAACTCGAAGGGTAGTGTAGTATGGCAGGGACTGACGAGCCCTGTTGGTAAAAGTGATAAGTTTCCATGAGAAGGGTGAAAATCTGCGGCATGACGTTGTGTCTTGTTGTGGATGGAACAGGATGCGGAGGGTGCCGGAAGAGAGGCGTGTTGGGCGGTGGTGATGGCCCAGGGCAGACATTCAGAAAGAGTTAAAGGGCACGGTGTTTAGCTTAACTAACTTCCTCGATTTCTACAACCCGGAATTCGCGGGGATTCTGGTACGAGATATGGCAGTGGCGCTACGGTGTCACTATGGGTGATCTTTTCCACTTGATAATCCCTATATTCGTAACTGGTCTTCCTGCCATTTGGGGGAAGCAACCACCCCGGGAGGCGGGTCACAAACCCCGGCTAACACCCGATACCCATCACGGCTGGATGGACAAGGGCTTGGGGTTTTATTAAGGAAAAGGGAGCCATTATACCTTCAGTCTGATGCGTGGCGGTTAGTGGCAGCTACCCGCCGGGGTGGTGAAGCGACTCAAGCGAGGTGGTCTGCGTGTGAGGTGCCGCCGTTCACCACTCGGCCCATCACCCCATAACAAACTCATAATAAACTCACCACGAGGGTAGGAGATTGTTTTATGGCCTAATTTCATTTGTATACTTGCCCTGTTCAGTTCTTGAGTCAGAAAACATCATATATACTCAATTTATGAGTATTTTTATGTATATTGCGTGCTCTACGCCACCCTACCGTGGTCGCTATGTTTTGACAGCTTAACGTCTTTAAGTACCTCGATCATCAATCTGCCCGCAGAATGCCAAAAGTTGCCCAAAACAGCTGTTGGAAGTCGCTAGGTCGTGAAGACCGGAAGTTAGCTTCTCTGAATGTAGCCTCAGGAAGGCGTTGGGGCCGAGAGGCAGCACGGGGGGCAGAGGAGGCAGGCACGGCACCGATCCGAGAGAGGGAGGACGGCGGGTGGTGGACGTCCACCTCTGTCGTGGAGTGGATGAGGTCCACATGGGATGCAGGAGAATATGAACCCCCAGCAGGCGTCATGGGTGCAGCCGGCTGGCGGGGCGATCGTCCATGGCGTCTGGGTCTCGGGGAACGAGGCGCGAGGAAAGGAGGAGAAGGGGGAAGAGGGTCCTGGAGAGGGTCATCATCCTCCGTTAGGTCCTGTAAAACATTGAACCCGTTCTCCGTGGTAACAGTGGAATAAGCGACACCATGGTGGACGGCCCTGGGTGGAGGCGCAGCCGCAGGGGATGGCATAGTGGGAGGTCGTGATAGAGGAGGTGGCCGGGATTTCGGGAGTGGGAGGAGCCGCAGGCGTCTGTTGATGTCAGGAAGGGGCATCTCTTCCTGGACCAGCCTGCCGTACAGATGTTGGGCCTCCTGGTTGAAAGGGCAGTGGGCAGACCTGGGGCCATGATGCCCCCCACACTGAAAACAGTGGAAAGGCCTGTCACAGGCAACTTCCGCCTCTTGGCTCGGATGGGGGCCACTGCAGCGGGCGCAGCGCACGGAAGAGCGGCAGGTGTTGACGGAATGGCCAACCTTTAGACAGGCAGGGCAACGGAGGATCGGGAGCAGATAGGGCTGTGGCCAGAACACCAGTTGGCCGATGCACACCCTTGATGGTAAGGAACCTGTCACCTTGAGGCGGATCCACCTACCCGTGGTGGAGCGGGGCAGGTGTCGGGGGGAGATCCACGAGACCTCCTCGATGATACTGCCGTCCAGGGCCCTCAGGGTACTGCGGATCTCCGCAAGATCCTTAATTTCATTAGATAGGGGACCCACCTTCCCATACTGCGCCAGGGCACCGGCCCTCTCGGCACGGCGGCAAGTGACCTGCCAGTCCCCTAGGGTGAAGGTGACGCCCTGTAGGATGGGCACCTTGGGGATAACACTCTCCCACAGGGCCACCACCAAGGCTGATCCATTACCTAGGGAGCGGGTCTCTCCCTCAATGATGTACTTGCCCAACGGGCTGGTATGAAGGGCATGAGAGACCCGGCCGGGGTGAGAGAAAACACGGGCGCCATTACAGGCCCGGAGAATGAAAGAAACCTTGGTTTGCGTGTCCAGGGGTTGTTGCGGCTCCAGGGGTAGCTGCTGTGGCTCCTGGGGCAGCTGCTGCTGGGCCTGGGGCTGCTGCTGCTGTTCTTGGGGCTGCTGCTGTTGCTCCTGTGTGGAGCGGGGGCTTTCCAGGCTTCCCTGGGTGGGGAGGGCGGGCCGCGCTTGTTGGAGAGAGCAGGGAACGCCGGGTCTACGTCCATGTTGCCCTGAGACCCAGGCAAGGACCCAGGCATGGCGGCGGCGACGGCCGCCGGAGGGACAGCAGGACCAGGGAACACAGAGGACGGGGAGAAGGCACTAAACCTAATGTCTGGCGAGCCGACAGGGGAGCGCGCGCACCTCAACACAACCGGTGCCGGTGAAGAGTCTTGACTACAGAGCGGCACGTCCTAACCCGACGGTGGTCCACGAGCTAGTCGGTCAGGTATTGGCGGGTGGTTTGTTTTGATGCTGTTAGTAGGGCAGTAATATGAAAATTTTTCGAGATCGAGGTCTCCATCAAGAGTATATAGTCTTGGAGCCTGTTGGTATACAGTTGGAGCCAACCAGTGGGTTGGAAGGCTAGGCAGTGTGGCAAGATGTCGGGCCAACAAGTATGAAGTGGTGAGAGGACTATGGAAGGGTGTGGCAGTCCCTAGCATTATGTATGGCCTGGAAACAATGGTGTGGTCTAGGAAGGAGTTGGACAGATTGGAAGTAACACAGAACAAAGCAGGCAGAATAGCATTAGGAGCCAATAGGTATGTGGCAGTGGAAGCGATTAGAGGAGACATGGGATGGAGCACGTTCAGAGAGAGGATAGCAAAAGCAGGACTGAGGTACAGAGCTAGACTGCAACGAATGGATGACAGCAAATGGGCAAGCAAGGTTTGGGACTGGAATATGTATGGGAAGTGGATGAAAGACTCAGTAAAAGTGGAAAGATGGACAGGTGAACTGGGAATGTTTGTGACAGGAGTGATGAGACATGGGAGTATGGCTGTATGCAAAAAGGAAATAAATAGGAGAGTGGAAGAGAAAGGGAAAGAAGAATGGCTGAGGGGAATGAGTGAGAAATCAACACTGGAATGGTACAGGAGAAAGGACCAGCCACGGTATGAAAGGTTCTATGATGGTGGCTATGGAGGGGACCTACTCTTCAGAGCCAGGACAAAGTCGCTGGAGGTAAATAGTCGTATGTACAGATGGAAGAATGATGGCAGCAAGGTGTGTGAGATGTGTGTGACAGGAGTGGATGAAACTGTGGAGCACTTGATGCTGGAATGTGAACGGTATGAGTATGCTAGAACAAAGATGTTGGAGGTAGTGGAAGGAGAGGTCGGAGTGGAAGAATGGCGAGAGATGAGAGACAGGAGAGTGGAGATGGAGTACCTGCTGGGGTTGTGTGCTGAGTGGAGGAGTGACAGTCGTGTGATTGAGAGTGTAAAAGAATTCTTGGAGAACTCTTGGAGAGCACGTAGGAGAGAGCATGAGAGGCAGGGGGCCCCTCAGTGATGGGGGACCCCGTATGAATGTGATGTAGAGAGAGGAAGGAGGGGAAAAAGAAATCCCTAGTTTTGCTTCCCCCTTTTGCTTCTCTCCCAACAGATTACGTGTGTGGGAGAACGCCGGATCCAAGGCTTCACTGACAGCATCCGCTGGGTGACTCCCAAATCAAGATCAAAATCAAGATCAAGAGTCCTCAGGAGTATAGTATACAGGAGTATATGAGTATTTTTAGGTCCCCTGGGGGAGCATGGGTGGGCACGTGCCCACCCACGAGAAGCCGGTGCCCGCCCAGGTGCCCACCCACTGGCCACGGCTGCCGTGTGATGTGGGAACCGTGTTCCACTAGGTAGGACTGAGGGAGCATGCATGGAGTATTATTAATAATTTCTACTGATGACTTACCCTCGACCTCAAATACAATAAATGTTTTTCCTCTGCTTGAAAGAAAGAAACATGCCTCTAAGTGAGTTAAATTCATAAACTTTCTATTGATCACTTTTAACACCAATGAACATAACTAAATTACACTAGTTACCCTTACAAATTTTCTATAATGCCTTGTGTTGGTACTTAATTGGTACGTGTCTCCCTCTTGTACGTGTCTTATACGCGTTCTCTGGAACGACATAACAACACAAAGTAAGTGACCGATCATTCGTGGCCTTGTACGGCTGCTACGGCAGCGACCACCCCGGCTCTCACGTGAGTCACTTCTCACCCAGCCCTGATTCGTATCATCTTTCACTTTCAGGTACTGAATGTTAAATATAAACCAATATTTTCTAGTTTACATTTTCTAATAATGTACTGTTACAAAGGCGAGAATGTTTTGAGATGTGAGGGGAGTTATTTGAACGAGGTGGCACGCCGCACGCCTGTGGCAGTGTGAGAGGGAGATACACTGAGGGGAACAGCTGACCGACTCACGACGGGGACACACCACCGCCACGAGATAAGCTGGCACCCGGCGCGCCGCCATTCCTCGTTTCAGCGTGTCTGTACTTGCTTCCTCGCCACTGTCAGCCCCTGGTGCTTCTCCATCGAGTTAGTGACTGGAAAGAGACAGTGCACTGTATTGTGGTCTGTGTTAAGGTAGAGAACAGTAAACAGTGACAGTGAGCTGAGTGAGATAAACTGTGGTGACGCGTTCCCTGTTCGTCCTGCCGCTGCCTATAGTGACCTTGAACTTGTAATTACTGGCTACGTGAGTATATGGCAGAAAAAGGACCCCTGTGTTTGCCTAGGCCTTCCCCTTGACTCAGGGGGAAGGCCTAGGACTCACACATACTCAGGGGCCCTGAGTGTGTGTGAGTAGCCAGACAATTCCAGCACGAGCCCGGTAATCTTGCTACGCGTCCCGTCCCTGTCTCCCGGCGGGCCGGCACCTGCCTGCAGTAAGTGACAATGAAAAGCCCAAATCACTGTTAGATTTAGTGAGAATTCTTGGTCCATATGAAGAGGCATTTCCTGAGTTCTACAGACTGGCGAAAATGTCTGTTGTATTACCTGTGTCATCAGCTTCAGCAGAGAGAAGCTTCTCTGCTCTGAAATTAATCAAAACTACACTGAGAAATACAATGGGCAATGAGAGATTAGGTAATCTTGCTGTGTTGTCAATTGAAAGCAGGCGAGTTAAAAGCCTTGATTTAGAAGAATTTGTTGATAAGTTTGCTGAGAACCACAAGAACAGAAGAATTCTGCTTAAGTGAGGTATTCTCACTTTTTCAGTGGATTTTTTTATTTTATTTGCCTGCTGCTTTAAAACTTCTGCATTTTTCTTAATTTTCAGTATCAATTATGTTATTTCTATTTTGTATAAGTGGTAATATATGTATTTCATTTTTTGTCATGACTGCTTTATTTCATTCTCCATCAGCAAACTGGATGATACCCTACAGTACTCAACACACACTCCTAGAATAAAATCTAATAACCTTCTATAGTCCATACGACATCAGATAAACTCTTGATATTGGTCAGAATGCAAAATATGCAAGGGGGGGGGGGGGTCTTGGCACTGTAAGTGAAAGTAAGTCCCCAGTCCCTACCAAACTCCCCAGCTGTATGGGCTTGTTCGGCTCATCTAATGCCCACCCACCCATAGTCAGCTGTGCCCTCCCAGGTGCCCACCCAATCATAATAACCTACCCAGCAAACACAAAGACGGAGGGCCTCCGGAGGCCCTCCGTATGTCTTATCGGCGGCCCGACGGAAGTGTACGACGTAGGGCCGCTGGGAGTTTGCTCAGAGGCTCACCGGCGGGCCGCTCCCAGCGGCCCGCCGTAGGGCATATGACCATTTGCCGCTGTTATATTAACTGATTGAGGAATATTTATGGTTATACTTTCTAAGTATATTGCAGATATAGTAATGTTTTAAGGGGTGTTGCACAACCCATTAGCCGATTAATAGACTAATGGGCTGTTCAACACTTATAAAAACATTACTATATAATGCAATATGCTTAGAAAATTTAACCAGAAATATTCCTGTGTCGTTATCCAGTAATACGATGAAAAGGAGATTGCTAGGATCATAATTGCTACGGACATTGTTTATTTCATAAGTACAAAAACATTTTCGTTATTGAGTTTACATGCTGGTGTACGTGGAACACTGAACGGCGTGAACAGCCATGTAGAAGGATATAGGTTGCGGCGAACAACATAACAACATCCACCCACTCGTGCGTTTTCCAAGTAACTGATTATTTTCACTCAGACACAGCGCCAAGCGCCGTCAAGGAATTCCTAAAAAAACGTGTCGTACTGCAATTATTTATATTATTCAGTCTATTTCGATATAATGATGGAGCGAAAACATGTTATAACTAAGTTCTCATTATGTTATCGACGGGTTAAGGGTGTCAATTTAGGCCTTTTGTGGGTTTTAAACCCCTTGTAATGGCTATCGTACGTCTGGCAGTTTAGTACATTGATAGCTGGGAAAAGATTTCAAATAATATTCTATTCTAAATCATGATATTATTCATATGTTAACTCCATCATCTACATATTCCTTATTAGGTGTACCGTTGAGTATTAATATGTGTTGATAATATGTTGGAAGTTATTGAAATAAGGGAAAATATGACCTTGCGTTATCCCGTAATAATCTTCGCCGCGGTTAATCAAGTGTTATTTTTATATGATACTAGCTACACACACAGACAAACTGATAACCTTTTTCCATGTAAACTCCTTCCTATGTACGTATCTCATCTTTATTTCTATGTATCTCTGGGTGTTCCTGATAAAGCTGGAAATATTTGAAATAAACTGATATATGATAATTTCTATAAACTATTATAAAAACTTTTATAACAATTTTTAATAGCTTGAACAGGCCTAATAATAGTGATGGTACCGATATTGAGATACTATGTATATTACTGAGTTAATATATATAATATGAAATGAATATTTCCCACTTACAAATACGTACCAGCGCCCAGCGGGCCTCAGGAGGATTGACGTCAAGCTGCCGCTGCTTGTCACTACTGATGTAATACTACATCAAGATAATCATGTAACTGTTGTTTCAAAATGTTTACACATAGAAATATTTAATTCTTGAAATTCTGTACATTAATTTTCAACATAGTAAATTATCCCGTCTGAAAATACACCAGCGAGCCTCCGGAGGGCTGACGGAGGTAAATTTGCCGCCGGCGGCCGCCGTTCGCCGCTCTACGGCCTACGTCGGCCCGCCAGTGATGGTTAGCTGGGTACGTACTGGAAATCCTCCACCCTGTTACCCATACCCAAACCCGGGAAGGACCCAACATTCCCGTCCACATACCGCCCTATCGCTCTCCTCTCCTGCGTGGCTAAGCTCCTGGAGCGATTGGTGGCCACTCGCCTATCCTGGTGGCTGGAGGACGGCCATCTCCTGAGAGAGGTGCAGTGTGGCTTCAGGCCCCGCAGGAGCACCCTAGATGTCCTGGCGCAGCTGGAGTATCACATCTGTGACACTTACCGGGGTAGGGAGGTCATGACCTCCCTCTTTGTAGATCTAGAGGGAGCATTTGACTCTGCGTCCCACGAAGGCATCCTCCGTAAGTTGGCATCCATGGGAATCACGGGGCCCACCCTCGCCTGGCTCCGGTCATTCTTGTCAGGCCGGTCTTTTCAGGTTGCGGTTGGTGCCTCCACCTCTCCTTCCCGTCCAATGCAGAGAGGAGTGCCGCAGGGTTCCATCCTCAGCCCTTTGCTGTTCAATGTCCTCCTCTCAGACCTCCACATTCCTCCCCACTCTCACCTTCTTATCTATGCAGACGACATTACCATCATCAGCAGAGCCAACACTTCAGGCCCAGGCAACAGCTATGCTTGCAGGAGGCAGCTGATACATTAACTGACTGGGTGATGACATGGGGTCTCTCAATTAATGCTCTCAAAAGCTCCCTTATGTGCTTCACCCTCAAGTCTGTCCGCTCCTCCACCACTGTCACCCTTAGTGGCTCCCCGGTGCCTTACACCAGGTCCCACACCTTCCTCGGTATGCGGACTGGATGGTCCCCGCCTGACTGGTCTCCTCATATTGCAGTACCTCCGTACCACCTGCAACAGGCGCCTCAACATCATGAAAGCGGGTGGCTGGTGTCCGCTGGGGGGCCAGTCGTGATCTCCTTTTGCACTACTACCAGGCGGCCATCAGATCTAAGGTGTCTTATGGCAGCTGTTTTATGGCTCAGCAGCCCCTTTCACCCTCAGGAAACTGGACGTCCTGCAAAATGCGGCCCTGAGGATCTCCATGGGGGCAATGAGGTCCTCACCTGTCATCGCCCTACACGCTGAGAGCGGCATCCCCCCGTTGCAGGTACACAGGAGGGAGATCCTGTGTAGCCAGTACCACCACATCATGTCCCTGCCACCATCCCACCCCCTCGTCACTCTCTCTGCCAACTCTGGTGTGGATCCTCACACTCCAGTCTGGCTTCCTGGAGCCCGTCAGCCTCTACTGGTCCGTGCACTGCGGCCCACTCTGTGCTGAACCTGCCACCACCTCCTACTCAGCCATCAGCCACACTCCCGATCCCATCCTGGCTGGACATTTCCCCGTTGGTTGCCCTGACTATCCCAGATCTTCCTCCCAAACACTCAGCTGGCGTCCTGGCAGCTTCTTTATTCCGTCAACTCGACATGTCACTTTACCACAACCACCTGAAGATCTTCACTGACGGCTCTCACTCCCCCACCATTCCATCTACAGGCGCTGCCGTCTATGACCCTCGCTCCAAACATCTGCAGGACGTGGCAGGTGCCCCCTGAAACAGATGTTCTGACGGCAGAACTCTTCGTTATTCGCCAGTCTGTGTCTTACCTTGACACCACCTACGCCCCGGCCAGAGCTGTGATCTACACAGGACTCTCTCTACTCCCTCCATCTCTTCCTCTCCCGTCGCCCGGCTTCCTCCACTGCCATGGTTCACTCCCTGCAACGGCTACTCCTCTCCTCATCTCAGTGGGCTGGAAGATCACCTTGCAGTGGGTGCCTTCCCACTGCAATATCCGGGGCAATGAGGCTGCTGATGCTGCTGCCAAGATGGCCTCTCCGAGGTAAACATCACCACTCTCCCGCTGCCGCTCTCCACCGCCAAAGCGTCTGATTTCCAGTGTCTGCCGCTCCGCCTGGGATAGGTCGCTCGGCGACGCCCTCCGTGCCACCTCCATAGGTCAATACCGCACAGACTCCTCCCGCACCCATGGATAAGACAAACATCCCGCGTCTTGGATGACGCCCTCACCCGCCTGAGGATCGGTCACACAACACTCACAGCATACCTGCATCGTCTGCAGACTCACGCCCGACCCGTACTGCCTTGGTGCAGGAACGCCCCGGAGTCGATGAGCACTTCCTTCTGCAGTGTCTCGCTTCCACTCCCACCGACAACTTCTACGTGGTCACCTCATCGCCCTGAACGTCACCACCTTTGACCTGCCCACTAGGGTACGCCGTTATAACAAAAATTCTTTTTCACTTTGGCATGCCAATTTCCTATGTAAAATGAAATTCTAAGACGATTTAATCTATTTCATTTTTGCATTTGAGCAATTCTTACTATGCAAAATCGCACTTTATATTGCACCTTATCGAATAATGCTTAAATGAGTACGCAGTGTCGCGGTTGTCCTGTGTATTGCATCATGCCCAATGAGTCCAAATGACTAGCGTGGTAAGCTCTTTCTGATCAGTTGGGTTCATAGCATACATACAGTCAACTCTAGTTGCCTAGAAGTGTCCATCAGTCCTTTAGACTGAAGCAGGGCAGGTCTCCCGGGGGAAAAAAAAAACCCCCCCCGGGAAAAAACCCCCCCTTTCG